>OW964575.2:29419082-29577863 GCA_943138885.2 Tholera decimalis
AATCTGTCAAAATATACCCACCTCCCCATCCACCATCTGGGAGAACAATTATGTCAATGAGTGAGTGAGTGAGTGAGTCAGTGAGTCAGTGGTAATCTAGCTTTATATAGTATAACTAGTATTTGCGTGTTGCGCGAGGTGCAAGCACCTCGCGTGCTTGTGAAAAAAAAAAAAAAAAAGGGGGGGGGTGATGGGGAAATTTAGTATTTGCGTGTTGCGCGAGGTGCAAGCACCTCGCGAGCTTGTGAAAAAAAAAAAAAAAAAGGGGGGGGGGTGATGGGGGGGGGGGGGGTTGCACAAGTATTTCGACTAAAGCATTGCCCTCTAAATGAATCTGAAAAAAAAAAATGTTCAAAGTCTCTTAGTTTCCGAGATCCGCCTAAAGGGGGGGAAAAGGGGGGCGGGGGGGGGGGACTTTGAAAAATGGTTTTTACTTTACCGAGCCTCCTCTATACGAATCCGTAAAAAACAAAAAATACGGGTCTCGTAGTTTCCGAGATACGATAGGGAGGGGGGAGAAGGGGGGTGAAAAGGGGAGGTTTGGCACTTTTCCCGTAGGTTTGAGAGTTACTTGTTTACGAATCTGTCAAAATATACCCACCTCCCCATCCACCATCTGGGAGAACAATTATGTCAATGAGTGAGTCAGTCAGTCAGTCAGTCAGTGGTAATTTAGCTTTATATAATATAACTAGAATTTGCGTGTTGCGCGAGGTGCAAGCACCTCGCGTGCTTGTGAAAAAAAAAAAAAAAAAAGGGGGGGCGGTGATGGGGGGGTTTAGTATTTGCGTGTTGCGCGAGGTGCAAGCACCTCGCGAGCTTGTGAAAAAAAAATAAAAAAAAAAAGAGGGGGGGGGGGGGTGATGGGGGGGGGGTTGCACAAGTATTTCGACTTAAGCATTGCCCCTCTAAATGACCCTGAAAAAAAAAATGTTCCAAGTCTCTTAGATTCCGAGATCCGCCTAAAGGGGGGGAGAAGGGGGCGGGGAGGGGGGGACTTTGAAAAATGGTTTTTACTTTACCGAGCCTCCTCTATACGAATCCGTAAAAAGAAAAAATACGGGTCTCGTAGTTTCCGAGATACGATAGGGGGGGGGGGGAAAAGGGGGGGTTTGGCACTTTTCCCGTAGGTTTGAGAGTTACTTGTTTACGAATCTGTCAAAATATACCCACCTCCCCATCCACCATCTGGGAGAACAATTCTGTCAGTGAGTCAGTGAGTGGTAATTTAGCTTTATATAGTATAATAACTAGTATTTGCGTGTTGCGCGAGGTGCAAGCACCTCGCGTGCTTGTGAAAAAAACTAAAGCATTGCCCCTCTAAATCAAGTATTTGCGTGTTGCGCGAGGTGCAAGCACCTCGCGTGCTTGTGAAAAAAAAAGGGGGGGGGGTAATGGGGGGAGATGCGGGGGGTTTAGTATTTGCGTGTTGCGCGAGGTGCAAGCACCTCGCGTGCTTGTGAAAAAAAAAAAGGGGGGGGGGGTGATGGGGGGGGGGTTGCAGAAGTATTTTGATTAAAGCATTGCCCCTCTAAATGAATCTGAAAAAAAAATGTTCCAAGTCTCTTAGATTCCGAGATCCGCCTAAAGGGGGGGAGAAGGGGGGCGGGGGGGGGGACTTTGAAAAATGGTTTTTACTTTACCGAGCCTCCTCTATACGAATCCGTAAAAAGAAAAAAATACGGGTCTCGTAGTTTCCGAGATACGATAGGGGGGGGGGGGAGAATGGGGGGAAAAGGGGAGGTTTGGCACTTTTCCCGTAGGTTTGAGAGTTACTTGTTTACGAATCGGTCAAAATATACCCACCTCCCCATCCACCATCTGGGAGAACAATTATGTCAATGAGTGAGTGAGTCAGTCAGTGGTAATCTAGCTTTATATAGTATAACTAGTATTTGCGTGTTGCGCGAGGTGCAAGCACCTCGCGTGCTAGTGAAAAAAAAAAAAAAAAAAAAGGGGGGGGTGATGGGGGGGGTTTAGTATTTGCGTGTTGCGCGAGGTGCAAGCACCTCGCGAGCTTGTAAAAAAAAAAAAAAAAAGAGGGGGGGTGATGTTGGGGGGGTTGCACAAGTATTTCGACTAAAGCATTGCCCCTCTAAATGAATCTGAAAAAAAAAAATGTTCCAAGTCTCTTAGATTCCGAGATCCGCCTAAAGGGGGGGAGAAGGGGGGCGGGGGGGGACTTTGAAAAATGGTTTTTACTTTACCGAGCCTCCTCTATACGAATCCGTAAAAAACAAAAAATACGGGTCTCGTAGTTTCCGAGATACGATAGGGAGGGGGGAGAAGGGGGGTGAAAAGGGGAGGTTTGGCACTTTTCCCGTAGGTTTGAGAGTTACTTGTTTACGAATCTGTCAAAATATACCCACCTCCCCATCCACCATCTGGGAGAACAATTATGTCAATGAGTGAGTGAGTCAGTCAGTGGTAATTTAGCTTTATATAGTATAATATATAAATACAATACATAATTATACAAAATATATAAATGTAATGTGTTCTTTATCATCGTGTGGAGAAAAACAAAGAAATAATCATAAATTTGAAAGAAAATGATTGGCAACCGAGCTTTTAAAAGCAGCGAGTGACTGTGCACCGCCAATGCATTCCACAACCGAATAGCCTGCACCGTTAAAGAATGGTCGTAAAATTTAGTGGAATGTGTAGGCATCAAAAGTCTCAAATTTTCCGATGATCTCAAATCTCTACCATATGTGTCATGAAGGAACTTAAATCGTTCTTTGAGATAAAAGGGAGTCGTTGGATTGAAAAGAATACTGTAGAGTAATGATAAAATATGTGCATTCCGGCGAAGGCGGATAGGCAGCCACTTGAGTTTAATGCGAAACTCAGAAACATCATCAATCAAAAAATCAAAATTTTTGTATCAGATTCATATTTGGTTTGCGCAAGTAGCGCAAACCAAATATGAATCTGATACAAAAATTTTGGAGTCGCTCAAGCTTATCTAACTGCACTTCAGTGAGATCTGGATAACTTGCATCAGCATAGTCGAGGATAGGGAGAAGAAGAGATTGGGCAAGCGCAATTTTAGTGGCAGTCGGCAAGAAATTGCGCAATCTGCGTAGACCCCGCAGGAGGCAAACAGTTTGCGACTCACTTCCTGCAACTGGGGACCCCAAGACAAATCCTTATCAATATAAATACCAAGGTTTCTTACTGATTATATTACTCTAGAATAAGTCAGCATCTCTATGTAGGACGTGCGTCACTAGTAGAGATGATTAGTATATAAGATCTATAGTTTGTAAAATTTAACTAATTACTGTTTTGGGGATATGCGGAACAGGGTGTAAAGTCCCGCAATCGCATTGAAAAGGGGGATCCTCCGATCAGACAGGTGTTTTTGTCTGGTGGGCAACTGCCCGATGTTAAATATCGGGTGATTTGTATGCAGGCTAGTTGTGCGGTAAACTCTGCTTGCGCGATACAGGATTTCATCTTTAGTTTTTATGTTGCGAGATAGATGTCGCTATACTGTTTTGCTGTTACTTGGTGTAAATAGAGTTTATTTTTTAACTCTTACGTTGTCGTTCACTTATAGCGTTCTTACCTTCCTCCGGAACATGACAGTAAATTGCTCGGAGATACGTTTGAATATCTCCTGGATAGCGGTAGTGTTGCCGACGAAGGTGGCGGCCACCTTAAGCCCGCGCGGCGGTACGTCGCACACAGCCACCTTCACGTTGTTGGGGAGCCACTTCACTAAGTAGCTGCAACACGTGGTGGTAAGCAAGGATGGTATGAGCTGTGTAGATATAAGTGTCAATACCCTTATGACTAAGGTGTTAACCTCTCGTCTGTCGGAACTAAGATCTTTTCACGGAATTGTGTACCCGTTCTCTGTCGGAACTTAGATCTGCGCTAGATCGTCGTCAGTTAAAAATGAGCTATTTGTGCGATATCTATAGTTTAAATTCGCTTAACCAACATCTGAGTTGTGACCTTTTCAATGACTGAACCATTTGAAGCACATTCAATCAATAATTTGGCAGTTCTATTTACCTGTCATTCTTTCACACATTCTTCAAGTGACTGTGTTTTTACCCGACTGCAAAGGAAGGGTTATGTTTTTCGCGCGTATCTTGTATGTATGTATGTATGTTTGTAATATTCTTTATTACCTCATATCTCCAGAACCGCTGAACGGATTCACACAATTGAGGTATCGTTAGATTTGTCTTAACAGCCCGAGTGTTCTTAAATAGGTGACATTAAAAAAATTAAACAAGGCGGCTGTGCGAAGCCATTATACATGGTGGAAAAAAAAATTCGTTTCAAATACTACAATATGGGTATCAAATTAAAGGGCTTAACATAAGGATTTCAAACAGGTATAGTAATAGTAATAGTAATATTTATTTGCATAAAAACACGGTATAAAAGATGGTACAAAAATTGAATATAGAATTTATTGAAATTGAATATATTGAATTGAATATAATTGAATATATTAGTGTAATACTAGCAAAATAACACAATGAGAAAGTTTAAAAATATGGACTCACTTTCTGAATCCTGTAGAGTGCCAATGTGACACGACCGGGAAAACTAAAAAATTGTTAATTAATATTTTAACTAAAAAGTTGAAAAAAAAAAAACTTATTTAAAAAATCTAAAAAACCCGACTGCTCAATTGAAGTGTAAGAAACAAGCACATTTTTATTTTTAAAAGTGACAAGCAGGCGGACCCATCCCATTAAAAAAAAATATATGTTCAATTTGGTCCCGCCTGCTTGTCACTTTTAAAAATAAAAATGTGCTTGTTTCTTACACTTCAGTTGAGCAGTCGAGTTTTTCAGATTTTTTAAATAAGTTTTTACGTATTTTTTTTTATTTTGTAGTACAATAAAGTATATTATATGTATCTACAATCTATAAACAGTGTGTAGAGGACTATATGACCTTAAATTAAACTTCGTATAAGTTATTATATTTCCAACCTACACACAAAAAATCAATCGAATATATCCAGTAGTTTAGCCACAGCACAAGCATTTTCTACATGGTGTATTGTTAATAGGAGAGCACGCGACACGGTTCAGCGGTCTAAGGTCCGTATTACAGAACGTTCCTCAAGTCCAGTTTGAGCTTAATTCGCCCGATCTCAGTTTAAATATATAATCTGCACTTGAGCATTGGTCTTATTCCAGAATGGTAATAAAACTACACTCAGATTCAAATCGAGCCTCAAGCAGAGAATATCTAATTGTCTATGCATCAGTCTGTTTTCGTTTACGTTTTATTTTCTTCGTCTCCGCTGTTCCGATCTACGAATGGTCGTAAATAATTCAATTTACTTTAATACCAAATTTTTAAGAATAAAAAATATGTATTGCACGGTTTCACTATAGAAATTATTTTTTAAGAATTTGTAAATTAAATTCTTGAAGGTAAAAGGTGTTAAGGCAATATTTTCTAACATATAAAAATATAGCAAGAGTAACTTGTTCATGAAACGGAGTGGATCCTAAATAATGTCTGTGACAGTGTTGTTTTGAATTGCTCATTAATCATATAATAAGTAATATTCAAATAAATAATGGCTTGGGAACAACGATCAATAAAAATATTAAAAGAAAACAAAACAGAAATGCATGTTTTACCAATTCTTGGTCAATAGATGGCAGTATTACAAATTGTCAAAAATCTTCATCTTGTGAAAATCTATACCATTTCTTAAAATAATTAACGTAAAACTGTTATTTGTAACCAATTAGCAAACTAAAATGTGATTTCATCATCATTCGCTAAAAATTACCATTTTAATATGAAATAATAAACTGAAAACCAAATAGTTAACTGACAAGGAAATCTCTGCTCGAGCGTGGTGTCGACCATACTTGGGTGATGAATCTACAACTGAGTAACGATCTAGAATAAAGCCGTACCCGGCTGAACTATGATCGATGAATCTATACTTGAGGAACATTCTAAAATTAAATCTCGACTTAAAACTAGTTTTAAACAGAGATTAGTGCTCGAGTTTCGTTCTGTAATACGGGCCTAAGTGTATTATGTGTGTGGGGAGAACAGGGACATTATTGATTCCATATACGAAAATCCAACACCCCTTTTACATCCTTTAGTGATGATTTCCGGGATAAAAACTATCCTATCTCTTTCCCAGGGTCCTAAACTATTCCCATACCAATTTTAAAAACCAAATTTAATTAATTTAATTTAGCTTTTGCCAGCAGCTGCGTCCGCGTGCAATTCGAAAACTATCCCACGGGAACCTTATATCGGGATAAAAACTATCCTATGTCCTTTCTAGCGTCCTAAACTATTCCCATGCCAAATTTAATCTAAATCAGTTCAGCGGTTTAGGCGTGAAAAGGTAACAGACAGACAGACAGACAGAATTAGTTTCGCATTTATAATAAAGTGCGAAAGTTTGTCAGGATAGATGGATGTTTGTTACTCTTTCACGCAAAAACTCCTGAACGGATCTGAATTAAATTTGGCAAGTAGATAGTTTACATCCTGGAATAATACATAGGCTACTTTTATCCCGGAATTCCCACGGGATCGGGATTTTACGCGGGAAATCCTCCCACGCGAGCGTAGTAGCGGGCAGAAGCTTATAAATCAGTTCAGTGGTTTTCGAGTTTTTCGCAAAATGACAGACACGCAGATGCAGCGGGGATTTGTTTTATAATATGTACGGACAACGAAGAATATAGGCTTTCTGCACTCCTCCTTATAAACATTAACTGTACTAAATTTACGGTATAAAGTTTTTGATTTACGTCCAATATAAGAAGAATAATATTTGACAAATTTCATCAAAATCCGTTTGTTTGAATCAGAAATAAGTATTTACCATCCGTCCTCTTAATCACCTGTTATCATAATAACAAATTATACTATGGTTATTAACTGCGATGCCCTTCAAATGAAACAAAGGAACCGATTCTTATTCGACACGCGAAATATGTCGAACAAAACAAATCAAAACATCATAATTATTATAAGCCGAACTTATTGTTGGTAGTAGTGGTACCTACCGATGTCTATAAAGGACGCTTGATCGAGTTATGTGAATCATTAGTTGGCCAGTCGTTGAACGGTGAGGTTGACAGTGTCCACTCTACATTGCTGTGAGTTTGTTCCATTTTCTCTGTAATCTTATGGTTATGAAATGAAATGAAATGGAATATTTATTTTGTAAATTGGTTATAAATAACACTTTTACACGTCATGTTTTTTTGCGTGTTAAGTTTAGTTTAGCTAGATGAGGCCGGTATTTCCTAACTGACTACTCTGAGAAGAAACACCGAAACAAACTTGCTATTGGATCCTCTTGACTTAAAGATCGGAGTTGCTGTTGCTGTCTCTGGTGGTCCCTGCTGACTTGCTGAGGTTCCAAGAGTCTCTTTCTGTGGTAGTGGAAGAAGATACGGTGATTTTTCACCTCGTTGCATCAAATCTTCTTTATATTGGCTTATAAGACCTTTAGCTGTTAAATAAAACCGATTAAACTTTCAAATTCAGACTTGGTAATATATTTATGATTCGTCTGTTCAATAGGAAGAATCTTTTCATGGTTTACTTGAAAGTCCTTCCAGTATTTTATTAACTCGAGTTTACGGTTCCAGTAATCGTCGGTTTTACGCTGTACGCTATCCTTTTTAAAATTGATTAGGAGTTTTTAATGCTCTCCGCAATCTCGGATTGAATAAAATAAAGACTTTCCATCTCACTGCTGGTGTAAGAAAATTTAACTATCTTACTTGGAATACTTCTCTGCCGCTGCCAACTTGACGAGGGTTGCTCCCCACGTCAGTGATACGCTGATGTCGCTAGTGTGAGCTGTGAACTCACTGCTGCTGGAACGGAACTCCCTGAGTGCCGCTGTTGCCGATACCGCTGATAACTGTTGAGCACTTCTACTCAATATACTGCCGCTAAAGTCACTCCTAAAGTTTCGCTCCTAAAGTCGCGGGTTCGAACCCCACCCATTACACTATTACCGTGAACCCACTCCAGACACAAGCATATTTAGCTCAGTTGGAGGGGTTAACAAGATTGCTAGTCATGTTAATTCTACCCACATTGCAAGTAATCTTTAAAATAAAAAATCAGATGCTTTCAGTAGTTTTTGCGTGAAAGATTAACAAACATCCATTCATCCATACATCCATCCTTACAAACTTTCGTATTTATAATTTAGTAAGAGTTAGAGTAGAGAGACTAAGTAAGATATTTCATTATTATTTTCATGTTGGGGAGTTTTTAGTCGCTTTCCAAGAAAATTTTACCAAATGGATCTTCATGTTGGGTTACGGCTGTGGTTAAGGCCCACTCCCTATCATAAAGATAAGGCCTATGTCCCCGCAGTCGGAACGTTGCAAGCTAGGAAATGAGGTATCTCTTGGTAAAACTGTTATTTAACCGTCTTTCTGCCAAGTAACCCTAAAGACTGTCAAATGACAGACGACCACCAGCTGGCAACAGTGGCATGTAAAAATATGTGGCTTCAGTCTGTGGTAATTGGACAGCCCACGCACAAAACGTTTTGGGAATACTTTCATTGTACGTACAGCTAGAGAGTGGAATACCCTGCCGGAATCGGTTTCCTAATAGCTATAACCTGGGGGTTTTTAAGTCAAGAGTGAACAGGTTACTTCTAGGCAAGCGTGCTTCATCTTCAACCACATCATCACTTACCATCAGGTGTGATAATGGTCAAACACGAGCCTATTCTCAATAAAAAAGTCATTCTTTTTTTTTCAATCATTATGTATCACAATTAATTTCTTTTCTTCGTTCCAGATATGACCAGGCCAAGCTAACACCATGCGTCTACTAATCCTGGCGTCATGTCTGTCGGTCTGCTTGACGTTCCAATGTCCGGAGCAATGCGACTGCGAGACCGGAGATGAGATCGAGTTCTACTGCAAGGATGTTGGCAGCGCTAATGTTATCTTTAAAGCTAGGAATAATGAATATGTTAATATACAGTGCGAGGTAAGTCTTCATCGAGCCGACCACGCGGTTCCAGTCTAACTGGGTTATGATCGAGAGGTGGTGGGTTCGAACCACACCCATTACAGTATTGCCGTTATAGAGCACAACACTGATCTAATCCTGACTCTGAAGGACCATTAAAGATCACAACACTGATCTAATCCTGCTGCGAAGGACCAATATAGACGCAACAGTGATCCAAATCCACAGGCTGTCGACGGACCAATGTTTAGGTAGCGGACTTCTGGTAATAAATGAAAAGTCTTTCAAACGTTACTACCAGATTTATTGTTAAATCCACAGGTTTAAACTATTACATCTACTGGATTAAGGCAAGCATGGCTTCGGTTTGATATGTTCGCGGTTAAAACATTACGAGACTAGTTTACACTACTGTCATGGAAGCGAACTTAAGGACTACTGAACTGAGAAACAAAATGTGGGCGGAAAAAGCTTACATACATTGTAACTTCCGGCTTCCAGAAAGTTCGAGAATATTCTAGGTTGTGCTACAGTGCTTCCTCTAGTGTCGAGAGGCGATATCTTCAATATTAATTCATAATTTATACAACCTCCATTCATTATTCCACCCCCTGGCGTCGCAAAGCGGAACATTTACTCTATATTTCATTCATAACTAGCAAATGTTTCATAGACGCTGTTGCCATCTTTTAGCCGGTGGCGCAAACAGAAAGATACCATATTCTCGCTTTGCGACAACAGAAGGCGCTACTATGCACATCAGTCACAGCCCTGAACCCACTCCAGACACAAGCATATTTATCTTAGTTGGAGGGGTTAACAAGATTGCTAGTAATGTGAATTCTATCCACAATGCTACTTCTCTTTCTAACATCTAACAGTATTTGCAATTTTACGGTGACACATACATATGTATATCAAATTGAAGTGTCCGTCTGTGATTACAAAAAATGTTTTCTCAAGTGCTTATAGTTATTTTTACACAAAACTACTACTGAAACTCAAACAAACTTTTTAAATTAAGTCTTTATTTTTGTTTAATTTTGTTTTTATTTTCGACGGACCTGTTAAGGAGCTTGAACGATTTGACGAACAGTTCCAAAGTAATGAACTTGATTTTTTATTTATTTCTTTACTTACATACAACTATCTTTACGGAATTTATAATATAGAAGAAAAAAGTACTTAAATAAAAATTGAAAAAGTGAATCATTAATAACACATTAAATCAACCTAATACAATTGAAATAATGAACATAATCAATCCATTAAAGAAAAAACAATAAAAAACTAATAGAAATAATTGTTAAAAATAATCAATCTATATACTAATACTAGCTTCCGCCCGCGACTTCGTCCCCGTGGAAAAAAAAATCCCCCGATTTTGAAACATTCTTCATTACTGCTCCGCTCCTATTGGTGTTAGCGTGATGATATATAGCCTATAGCCTTTCTCGATAAATGGGCTATCTAACACTGAAAGAATTTTTCAAATCAGAACGGTAGTTCCTGAGATTAGCGCGTTCAAGCAAACAAACAAACAAACAAACAAACAAACAAACAAACAAACAAACTCTTCAGCTTTATAATATTAGTATAGATAAGCGGAAAAGTTTGTTTTGTTAGCTTGAACGCGCTAATCTTCGAAAGTACTGGGTGGATTTGGATGCAATTTGGAATGGAAGTAGCTTGAAGCTTGAGGAAGGTTATAGGCTACTTTTTACGCGACTGAAAAAAGGAGAGTTATGTTTTTTCCGTGATAGAATCCACGGGAGCGAAGCCCCGCGTGAGTACCTACTAGTTAAAATATAAGTGTGAAGTAATAAAATGTATAACTAGGTAAATCAATAAAAATAATTTAAGAAGAATAATAAACTAAATGTAATCAATAAAAAAATAGAAATAATCGTTAAAAATAATCAATGAAGAATAATCCTTTTTTAGGGTTCCGTAGCCAAATGGCAAAAAAACGGAACCCTTATAGTTTCGACATGTCTGTCCGTCTGTCTGTCTTTCTGTCCGTCCGTCCGTATGTCACAGCCACTTTATTCCGAAACTATTAGGACTATACATGTAAAACTTGGTAGGTAGATGTATTCTGTGAACCTCTTTCTGATTTAAAAGAAAATTTAAAAAAATATTTAAAATAAAGGAGCCCCCTTTATTTTAAATATTTTTTGCTTTCTAATTTTAAGAAAAAATATGAATAATATTTAAAATGAAGGCCCCATACATGGAACTGAAACTGAAAATATTTTCTTTAATGAAACCTATACGTGTGTGGTATCTATAGACAGGTATTTAAAAATGACATTAAGGTTTCTAAAATGACTTTTTCATAAAGATAATCGTTTAAAAGATATACGATTCCAAAGTGGTAAAATGTGTGTCCCCTCCTCTAACTTCTATAATAATGAAGTGAAAAATCTAAAAAAAACCATTTGTTGTAGATCTTAATGTAAACTTTCAACCAAAATTGGTTTGAACGAGATCGAGTCAGCAGTTTTTGAGATACAGTATATTTTCTAAAACCGTAAATATAACTTTGTAATTCATACAAATACTATGAAAAACAAAGTTATTTGGCGTAGTTGTAAAAATTGTAAATAAGCTAGTTTTAAGAAATTTGTAAGGTTTTTTGTTTTTTTTTTTTCAAATAAATATTTTAAGTATATTATATTTATCATAGTTACTACGGAACCCTTCATGGGCGAGTCCGACTTGCACTTGGCCAATTTTTATTTATTATTGATAGGCTTGCGTTTGTTCACCATCTCACCTGATGTTAAGCGATGATGTGGTCGAAGATGAAGCACGTTTGCCTAGAAGTTATGAAAGAATTAACAAAAATTAACAAGTTTTTTCGTTATTTTCCAGGGAACAAACTTCACCTGTTCGGACCTTCCAGTCCTCAATCTAGCTTACAACTTACCCCTACCGTCCCTGATGATTAGGGGATGTGAACCCTCGATTCTACCATGCCTGAACACAGTTCTACAGACCCCCTCCATCAATTTCCTCACGGTAAAGGAGGGAGTAGCACCGTTGGAAAGCGAACATGTCGAAGGCTTGGGAGATGTGCAGGGCCTCATGATCAGTAAAGGTAAGCGAGAGTGGTGAAGTCTGGAAAAGGATGGGTGGGGTTAAGCAGATGTTACTGAGGTTGGGGAGAGGATCGGTGGGAGCTCTAGCGTGAAAGGCTTTGGAGATCTGCAGGGAATCATGATCAGTAAAGGTGGTGAGGTCTGGAAACGGATGGGTGGGGTTAAGCAACAGTTACTGCGGTCGGGTAGGGGACCGTTCAAGTATTACGTAACCACTATAGGGGGGTGTGGGGGTTTTTGCTTTGCTTATTTGTGATGACATGGGGGGTGGGGGGATCTAGATGGTGATTACGTCAGCAATAATTATATAATTTTTTACACATATAGCAACACACATTGTCTATGCTTCGAAACGAAATGTATTTTCGGGAATTCCTACAAATAATTAATTGTTGAATTCCGTGTCAGTAAAGTTTATTTAAATGAATATTATGTGCGTTACAGACTTGTATTCCAAAGCTATTCCTTATTTCTGGATTTATAACTGCTGCTCATGAATCAATTCAATTGTACCAATGTTTACGTTAGCATGGGGGGGAGGGGTAAGAGCTTTGCTTACTTTTGCTGACAAGGCTTGGGTGGGTTAAAAATTGCAAAAAATGTGCTTGAAACATTACTCTGAATTGCCGTGGAAACAGGAATCTGAATTACGAGTTATAAAGAGACAGCTTATACATTTGCCACATATATGAATATAATTTATTAAATGCTGCTGTATTCTGCTCAAATCCAAAAAATACTATTTTTTGAGTTAAGTCCCTTTCATTCTGAGAGTGCGATATGTGGAGAGAGACTGGATCCTGCGACACAGGGTATCCTAGTGCGTGATCCATTTTCATATAATTGTAACACTTTTTCCAGTGAATAAACGTTTTTATATTGTAAATATTCCACGTTGAGCTCCTTAAGTTCTAAGTTGAGCTACATGATAACTGACAAATGCTTGCATTGTCTGGACAGGTCCGCTCAAATTTGTGTGGTTATTTCCTCAAAAGAGCACCACAGACATGAACCTACATGCTTTTCATATGAGTTGAGTTTGTTTCGGTGTATCTTCTCAGAGTAGACAGTTAGGAAACACCGGCCTCATCTAGCTAAACTAAACTTAACACGCAAAAAAAAAATTACATGTAAAAGTGTTATTTATAACCAATTTACAAAATGAACATATTTCATTTCATTTTATCTAGAACAAGTACATTAATTTAAGGTGAAAGGATTGCCCAACGTCCTTGAGCATTGAACGTGAAACAAGCGGCCAGTGCTGACCACCACGAGCGCCCGCGCTTACCACCCCGAGCGCCCGCGCGCTCCCCCGAACGTCATAGGTATCACCGGACGCAGATACGTTCGAAGCATTTTTGTCGCTACCTATTAGCTTTTATCATCATAAATCGATTGAATATAGTCGGACTCAGAACATTTGCAATGCTTGTTTTGAGAACAAAATATTCTTTACTGAGTACAGTTATTGTAGTTAGAGTGAATCAAAATATAAAAAATATCAATTTGTTTTTGTGAAAATAAATAATAACGCTTTTATCAACCGACGACAAAAAAGGAGGAGGTTATCAATTTGACGCGTATATATTTTTTGTAATGTATTTTCACCGATTACTCAAAGACGGCTGAACCGATTTGGAAAATTCTTTTTTTTTGTTTGTAAGGGTATACTTCGAAATTGGTCCCATTGTCACTTAGTCAGGATCTGATGATGGGATCCTGGAGAAATCGAGGAAACTCTTCAAATATTATAGGCACAGCTATAGTGATTTGAGTATTTTTTATAGTAACTTGTGTAGTTGCATTCGAAAAGCACAATTTGTGAAGTGGACCTGATGATGAATACAACAGATGGCCACTGGAACTACTGAATATATGTATAAGTAGAAATAATAAGTATTTCATGTGTTCCGCTTCGATTACTTGAATGTGGTTAGTTATTTTTCACTTTGCAGTGTTTTTTGGGAGTCGGTTTAATTGTTGGTAAAAAGTTTTTTTTAATGTACTCAAAAAATTGGCCAAGTGCGAGTCAGACTCACCCATGAAGGGTTCCGTAGTAACTATAATAATATAATAATTATGTATATTTATTTGAAGAATAAAAAAAACCTACAATTTTTTTTTAAAACTCACTTATTTACATTTTTACAACTACGCTAAATAACTTGGTATTTCATAGTGTTTGTATGAATTACAAAGTTATATTTGCGGTTTTAGAAAATATGCTGTATCTCAAAAATTGCTGACCCGATTTCATTCAAACTAATTTTGGTTGAAAGTTTACATTAAGGTCTACAGACATATAATTTTTTTAGATTTTTCACTCCATTATTATAGAAGTTAGAGGGGAGACACACACATTTTACCACTTTGGAAGCTTATATCTTTTAAACTATTGACTTTATGAAAAAGTGGTCTTAAAAACCCTTATATCATTTTTAAATACCTGTCTATGGATACCACACACGCATAGGTTTCATGAAAAAAAATATTTTCAGTTCTAGTTCCATGTATGGGGACCCCCCTTTATTTTAAATATATTTTAATTTTTTTCTTAAAATCTGAAAGCGGTTTACAGAATACATCTTCATACATCAGTTTCACATGTATATTCTTAATAGTTTCGGAATAAAATGGCTGTGACATACGGACGGACGGACAGACAGACAGACAGACAAACGGACAGACAGAAAATTGGTGCCCTGAAACAGGGACACAAGGTCGCGGCAGACCACGAAGGAGATGGCGGGACGAACTTGATGTCTTCCTTGAGAATTGGAAAGAATTGCCGCACAACCGAGACCATTGGAAGGAATGAAGGGAGGCCTTTGCCCAGCAGTGGGACAGTGCAGGCTAAATAATAATAATATTTCAAACAATTGACTTCGAGAAAAAATGGTTTGTATCATTTGGCTACGAAACAATAAAAACTAAAATATAAAATCTATCTATCTTTATTTACTTAACATTTAGTTTAGTCCACTCGCAATCAACACTAAAACTAAATATTCACATACGTCCAAGCGCAAACGAAATGTCCCATTTTTAAATAGCTCAACCGTACCACTGTACCAAACGTACTATCTACGCTGTTTACTCTTTGACGCAAAGTTTAAAGAGCGGGGCGCGCTAACATGCGACACAGCCTCCCCGTGCGAACGCTAGGGTGAGACTGGCCCAGGGGGGGGACACTGCCGTACTTGACGTAGGCGTCCAATTTTTCACAAAGATACTAGCACCATCTCTTACGAAATCCGCGTTAACTTGAGAGATTTAGTACGAATAAATGACATAGATGGTGCTTACGTCAATTATCGCCAGTACGCCTTGTTGTTAATGAAAATTTAGTCAAAAATAATAAATATATATTCTAAACCAGAATAAATATTTCTTATTTTATTTATTATAACAGCATTTTGCAATTGCAATTTTTTTTAGTTCGGCAAAATATTACTATACTGATATACTCTCTATGGGTTACAAACATCTATATCATTATACTCTTAGGATGAATCATCTATGCTCTTTGGTTACAAAATGGTCACTACTTTCGGCGTTTGCGCGTGTTTGTAGATCTCTTCCATTTTGTGTAATTTTTGTGGTGTTTCGGTTTTATTAAAGCTCCAGAAAGTGCGTTTGAGTTGAGTGCTAGTCCTCCTCAAATACAAAATGTTTATAAAACTGATTTTTATATGGCCTGCATTCCAAATTACCCACCTACCTATAAAAACCTACCTGTATAATAAGGATATAGGTATATACCTATGTACGCACCAATAGTTTTTGGGATTAGTTCAGCGGATATAGTATCAGATGGCGACACCATCTAATATAGGTGTCAAAAATTCTCGAGAGAGGGTTCTCTATTCCATCTATATTACTATACTCTTTGGACTGGCCCTTGCGTATGAGTGAGCGCGCGGGCCGGGCGCTAATGTAATAATATGGTATTATTGATTTAACGGCACTTAAGTAATAATTTTGTAAAATTTTGAATTTAAATTTTATAAAGCAATAAATTCTCTATAATAGTGTGAAAGAAATATTTAAATCGGTTCAGTTATTTCAAAGCAGTAAGCAAATTATTGCAAAAATAAAGAGGATATATTCGATTTTTTTCCAAGAAAAGTATGAACAATAATGAAAAAATTACATTTAAAATTTAAAGTCAAATATGTTACGCGTATTAGGTATTTTTTTTTATCTATTTAGTCCATCCGTCTAGTAGTAGTAGTCCTTCAAAAAGAGGTCTATTTCGTAGTTTGACGTATCCTTTCACCTTAACAGAGATACCTACATAACCTGCCGTCTACCAAACTAGGCAAAAACCTATATCTTGGTTAAATTCTCTTTTTTACTGCCTAGTAATAATAATAATAAATCTTTATTGGAACAAAAAAATATATTATACAAACATTTCTGTGTACGAAAATAGCCACATTAGTAAAACTGTGTTGCAGCTATTATCGCCCACCTCCAGGAGGAAGACGGGAGCGTTCCGGATACTAAATATTATTATTCTTAATCAAGGATATAAAAACAAAAACAAAGAGAAAACAAAAAAGTACTTACTAAACAATCAATAATAAAATTAGAAGATAATAATAATACTACTAAGAAATTAAGACTAGGTTAGTGTATATTGCTGTGCATGTGGAAGTGATTTGTGTATGTGTAGTGCATGTCTGTGAGGTGTAACTATAGAGTGGGCTTATGTGGAACCTCCACACGAGCACTCTCTACGGTACTTGTATTTGGTATGCATGTGAGCAAAAAGAGGATTTTTAGGATTTAACCAAATTCTCTAATTCTTCATATGTGAGGGTATGAAGCCATTCATCAATAAGTCTTTTGCAGTCGCGGGAAGTACGTGGGTAAATATTAAGTACTTTATTTACACTATTATAGAGTATGGGACTGCAGTAAGCAAACTGCCGGCGAACAACTTCAAATTTAACTCTGGTTGTCGAGCAGACTGTCAGTTCTACGCTTCTGTGCAATAAGCTCTGAGTCAAATGGAAGATTTGAGTGTTTCCGCAACACTGTACTTAGAACGAAGGAGTGCCTTACTGTAGGTAGGTTCCATAGCTTATAAATCTCGCAGGTAGGAAAGCGAATGGGTTTGTAAGCCATCACCTTAAGAACCGCCCTCTGTGCCCGCTCCAGGCGCAACATAAGACATCTACCAGCACCGCCCCAGGCCGAAATGCAGTACGTTAGGATGGAATGTGCAAGAGCAAAGTAAACAGTTCTTAGGGTAGCAAAGTCTGCGGAAGACCTAAGATTTTTAAAAACAAATATTAACTTTCTCACCCTAGAAACCAGCAAATTTATTTGTTCACTCCATGTCAACGTACTGTCAACCCAAACTTCAAGATACTTCATTGAGTCTGTGCGCATAACTTCGGTACAACTGCAGGCAGTAGTCCTTGCTGTATGGCACGCATGAGCTGTCAGACGAAAGGGTGAGGCTGGTTGTGACCCTTTTCTAGGACTAAATGTAATAAATTTGGTTTTATCCAAATTGAGGGTGAGCAAATTTTGCGTGAGCCATCTCATAGTAAGCTGTAAGGCTGACTCTGCCTGAAGGCGAACTTCGTTCCAGTCACTACCATTAACCAGGATAACCGTATCATCAGCGTATGCAATTACTTTTGAGTTTGCTAACTGAAGTTTACAAAGATCATTTATGTAAACTAAGAAAAGGGTAGGTCCTAAGACACTACCTTGTGGAACTCCGTAGGTCAGAAATGCTTCCTTACTGGTATGGTTATCTATTTTAGTCACTTGTGAACGACCACTAAGGTAACTTTTAAATATGTTGAGCGGTAGACCTCTTACACCAATATTTTCCAGCTTAGTGAGGAGGAGAGGGACAGAGACAGTGTCAAAAGCTTTTGAAAGATCAAGGAAGATAGCTATAGACTTATCTTTGTTGTTCAGATTTTGAGCTACTGAGCCTATGAATTCTAACAAGGCATCTTCCGTGCTTCTACCAGATCTAAACCCATACTGGTTATTGGCGAGTATATTTTGTGAGCTAAGGTAATCTCGCAAACGCATATACAATATTTTTTCAAGGAGTTTAGACAAAATAGATAACACAGATATAAGTAGGTCTGTAGTTGTTGATACTGTCTCTATCTCCACTCTTGTAAATAGGGTGCACAATGGCCTTTTTGTACACTGTTGGAAATAATCCAGATGAAAGGGCGAGGTTAAAAACGTGACAGACAACTGGTACAATAGTGCTTCTAGCACTGTGGATCAAAGTTGCGGGGATACCATCCCAACCCGTAGCACTATCTAGTCGTAGACCACGAATCAGACAATCAATTTCTTCGCTGTCCGTGCAGAAGATAGCCATCGAGTTAGGATGTGCATCCAAAGTGCCAGGGTCAGAAGTATTTGTAGAAATATAATTTTGGGAGTTCGTGATTTCGGATGCTAGTTGTGATCCCACGTTTGCGAAGTAGTCATTCACTGAATCAAGCGATTGAGTTGGGTCTGGAGTTATAGACAACAGCTCGCTGGCAGAAACCTTAGTTTTTTGAAGATTGGAGATGGTTTTAATGAGTTTCCAGGTCGCTTTCGGATTCTTACGATGTTTTTCAAATTCACTTTGTTCATATTCCCGTTTTACTTTCTTCAATAAGTTATTGCAAAAGGTTTTATAACGATTGTAGGTGATTTTCAGAGTTTCATTATCAGCATTTGTCTTCATTTTGCGATACATTTTGTCTCGGTTCTGAATACACCTGAGGAGCCCGGTAGTGATCCACGGCTTTAAGATTCGTTTTCTGCTGGGGACAACAGAATTACGACTATTTTCTTTAACAACTGAAGAAATAAGATCGACCATCATGGAAGCAGCAGTTTCCGCATCGTGACAGCTCATAACAGAAGAAAAGTCAACATTCTCAAGGGCAGCCACGCAGGCTGTAATATCTACATGATGTCGACAAAAAGGCGATTTAGGGACGTTTAAATACAGATCACAAAATAATACAAGAGGAGCATGGTCAGTAATTAGAGAATCAAGAACTAGAGTACAAGCTGGTTTGTGGGACTTCAGAATAACGTGGTCAATACAGCTATCATTGCGTGTCGAGAAAAGATGAAATGAAATGAAATGAAATGAAATGAAATGAAATGAAATGAAATATTTATTCTGTAAATTGGTTATAAATAACACTTTTACACGTCATGTTTTTTTGCGTGTTTAGTTTAGCTAGATGAGGCCGGTATTTCCTAACTGACTACTCTGAGAAGAAACACCGAAACAAACTCAGAGGTCAAAGTCTCTTTTAAAGTCCAGACAATTTGTATTTGTATATGAGAAGCATGTAGGTTCATGTCTGTGGTATTCTTTTGAGGAAATAACCACGCAAATTTGAGCGGGCAACATGGCATGTGACGCTACGGTATTGAGATACGTGTCAGAATTTGGGTCAACAAAATTTGGGGCAATATTAATATTAATGTCTCCAACCAAAATGATGGTTTTAAATGTAGTTAGTGAATTTAAGATTACATCTAGACTGGTTATAAAAGGTTGAATATTTCTATTTGACGGCGACCTATATATCGCGATAAGCGACACCTCATTTCTAAATTTCAATACAAGGCAGTTAGCATCGACGAGTATTGGTTTCTCCAGAACGAATTGTAGTTCCACTTTCGTATAAACCACCACTCCATCATTTTGGTTTGAGTGATCGGAATAATTGCAAACGTAACCCGGAATGGAGGGAAGGTGAGGGCATTTACGTAACCAGCATTCCGATAAAACCACAACATCGAATTGTGTTTTTATTCTATGTAACAGTAACAGAAGATTGTTAAAGTTCGCAATGCTACAGATGCTTCTGATGTTAACGTGAAAAATCTTTAGGCCGTGGCAAACGTTATGGAGGTATGAGTCAACTTGTTCAGGAGAGCACTGATGTGATGTTGAAGCTGAAATGTGTTCTATCTCATCTATCAATCTAACATTATCATTCATAATGATTGCTGAGAATTAACAGGTGATTTGAATTAGTATGCAAAGCATAGAACAATCCACAATATCTGCAGGGTGTACAAGTATCGAAGTGTGGTATTAGAGAAAGAGTTTGGAGGAAATAAATCTTCAGTTGTGTGTGTAAGAGTGAATTAGAGTAGATGTGTGTGTATATAGTAACGTTACAAAGATAGTACAATATTAGTGGCGTTTTGATTAAATTCAGATCGAGAGACATAATAATAAATAACAGAGAAACATGTCGACGCACACTTACAGTACATAGTTCTATGTGACAAGTTACAAGATTAACTTGCTTAATTCTTAAGTTAAGCAAGGCGACCCTACTATGACATAGAGTTATTAATTCGTAGAGACCTAGTCACTTTTTCAGCAGGTCAGACTCATCCTTAATCATGATGTGTTGTGCACCATCCTTTTATCGTATAAATATTTAGCCATTTTTTATCCAGCAGTACCGGTAGTTATTAGTGCTGGAAAGATCTCGGGCCAGGAAAAACAGTCGTTTCATTTTTGGTGAGAGATTTTCCGATGCGAATATAGGTTTAACAGGGCCACTAATTTTTAGTTGCTCTGTCGTCAGTTTATTGTTTCCCTTATTGTACTTTTTAAACATATCAAAAAACTTTTCCTTCCATAGATTGCTAGAAAACTCCACGACGACAGTCCTAGTGTCAGAATTTTTGGAACTTATTCGGAAAATATCCTTTATCTCGAGAGGTTGAGTGGGAGCATTAAGGGTTGATCCTATCTTAACCACAGTATTTAGTAAAAGAGAATTTTTATCTTTGTCCATAGGGAGAGTGTACCTAAACTTCAATCATTTTGTTTTTATGGTTGTGGTTCGAATTAGCGACCTCTCGATCACAAAGCCTGATGGCTAAGGATTTTGGCGCTTAGGTTATTGACGCTTCGTACGTTTTGGATTACTACGCCACAATAATTTTTTCCCTCACATTCCAGGACCAGAAAAATCAATACCGTCATCAGTGATCCAGGCCCTACCCACTCTCCGTAGACTACGAATCACAGGCACCCACATAACACTGCAAGCTGGTGCTTTTGCTAACTCCTCTCATATTGAATTCCTAGAGTTGTCGGGAGGAATAACTGGAGAGATACCGGATGATGCGTTCAAAGGCCTCACGAACTTGGAGATCTTGAATATGTGGGGCAATGATATAAGGGCGATTGGTGTCAATTCTCTGAGAGGTAAGGTTCCTTTTTTTATTCATTAGAAGGTTTTTCTTATTGATTAATATTCTTCTTATTGTCGTGTGGGTGGTAAGGTCTAACGACCCCATACATCCTAGTGTCAGAGTTTCTATACCGCCTCTAGGGCCTCTGACGTGGTCTATTTTGATGACCACCATTTGGCGACCGGGACCACCGGCTTATACGTGCCTTCCGAAGCACGGAACCATTTTTTTATCAGACAATCAGATGATTCAGGCCTGCAATATCCTAGCCAAACTGGAAACAACTTTACAAAGTATGCTTCCCGCGGGTATCGAACCCACGACCACCGGGTCACAAGGCAAACGCCTAAACCATTCGACCACGGTGGCAAGCTAGTTTTAGTTATTGGTTAATATTTAGGCTGGCGTTTGACCACCATCTCACCTGATGGTAGGTGATGATGTGGTCGAAGATGAAGCACGCTTAACTAGAAGTAACCTATTCACTGTTGACTTAAAGACCCCTAGGTTATAACTATCAGGAAACACAGACTGGCAGGGAATTCCACTCCTTAGCCGTACACACAATGAAAGTATTTCCAAATCATTTAGTGCGTATGGGTGGGATGTCCACCATGTAACGATGACGCATCACCATTCGTCTTGTAGTCTGATGATGGAACGGGCTTGGTTGAAGTAGATTGTACTATTCCATTGCTTTAAGGCAGCGGTCAGCAACCTTTTGGCAGGCAAGGGCCACAAGGTGGCAAAATAAACTAAAGGCGGGCCGCATGAGCACCAAATTAGAGATGACTGTAGCGGCGCTGGCAAATCCAAAACTAAAATAAAAGATTTTTTTACTGTTGCACGGCCTACTAAAATCAGCTCTACAAGCTCAACACAGGGATCATCAAGGCATGACAAAAGGCTTTTGGCTAGGGATATATCTTTATGGTTCTGCAAGTCCTTACGTCCGTTCGATTCTGTTTCTGATGAAGGCATGGTAGATTTTTAAGGTGGAAGAAATTTTTTATTTCTATAGCTACCTGTTGTTAACACCTACTTATTTGTTTGAGCTTACATTGCAAATTAATATTTAATTCAATTGGGATAACCTTAATTATTTTGCTTTTTATTGTGTGTGATCGATCGTGCAATGATAATAATGTATATTATTTTTAAAAATTAACTATGTTCTTATTTCAGAAATATAACGTGATTATAACCAACGATGATATTCCATCTCGCTACACGATAAGCGGTTCTGCTTTGTCAGACGTATATGAGTCTATGATGAATAAAGTGAAGGAAAAAATTTCCATCGATGCTGCTGTGCACTTTGCCATAACTTTGACTTATGGACCGATCGATACCGAAGACAGCTATATAACGTTTACACTGCACTATTTAACTTCAGGTAAAGTAGTTTCTAATATGTACTTTCTAGTTACACTTATAAATATCAAGACATCATGGTCTTTTTTTGCACAGCGTAGCTTATTTCGAATAATATTTTTCTTTACAGATTTCGAATTAAATGCTTTAACTCTAAGTACAGATGTAATAAATGAAAAAATAACCGGAGAAAGAATAAGAGATGCGATCGATAAGAAGAGGTTCGGTTTGGATGATAAGAAGATTGTAGCTGTTACTGATGCTGGGGGAAATGTGAAACGAGCAGTGTCATTGGCAAATATGACACACTATCTATGTCTTGGTCATGGACTACACAATCTCGTGACAGTTGATGGCATTGAATCAGTACCCGAAATAGCAGCACTTGTTAGAAAATTTAAACAAATTGTGAAGGCTGTGAGATATCGCTCGCCGCAACTGCAAGCTGATGCCGAAAAGATTCAGCAGCAGCTAGAGTTCTTGAGTTCTCTTGATAGAGTAGTGGAAGCGATAGAAGATGACGAAGGCGATCCTATACCTGAACGTGAAAATGAATTGGCAATGTTTGAAAACAATGACGAATTTGAAGAGGTAATTTCGCCATCTGTATCGGGATTAGGACATTACAAACATATTCCAACAATCAAAACCGCAACGAGCACTCGCTGGCACAGCGTGCTAGAGATGCTGGAAAGTGTGATTCATGTTTGCAACAGTGATCCTAGCACTTTTGGATTACAGATTTATGAGCTTGAAAGAAATTGATATATTTTTAGAGAACCAAAATATGACTAGAACTTCTTTTCTTTCTTCATATATCAAAGAAATCATAAGCATCAATAATTTGCCGGAAACTACAAACACTAGCGATGATAATAACACGTCATTATTGCAAAAATTATCAAAAAACATAGCATGAGTGCTGGCCAGGGTATTCAAGCTGATCCCGTCGATCAGGAATGCTGGCGTTACCTTGCTGCAGCTGACCCAACTGAACCAAAGGATGGAGATCTTTTATCATTCTGGAATAGTAAGAAAAAAGCATTTCCATTTCTATCTGCTCTTGCTAGAGCATTACTCTGTGTGCCTGCCACAAGCACACCGAGTGAAAGGGTGTTTTCCGTGGCCGGATTGACTATTACCAGTAAAAGATATCGCCTGAACCCAAATAGGGTGAATAAAATTATATTCATCCATGACAATTATAAAACTTGCAAAGTCGATTGCAAAAACTAGTAGTGGCACGTAATCCTTTGTTTTGAAATGCTTAGCATTAGATGTCCTAATATAATAATTTATTTTCTATATTGGATTGTTATTATTTCTATTAAACAAAAAGTGTTGATTTGAATAATTTTTCATTTATGTAAATTATCCCGATTCTTTGCGAGCGATTACAATGCGATAGGAACCGTTTGTGCAATTGTGCTACATTGAATCATTTTGGGGAAGACTTAGAGAAATAGGAACTTTTTTTTTAAATCTGAAAATTTCACGCCGCCGCCGCCGACCAAAAATGTTCAGTACGCCGCCGCCGCCGCCCTTTTATAAGACGGCGCCCATATCTAATAAGCACCGTAAAGCTTTCACAGACCTACAAAGTTTTAACTATGTACATCTTATAGTTTCGTTTTTGCAGTGTTTTTAAATTAATGTTTTAAATGCCTATAATAAAACTAAGTTTCGGAATAAAGTAGTGGTGACATACGATAGACAGACAGACATGGCGAATCTATATGGATTCCGTTTTTAACCCATTGGCTACGAAACTCTAAAAAGAAGCTTTATAAAAGCTTTATTCTTTGTATTTCAGGTCTAGATTCTCTACAGAAATTCTCTTTGATGACAAGTAAGACTTCCCGTATAGCAGCCGGTGCTCTCGCGCACGTGCCTCGCCTACAAGCTCTACACTTGTTCCGAAACCAGATTGAGGAACTACCACCTGGCTTGCTGTACAACCTCACAGACTTGGAAAATGTAAGTCTGAACAGGAAAATGAAAATGTATGTGTGTCTAGAAGTTAGAAGTCATCAAAGAGTCTCTTTTCATTAAGTTAATGGAATTAATTAAAAGAAACTCTTTGTGAATCTGTTCGTTCTGGTTTTATTTGGTTACACTGCTTTTTTACTTATCTTTACTAAGCTCAGTTGGCCACAGATACAAAATAGTGTTGCCAATGTAAATGTATAATAATCAATAATATCATTCGATCTTTTATTTTATTTTTACGACTAATCGTGTTGAAAAACGTTAATTGCATTAATTGCTGTCTATTCTTCTGTATTAAATTTTTATTACAACTTATCCGCTTGCTATAAATGAAGCTAGAAATAGTTGGATACAAACGTTAAATAAATAAAACTTTAATTCATCAAAAGTACCAAACGTTAGATTATTTATACAAACCGAAAACTTATTAATAAAAACCATACAATAATCAGCATCCCCGATAAACAACTACACACACACACTACTTTCACACACACACTACCACACACACACTCCCACACACACACACACGATTTTATGATTGAATGTATTCTTGATTGTTGAGACACTAACTTCTATTTAACACTAATAAAAAATATATTTTTAATTTCAGATCACCATTACACAGAGTCCAGAAGTACCACCATTGAAACTCCACAAGCATACCTTCGCCAATCTTCCCTCATTGAAAAACCTGATCTTAACAGGCTGTTCTACCGATCTTACCGAGGACCTGTTCACCAGCTGTGATGACCTTCAGACCCTCAACCTATCAGGCAACAGAATCACATCACTTCCAATCAACATCTTCAAGGGTTTGAAGAATCTGGAGACTTTAGACCTAAATAAAAATAGGATTGCGAAGTTAGAATCTGGAGTATTCGCACCTTTGAAGAAATTTTTTTTTTTTTTTTTTTTTTTTTTTATTTAGAATAGGTTCGCGTTTGACCACCATCTCACCTGATGGTAAGTGATGATGTGGTCGAAGATGGAGCACGCTTACCTAAAAGTAACCTATTCACTCTTGACTTAAAGACTCCTAGGTTATAGCTATCGGGAAACACAGACTCCGGCAGGGAATTCCACTCCTTAGCCGTACGCACAATGAAGGTATTGAGAAAATAAGAAATTAATGTATTTGGACTTAAATAGGAATTTTCTGGAGTATTTACCTGAGTGAGTATTTTTATATATATTATATTTCTGTTATTTTTTTTTATAAAAAAGACTAAATGTTTTTTTTATAAAATTCACGTTACTAGCAATCTTGTTAATCCCTCCAACTAAGCTAAATATGCTTGTGTCTGGAGTGGGTTCACGGCAATAATGTAATAAGTGTGATAGGACGAAACGTTCTATTAGATATGTTAACATGGTGTGCGGGTTGCAAGGTCGTAGGCAATATTAAAGCACTGTTTGGTTTTTATGTTAAATCGTTTATTAAATGTTCTACAAGTTTAATGTTAAAAGTCTTAAAGTAAAATGTTAGATCATATGTTAAAATGTTACGTTAAAATGTTATATGTTAATGTTGTGAATGCACCCGGTCCGTATGGTCTCTGGTAATGCACTGAAGCGTAGCAGTTTACGACAATTGTCACTTAGATACAATTGTTGGAAACTGCTGCGTTAGCAAGTGTTCGGTTGCTTAGACCGAACATATTCCGGGGCGGCAAAGATGCTGTTGAGATGAGTTGTTGTGTACAATCATGTTAGTTAAGTGGATAGTAACCTAATGTTAGTGATGATTCTTAAGATAATAGAAACAATAATTATCATTTAGATAAACACTTAAGATATAATCTTAATGTCTCTAGGTTTTGTTTAAGTTTGGCGAACACGCTTTATGTTGTTTTTTAACAACGGTCACTTGCACTGCACTTTGAGCACTGGGCTGACGGTCAGCCTCGTTATGTAGTCGCGCACAAGCACCAGCACTCGCGTCGTTAACACTACGTAGCTCGATGTCCGGGGAGATGAGCACGCGTCGCATGCCGCGTCGTCGCCACCGCCACAGGAGCCGCCAGCACGAGGGTGTAGCTTACTACGTAGTGATGAATGTCATGTGGAGACAGCTCATCTAGTTCTACGTCGCTGTTTCTCATTTGCTTAATTTGTTTGTAGAGTTTGAGCAAGTCTTCATCCAATTTGTCCTGCTCAGTTTGGTTGTCGTGGGCCTTCTGCATCGGTATGCTCACGTTGATAATGTTGTTTAGTTGGTCAATCTTGGGTACGTAAATATTTGACTGAACCGTTATGTTGGTGTCAAATTTTGTGTTTGCATGCAAGGTAAAATCTTGCCCTTTGATAACACAACCTTGTCCGAGGTGTATTAATCCTGCGTGGTTGAGTTGTTCGACTGTGATATGCTCTCCGCAAATTATTCTAATGGTATAGTTATTGCAGCAGTGATATAAATGCTCAGAAGGTTCAGTTAATGATACCCACATGTTTGTACATAGAGTTTGTTCAACTTTACACTGGTTAGTCAAGTGATCAAGTTTGCAGTAGTCGTTGTTGTCACTGCCCAGATGGTAAACAGGCTTCTTTAGCAAGCACATATAGGTCTCTTCCTGTGCAAGACATGTTGAAAGCTCATTGTTATTTATTGGTATGTATGATTCCTTTTTTAGATTCACTGCCATATATTGTGATTTTGGCAAAATGCTTTTTACAGTCATGCCGAATTGTTTAGGAATTGGTATCACTCTGTATAGTTTGTATCGATCTCTGCTGATTAATGGGAATGTTATTTGGAATATAAAATATTTTTCAGTGGTCCGTGCTTTTATTTGCAGTAGATGATACAGTTTTTTCACATCAGTTTGATCGACGGGTAGCATCAGATCATCCGTAAGCTGACCCGCAATGACGTTGAGTTCTTGTTGTAGTTGTTTAGGCGTTAATAAATGTATGTTGAACTGACCATGGCGAATATCCGTCAAAGTATCCAGTAAAGTGTCTTGATTCCCCTTTAATGTTTGGAGCAAAGTATTTACAGTCAATGCAGTTACGATTTGTCCTTGAACTGCACTTATGTTACTCATTGCTAGTTGTACTCCATTTGTTAATCTGTCCAGTGTGTCTAAATGTTGATTTATAGTTTTATGTTGCTTATGGATAATCCTTTCAGTTCGTTTCAGAATGTTATATTCGGACTCCACAACAGATGTTTGATTTTTACATAATTTAGCTAAATGATTTTGATTTCTCTTTATGAGTTCAATGTCCTTAGTGTATTGTTCAGCGAAACGCTCATCTAATACGCCGAATAGATAATTCGCCGCGTAACCTATCCCATTGATAAGCCCACGACGCTGTCTGGCGTGCGCGATGAATTGTTGTGTCAGCAGGAGCGTGTTGTAGTATCTTAGTTCGAGGAACTCGTGCTGCCGTTGTGGTACTATCATGTTACAAACACCGCTGTTTATATTAGTACATGTGTTATCTAAATGACTTAATAGTTTTTCTAGCGCTGTCGTACCCTCCCAGTAGGGTGACATATCGTAATAGACGACTAAAGTCCATTTGTCACGGATGAGATTCATTTTGGCCACAGGATCAAAATATAAGGATTGGTTATTCCTCAATTTTGTAATGTTATACATCATGCCATGCGTAGTGTTTATTGCGATTGTCATAAATAATGTTAATGCTAGGGCCAAAAAAATGAAGTTGTTATGGCCTAGTCTTACCAGCGGGGTTCTTTTTTATGTTTTGTTCTGTTGTTGACTGTTTTCTGTTTGTTTTCGTTTTGATTTAAGTTCTTGTTCGTTTGTTTCCGGTGATTTAATTGGTAATAGGGAAAGTTTTATGATAGGTCTCTTCACAATGCCATTTTTTGTTTTTAAGGACACCACCCGTACAAGTCCATCTCTACCCGGGTGAACTTCGACGACTCTTCCCATAGCCCATTTTCCAGCAGGTATGTTGTTTTCTTGAATGACGACCAAATCGCCTAGTTTCAAGTTTTGTTGTGGTTTCAGCCATTTACTTCTTGCAGTTAGTTGACTTAGATATTCTGACTTCCACCTTCTCCAAATATCTTCGGATATCTTCTGAATTAAATGCCAACGTGTCCTGGCATCCCTTTCTGTTTCAATAACTGTTAACCCTGCGCGTCCTGTTAAAAAGTGTGCCGGTGTTAAAAAGTCTTCTATATTTTCTGTTATGGACCACAGAGGTCTAGTGTTCAAGCAAGCCTCAAGTTGAGTAAGAATGGTCGAATATTCCTCATATGTGAGTTTCTGTTCACCAATTACACGCTTAAGGTGGAACTTAAGGCTTCTTACAGCTCTCTCCCATAAGCCTCCAGCACTAGGCCATAATGGTGCGTTAAAGTGCCAGTCGATTTTCATCTCAGTCACTTCTGCCAAGAAGCTATCTTGGAATATTTGTTGTAATTGTTGGTATTCGTTATGCAAAATGTTGTTAGCGCCAATGAAATTAGTTCCTTGGTCGCTGTAAAGATGTCGTGGAGCTCCTCGTCTAGCTGCCATCCTCTTCAATGCAGCCAAGAAAGCAGAACTTGTTAAATCCGAGACCAGCTCCAAGTGCACGGCTTTAGTAACCATGCAAATGAAAACCGCCACGTATCCTTTAGTTGTTTTAACTCCACGTCCTTTGTTTGTTTTGATACCCACAGACCCCGTGTAATCGACACCAGTGTGGTAAAAAGGTGGAGCGGGGTTGCATCGCTCATCTGGAAGATCGCCCATCAGTTGATACTGTCTTCCTGACTCATGTTTACGGCAAATCACGCATTTCCGGATCTGCTTCTTGGTAGCATTGTTCCCACTCGTAATCCAATAGTAATGACGTAGTTTGGCGAGAGTCACTCGTGGACCACCGTGAAATGTTAGTTGATGTGCTTCGTTGATGAGAATCTCCGCCAACCGACACTTATGTGGTATGATAATCGGGTGCCGCATCTCCTCACTTATGTTAGCGTTTTTCAATCGCCCACCAACACGTATCAGTCCGTTTTGATCAATGAACGGATCTAAGTTTAATAATTGACTTTTTGAGCCAACACTACCACGTTCACGTATGTTTTCTATTTCCGTTGCAAATTCCTTATTTTGGACGTGTTTTATAATAATTATTTTAGCCTTGCGCAACTCTTGTAATGTGAGATAGCTTGGCAAATGTGTACGGTATCGTGTAGGTGTGATCGCTCGATATATCCATGCTAATATATGTGTTATTTTCTTTGTGTTGTTGTATTTTTCTAAGAAATTATCGATGATATTTGGGCAGTCTTGCACGATATTGACTTGTTTGTTTATGGTTTTGACTTCCTCGTTGATTATAAATATTTGTTTTTCAGTTTCAACTTTCGGGGCCCATGTTTTAAGCCATTGGGAGCACGGAGCAAATACAAAGATTGGGAGCCTTGCCACCATAGTGTGTGTTGTATTAACTGCGACGCTAACATTCCACGGCTGGCACAATCCGCTGGATTATCTGTTGATTTTACATAACGCCAGCAGTCAGATGGCATTGTTTCTGTGAGTTTGGCAACCCTATTTGCGACGAACGCCTTCCAACGGTTAGGCTCACCTTGTATCCAGCCCAGTGTTACCTTGGAATCAGTCCATCCGAATATTTCTAGTCTGTTTGTTAAGGATTGTTGTATTTTATTTATGAGCTTAATAGTAGGTATTCACCACTAAGTTCTAGTTTTGGCAACGTAAGGGCTTTTTTATGCGGCACGAGTTTAGATTTTGCGGCGATGAGTATTACGTCCGATTTATGTTTTATGCGCGCATAAACTACGCATGCATATGCCTTCATGGATGCGTCACAGAACCCATGAATTTCGATGACGTCATCACTGTTGTTCTTCAACCATCTTGGTACCTCGCAGCTGTGTATGTTGTGTAGATCTACTTTTATTTTGGTCCAGTCGTTGAAGATATCATTAGACACTTCCTCATCCCATTGTAAGTTGTCAGTGATTGGGAGCCTTGCCACCATAGTGTGTGTTGTATTAACTGCGACGCTAACATTCCACGGCTGGCACAATCCGCTGGATTATCTGTTGATTTTACATAACGCCAGCAGTCAGATGGCATTGTTTCTGTGAGTTTGGCAACCCTATTTGCGACGAACGCCTTCCAACGGTTAGGCTCACCTTGTATCCAGCCCAGTGTTACCTTGGAATCAGTCCATCCGAATATTTCTAGTCTGTTTGTTAAGGATTGTTGTATTTTATTTATGAGCTTAATAGTAGGTATTCACCACTAAGTTCTAGTTTTGGCAACGTAAGGGCTTTTTTATGCGGCACGAGTTTAGATTTTGCGGCGATGAGTATTACGTCCGATTTATGTTTTATGCGCGCATAAACTACGCATGCATATGCCTTCATGGATGCGTCACAGAACCCATGAATTTCGATGACGTCATCACTGTTGTTCTTCAACCATCTTGGTACCTCGCAGCTGTGTATGTTGTGTAGATCTACTTTTATTTTGGTCCAGTCGTTGAAGATATCATTAGACACTTCCTCATCCCATTGTAAGTTGTTTTCCCATAGTTTTTGGAACAGTATTTTTAGTTTAGTAGATATTGGTGTTAACCAGCCTAAAGGATCGAACAATTTCGATATTTCCGATAGTAGATTGCGTTTTGTTGGCCTTGAAGACTGTTTAGAAAAATCGCAACGAAAGAAAAAGTTATCCGTGTTTGTGTTCTAACACAGACCCAGTGTTTTCGAGGTTGACTCCGATTTTGAGTTGAATATAATGTTTGTTTCAGGATTTTGATAACTTTGTATGTTTTCTAATAATGTTGGTTCGTTGGAGGCCCATTTACGTAAATTGAAACCCCCTGAATGTAGTAAGTGCATCAAATCGTTGAGGCTGAATCCTGTAGATGTCCGCGCAGATGCGTTGAAAACAACCCTGTATTTTGTTGTGGTCGATTCCTCTCGTAGCACACCGTGGTGAGGTAAGTAGCACTCTGGTATTGTGTTACTTTGAACAGCTTGCTTCATATGTTTAAATTGTAAATATTCATTCATGAACATTTTGTAATGTTGGGCTAGTGTCTCGTTTTTCTGAAACTTGCGCTCCAAATTACGAAATTGAGCTAACGCCATTTGTTTTGAGGAACCTAACTTGTTTTCTATGTTTTCCTTTAACGGTAGCCTGACTTCGTAGCGCCCGTTTTGTTTCCTAGTTGTGGTATTTGAGTAGAATGTAATACATTTCTGATCTTCAACCGATAAACTAGGCTGTTCTGTTATGTCTTCTAAGTTGTGCAGAACTACATTACATTGGAATGTTTTTGTTGAGCCTCCACACAATATCCACCCCAGGTGGGTTTGCTGAGCGATAGGCTGTGTTGTGTTAGTCCCCTTGATGACACCCTCCATGATAATGTTAGCGTAGACTTCGGCTCCGAGCAGCAAGTCAACTGGCCTACTAATGTAATACTCCGGATCCGCCAAAGTAATGTTTTCTGTGAATGACCATGAAGGCTTCAAAAATGTTTGGTTGGGGAGATTTTTAAGTAGGTTGTTCATAATCATCGCCTCTGTTGTATAAGCATAGTCACTGTTCATAGACTTGCATGTTATGTGAACTAGCCCTTTACAGTTGTTCTCCTTTGCGCCTACTCCTAGAACAACCCCTTTGCATTTTTGGCGTTTTATCTTCAATAACTGAGCCGCTTTTTCGGTTATTAAAGATATCTGCGAACCCTGATCGATAAGACCACGCATGTTGTGATATGTTCCGTCGGCTGCCATAACTTTGACGAGAGCAGTTGTCAGCAATATTTCTGCGTCACCATCCTGTGATGCATTAGAGACCTTGACCGTCGGTTCAGTGTGTTTAGAAACTTGAGAACCCGTCGGCGTCGCGAAGGCATCATGTAATATTGTACTGTGATTAGCTGTACATTTGCGGCATCTTTTTGTAGAAGTACACTTGTTGCCGTTATGGCTAAATAAACAATTGATGCACACCTGCAGTTTCTGCGTAATTTTAAGCTTTTGTTCAGTGGGAATTTCTAAGAAAGTTTTGCAATTGTAGAGGCCATGTTCGCCGCTGCAATATGGACATATGAAGTTCGATACGTGCAGTGTCTTTTTCAAGGTTCCATTATTCCCACTGTTGTTTTATTTCTTGAAACTTGTTGAGGAATGTTGTTGGTTGCTAGGCCCCTTTTGTTGGGGGCTATCTTGTTTGCGACGAGCTGACTCCAAACTGATGAATTTGGTCTCCAGGAAATCCAAAAATTCTTGAAGTACTGGTAGTTCGCGCGAGTTTTTTAAACAAAATGATCGTGCTCATCACACAAACATTTGTTCTGGGTGGGAATCGAACCCACGACCTTGAGCATAGCAGTCAGAGCCACTGACCACTAGACCAACACTAGACGGACACTTGCATTACAGTTCAGCACGAACACATAGATTTATCCTCCAGATATTTAAACAATCTTTTGTTCAAAATATTCTCTAATATTTTGGGTATACAGGGCACTAAAGATATAGGTCTAAAGTTTGTTATTTGTTCTTTACTGCCTGACTTATTACAAGAAAAGCATAATCGATTTCCAAAGTAAGTATCTGATCATCGATGATAAGTTGTGTCGCTGATGAGCCCTGTCGGCGAAGTGTCCTGTCGGCGAAGTGTCCCGTCGGCGAAGTGTCTTGTCGGTGAAGAGTCCCGTCCAAGTAAAGTCTTGTCGGTGTTCAGTCCGTCGACGTAGTGTCTGTCGGCGTTTAGTCGTACACTCGTTAACACGTTCGGACCCGCAACGTCTTATAACGTCAAATTTGTACAATTTATTATGAACACAACGTCTGAGCACGTCTCATAAAAATCTGACATTATTTGCACTACGTCTCACAACGCCCGGAAGCCATAGTAAATTCCATTAATGGAACTTTTGCGCCGCAACACTTGCGAGTGTCAGTGTGCCGAACACGTCGCGAGGAGCAACAACGCTCCCCACTGTAAAGAAAGCACTTCCAGCGTTATTATAGGAAGTCTTCCCTTCTAGATTTATAGATAATAGTTTTTTTTCGTGGGTAGGTGGTCAAAAAGTAAACACATAAGCACTATATAATTTAATCTTTTAATTAGTAAATCTTATCAATTTAACCAAAATTTTTACTGACCTCATATAATTAGCTTACAACTAAGCACATATTGTGTGGGCAGTAGTCTCTATATGCCCTAATCAGCACAAATTGCATTTGCTTGCCGGCCTGAACTTTCACTTTCACTTGGCACTGTCACTGGAACACTATGGCCACTATAGCTGACATTGCAGAGACCCAGCGAACAGCTATTATGTCGCCAAACCAGAGGATGGCGGATTTTGAAGCACACCTTAAAAATTCACCACCTGGCGCTGACAAGACCAGCCTCCAAAATGAATTCACCAATTTCAAGGAGCATGTTTGGAGTACCCTCAGCACCTTACAGCAACAGATCGCCGAACTGAGCAGGAGTGTGGACATAATTGAGATGCGTCACAGGAAAAAGTTTCTGTTGCTTGGCGGAGTTCCTGAGAAACCGGATGAGAATGTTCCTGTATCCGTAGCTACCATCTTGCAGACTAAGCTAGGCTTGAAAGATGTGACACCCTCCTCACTCACTGTATGTCATAGACTGGGTACTGCTTCAGAAGGCCGGGCCAGACCAATCCTGCTTCAGTGCGCTGACCCAACTCTCCGCGGCGAGATTTGGAGGAACAAGACTAAGTTAAAGGGATCCCCCTATGTAGTCTCCGAATTTCTCACTCGACAGCGGCAGTCTACTTTTACGTCAGCTCGCAAGCTGTTTGGCGTGACGAACGTGTGGACCATGGACGGCAACATCAACGTCAAACTTCCGGATGGCAAGCGACGTCGCGTCGTCAGTCATGAGGAGGTCGTCGCACTCGGTGTGGAGCATGGTAAATCCCTTGATGAAGAGGTTCCTCCGGTTTCCAACTCAAAAAGTGCGTCTCCACTAGCTTCAACTCGGTCACGGCGGATTCCAAAGAAGAAGAAGTAACTTATATTATGGTATTAATGTTTATTTGCTAATTTTTGTATCTGTGTGTGTGTCCAAACTGTATTTATTCTTTGAAACTGTTTAGATATATTAGTTTAACGCGTCACTGATTTTTTGTTCGGTGTACCGACATTTAGTTTTTTTTTTGTTGTTCTGATTTGTCACTGTCACTTTCTTGTGTCATGTCATTGTATATTTTTGTTTTGACTTCTTGCAAATTGAGTTCGCGTTTGGATACACGCAGTATTAAGTTATTAAGTTTTGTTGTGAACAGTCTGCCGGCAGGTAATGCAATTTAGTGAACCTAAAACTTCACCTTCAAATTAATATAATTTTATCTTATATACTATATTATTTTATATATATATTTTTGCTTTATAATAATCATGTCTGACGATGACTCGTTTTTTTCCTGCCGTAGTTCTTCTACGTCATATTCATCTTTAGATGATTCCTTCTCTGTAAACAGTTTCTTGTGTAGTGAGTTTCAACAATTTGCAAAGAATTTTAATGTCTGCCACGTGAACGCACAAAGTATCCCTCAGTATCACTCTGAGATGTTGAATTTATTTAGTGATGTCGCTTTGCACGCTATCTTAGTTTCGGAAAGTTGGCTCAAACCCGAACTACCCTCTTCTTTTTACAGCCTACCCGGTTTTGTCCTTATTCGCAGTGACCGCACAGGAAAAAGAGCCGGGGGTGTTGCCATTTACTTACGCAGCAACATCCCCTACAAAGTTGTATCCTCTTCGCCGGGAACAGTCAATGGCAATCCCGAATACTTAATCCTTGAAAATGATGTCAAGGGGACTAAGGCTATTCTTGGAGTAGTTTACTGCCCACCTGCTATCGATTATTTCTCCACTCTTGATTCTCTTTTCGTATCTCTCTCCTCAGAGTACAAACATCACATTATCATAGGTGACTTCAACACCGATCTCTTAAAGGATAACTTAAGATCAAGCAGACTGAGAGCAATCCTGGAATCGTCAAGTCTATCGCTTCTAACACTCAATCCAACACATCACAATTTGGACACAAGCGATTCCTGGCTTGACCTCATTCTCACTTCCTCCGTGAATCTGATTGCTAATCATGGTCAGATAGCTGTTTCGGGATTATCTCGACATGGCTTGATTTATGTCACATATAAAATTAAGCCTCCCAAACAGCGGCCTGCCATTGTGTTGCTTCGGAATTTCGCGAGGATCGACATGGACCAGCTTACCAGAGATGCTAGTGCGATTGATTGGTTCGATGTTGAACAGGCACCGACAGTGGATGGGAAAGTGGAAGCGTTCAATAGGACTCTTCTTCAGCTCATTGATGCTCATGCACCGCTGAGGGCCGTCCGTGTCAAGCGCCCCCCGGCTCCATGGATTAACCCTGGAGTTCGTATGGCGATGAGCCGGCGTGACAAGTTCTTTCGAAAATATAGAAGGGATCGCAGTGTGGAAAACTGGAATCAGTACAAATTGGCAAGAAACCGGTGTAACCAGATGGTAAGAGCCTCTAAACGCCGATATATCTCTGAAAATGTCCTCAACTCTTCACCGGCTGATATTTGGAAGTTTCTCAAATCACTCGGCATAACAAAGTCTTCCTCTAATGTTATTTCTTCAAACGTGTCCTTGAGTGATTTAAATAAGCACTTTTCATCTTCCGCCATGCTTGCGGTTGCTATTAAAAACCAAACTATTTTTGAGATTACTTCCACGCCAATCTTACCTCCCGATTCTTTCTCTCTTTCTCCTGTGACCGACTCTGAGATCCTCAAGACTTTCTATGCTATTAAGTCCAAGGCTGTTGGCTGTGATGGTGTCAGCAGATCTATGCTATCCCTCATTATTAAAAGTATTCTTCCGTTAAGTCACGTTATCAATGCCTCCCTGCAGACTGGGGTATTTCCCACAATCTGGCGTAAGGCTTTCATAATCCCTCTCCCAAAAATATCCAACCCCAGCCTGCTAAATCACTACAGACCTATCTCCATTCTTCCTTTCCTATCTAAGATTCTGGAAGCAGTTGTTCTTAAGCAAATATCTTCCTTTGTGTTTGGGAATAATCTGGTATCCCCTTTCCAATCAGGTTTTCGGCCTGGCCACAGCACAGCCACAGCTTTGCTTAAGGTTACAGAAGATGTAAGGAATGGTCTGGAGAATTCGAGATTAACGGTATTAGTTTTAATTGATTTCTCCAATGCTTTCAATACCGTTGATCACGAAATCCTCCTGGCCATTCTATCACACATTGGGGTATCTTCATTGGCACAAGATTGGTTCTCATCTTATCTTCGTGGTCGCCAGCAAGCGGTTCGTGCTGATCAGATTTTTTCTGAGTGGTGCACCCTGAAAACTGGCGTCCCACAAGGCGGCATACTCTCTCCACTTTTATTTTCCCTTTTCATAAACTCTATTACCACTATCCTCAAATGCTCTTACCATTTGTACGCTGATGACCTACAGCTCTACGCGCAAGCTGACGTTGACAACCTGGACAACTGCATCTCATTGCTGAATGCTGATCTTCTAGCTATCAGTGATTGGTCAAGCAGGTTTGGTGTTACTGTCAATGTCAGTAAGTGTCAGGCTATCCTGATCGGTAGCTCATATTTTCTGCGAAACTTGGACACCAACCTGCTTCTCCCGCTTAACTTCAACAATACTGTCATCCCTCTCTCGCCGCACGTAAAAGACTTAGGCCTATATATTGACGACAGGTTAAGTTGGAATAAGCAGATTGCACAGGTTAGCCAGAGGGTAACATTCACACTGCGATCTCGCTTTTTTTTTTTTTTTTTTTTTTTTTTTTTTTTTTTTTCGACCTGGAACGCGCCAAACAGTAGTAATTGTTATAACTGTGCTCCTTGTTTTAAAATCCTAAAAGTCATAATAAGTTGTATGTTTATAAGTGTTGTGATTGTGCTTGGTAATCAACTTACTGCGCCATCTAGTACAGTGATCGGCACAACGCTAAGATCAGTGATTAATAAGATAAAGTGAAAAGTCTTTCAAACATTTTTATCAAACCGCCATCGTCATCGTAGGTCAGTCAGTGGACACCCCCACAACCAGCCTACCGCCCCGTTGTGACCCGATATATGCTTCAAGTCGTAATAACACAGCACTGTAACGCAAATCAGCCATCAAGTACCTCTGTGATTTTAATACTGGTGGTTGCATATTCCTGAACCATATACTCTTCCATTACACACGAGAGTTAAATTAATAAAAACTTTTTTGCTTTTTTTCACACCGCCTCCCGAAATTAAAATTATTTTTCGCTTTGTAGTGTTTTGATATGGAAGTCGGTTTTATTTTTTTGCAAAAAAGTTTTTATTTTCGCGCTTTTTAGTGGGTCAATTTGTAATTAATCTAGTTATAAAAGCCAAAATGTCAACTACAAAAAAGTAAAAACGCGCGAACATAAAACACAATATAGAGTAACCGAAAAGATCATCAATGTAAATATTTTTTTAGACTTTTGTTAATTTTTCAGAAACGGCTTGTTCGATGTCGATAAAATTTTCATGGGACTATTTGGGAAGTATACCCTTTCCAACAGAAAAAGAATTTTTCAAATTGGTTGGCGAGCGACGGAGCTATGCCCGAACAAACATAAAAAAAAAAAAAAAAAAAAAAAAAACAAACAAACATCCGAATTGAGAACCTCCTCCTTTTTCAGAAGTCGGTTAAAAACAACAAATACGCATTCAAACAAAATGGCTACAAAAAGAACACCACCAAAATCTCAAGATTTGACACAATCAAATTCGGAACCAAACTTGAATAAAGTCACGAATTCACCCACTAAGGTAACCCAACGTAATAATAAAAGAACACGACAGCAGGATGAATGTTCGCTTGAAAACTTCTCATCATTCAAAGATGAAATAATGTCTATGATGAACCAAATCCGTGTTTCTCAAAATAATCGTATGGATAAACTGGAGGAATATATGATATCTATTCAAGATCAAAATAAAGGCATACAAAAGACGAATTTAGACATCGAGAACTCAATCTCTCACCTATCTATCAATGTTAAAGCAGTCGAAGATAAAATAGACCAATTGGAACATGAACGGAAACAAATACATTCCCACATATCGGTATTGGAAGAAAAACTTGAGTCTCTTGAAATAAGTAGCCTAAAAACGTACATAGAAGTTAGAAATGTCCCCAAAATACAGCATGAAAAGAAAACTGATCTTTTTGGATATGTTATGAATTTATCAAAGAACATAAACTACCTCGACTTATCTAAGAATGACATAAAAGATGTCCTTCGTCTGCCGTCAAAGAGAGAAACAAGCAGCTCTTCAATTGCTATTGAGTTTACTACCACACTAAACAAACTATCTTTTCTTGAAACTGTAAAAAAATACAACAGTTCTAAACCGCAATATAACCAACTTTTCTCAAGTGATATGGGTATACAAACGGCAAAACAGCCTATTTACATCTCTGAATTGCTCACGGCAAAAATGAAACGCCTCTTATTTCTTACACGAGACTTCGCGAAGACAGCAAACTACAAGTTTGTATGGCCCTCAAACGGACAAATCTATCTACGCAAAATTGAAGGAAAACCTTATATTCGCGTCAAAAACGAAGCATACTTAAATGAACTCAAAAAGAACCATAGTAATGAAAATTGACTAGTCCTAATATATAAACATGTTTCGCTCTTATATTGCCTAGCTTTTATAATCTCAATTTTACAAAATAATGCATGCCTAGCTTTAATTACTTTAACTATTGAATATACCTGTACAACACCGCAATCATACAATGTTACGAGACTTCAAATACACGTTAAACAAAGGAATCACATATTATACACCAGCCCATTCTGTACTTTCACTACTTACACTCCTTACACTATAATTATTTCTTTGCACATACCATTTTACTCACCTAATAAAATAAATACAACACCACTTAACACTAAATTTATCAACTTTAATTGTTTGCAGCACAATACTGCTTTAACCTCAACTTATTTGCACAAAGTATTGTATATTTTAAAACTGTTGATGACTATAGTTATAAATAACACTCATCTTCTGTTTTTTATTCCTATAAACGTCCAACACTTTTTAACTCCAATAATTAACAGTAAACTTGGTCCTCACTTCAACCACACTACAAAAACACATGTTATTAGGACGGCTGCAGAATTATATGCGATAACGTCACACATAGGTAGACATCCCCGCACAACTGCTAATATGAACTATACCATATACCTATATATCTGTGGAGCGCGTTCCACTAATTACTTAAACGTAAACAGATTGATACTCACGCCTTTAAGCTTGTTTGCTTGTTGTCATATTTCTATGAACGTCCGACATATCTCAAATCTTTTGGAACGAAGTTCCTTATCGCGCGTTACGAAAGGGGGCTAGCCGGAAAAAATTCATACGAAAAGTTGTAACGACACTTTTTAAGGGGTGTGGATATTCGTGAATCAGGCTTCATTAGAACCTTTTTTTCCGTAACCCTTACAAGATTTTTTTTCAAAATAATATATATTAATCTACACAATGTAAAGCGTGTCCTCGTGGCTTCAGAAAAAATAAAAATATATTTGAAATATCATAAATAAATACATAAAGTGGCCTCTGTTTTTGTGACTTACTACCATTTTTCTCCTAAACTATCAATCACAGGATCTTTTAATTGCCACCAATATATTATATTAAGTAATGCCGATGGGACCATGTGCTTATTTTTGCCAATAACTTTTTTAATTATTTATAAGGATTTTTTTACGTAATCGCTACTCGCAAATCGCGTATCCACCCCTCCGGGCGCCCAGTAAATCAGTGCGGGACGAGACGCAGTGCTGGACGGACCTGTGACACTTTTCTCCGCAAACAAAATTATTGTCGATAGCCCAACCAATTAGATTTTTCTTTGTTTTATGTATAGTGTGTGTAAATATTAGGTTATTTTAGTGTGTAATTAGGTATAACGTTGTAAATAATAATTACTACTTGTCGTAAATTCTTATTATAATATTAAAATGGGTGACAAAAAAAGACGCAAGAAGCGTAATTTAAAAATAGCATACAAGAGGAAATTCCAAAGAATAAAACTGTAAGTACCTACTTAATATTTTATGTACTTGTTAGGTAATTAAAAAAAATGGCCAAGTGCGAGTCAGACTCGCCCATAAAGGGTTCCGCAGTAACTATAATAATATAATATAATATGTATATTAATGTGACAAAAAAATCTTACAAATTTCATAAAACTAGCTTATTTACATTTTTTTACAACTACGCCCAATAACTTTGTTTTTCATAGTGTTTCTATGAATTACAAAGTTATATTTGCGGTTTTAGGAAATATGCTGTACCTCAAAAACTGCTGACTCGATCTCGTTCAAACCGAAACTTGGAAGATCTTAATGTAATCTTTCAAAGATTACATTAAGATCTATAGACATATATTTTTTGTAGATTTTTCACTCCATTATTATAGAAGTTAGAGGGGGGGGGCACATTTTACCACTTTGGAATCGTATATCTTTTAAACGATTAACTTTGTGAGAAAGTGGTCTTAGAAACCTCAATGTCATTTTTAAAGACCTGTCTATAAATACCACACACGCATAGGTTTCATGAAAAAAAATATTTCAGTTTTAGTTCCATGTATGGGGAGCCCCCTTAATTTTAATTTTTTATTTAATTTTTTTCTTAAAGTCGGAAAGCGGTTCACAGAATACATCTACCTACCAAGTTTTACATGTATAGTCCTAAGAGTTTCGGAATAAAATGGCTGTGACATACGGACGGACAGACAGACAGACGGACAGACATGACGAAACTATAAGGGTTCCGTTTTCGCCATTCGGATACGGAACCCTAAAAATGCACTATCTTTCAAAACTTAGTTGATACCATACTTATATAATTGCAATAACTTTTAAAGTAGGTATACACAAAATTAGTAGGTATAAGGTACAGAGGGTCTGTACCGTATACCTACTAATTTTGTATATAACATAAACTAATACGAAAAGCGAATTAGGTCTATATATAATCAGGGCTGGGCAAAATACATGCTTTGCTTTAATTGAAATACAAATTACAAAATACTGTATAGCAAGTAATTAAAATACGAAATACAAAATATCTTTAAGTGAGGTATTTGAAATATAAAATACAAAATACAGTATTTTAGCTATTTTTAATTGAAATACAAATTACAAAATACAAAATAAGCAATCTAGACAGCACGGGGCTAGAATACATTATACAGCAAATAATGTGATTTGGTTAAAATTTGATCAATCAAACAATATTGTTACGCCATCGCCAGTCGCTTAGCGAAGTACGTCGAGAAACTTCGACGGAAATCTAGAATGTTCGAGACACTAACGCCATCTATTGGCGAATAGCGGTACTATGTATCTCGAGTAGCTTCCTGGAATATTCTGGGTAATACAAACAGTGAGTCGATTTTATAAGAATGTTCTAGACTTCATAGACCGGGGTATAAATAGGTCGCAAAGGAACGCGGACAGTCAGTCTTATTACGAGGCGAATACGCGATATAATCGAAGCTTTACTAGTGAATTTCAGTGCGATTTAAGTATTAAGTGACAAGTGTTGTGGTGCAAATATTTGTGTTAAATTTTTATTTTTATTAATTTTATTTTGTGTTTAATTAATTAAAGTGTTAATTTTGGTTTAATTGGCGTTAATTATTTCTATCCCGAACCCCAGCTCGTAACAATTTGGTGTCAGAAGTGGGATAGAAAAATGCCGGTTTTACCGAAAGACGATATGGAAGGTGTAAGGACTAGAAATCAACGCCAGCAGGAGATCGACCAGAGACGGTTTGAAGGCTCACCATCGCCAGCACCGGGTGGAAATCAGCAGACGATGGAGGCGTCTGCGAGTATTTCCGGAGTTGCTCCAGTGAGTGTAGCCCCGGCTGCATTGATGGCTATGCTGCAGGAACAGGCCAGCCGCCAGGAAGAGCAGGCTGCTCGTCTCCAGGAAGAGCTAGCCCGCCGCCAGGAAGAGCAGGCTGCTCTTCTCCAGGAAGAGCTAACCCAAGGGCAGGAAGAGCAGGCTGCTCGCCTCCAGGAAGAGCTAGCCCGCCGTCATGAAGAGGAAGCCCGCCACCGGCAAGAACAGGCCCGCCGCCAGGAAGAGCAATCCCGCCACCAGGAAGAACAAGCCCGCCACCAGGAAGAGCTGATGCTACTAAGGAAATGAATGCAAATCTTTGCAAGGACCTTAGTGCTGTAAAGGAACGAGTGCACCAGCAAGAGGAAAGGATTACTGAAGCTGAGAATCGTATCTCCGGAGCTGAGGACCGTATCTCCGGAGCTGAGAATCGTATCTCCGGAGCTGAGAATCGTATCTCCGGAGCTGAAATGGAGATCGCTGTTGTAAAAAAAGCTCTGGGTGTTCTGAAGTCTGGAGATTAAACTGCAGCTCCTGTAGTTGCTGCTCCATCGGTGCGAGGCTTAAAGGTACCTCCGTTTGATGATAGCTCTTCATGGTCCGCCTACAAGATCCAGTTCAAGGCCGTCGTCAAGGCCAATGGATGGAGCAAAGCGCAGGCTACGACGGCACTTATACTTGGCCTTCGTGACCAGGCCCTAACCATTCTAGAGGCCCTCGGGAAGGTCACCTACGAACAGTTGCTAGAGGCGTTAGAATCTCGCTATGGTGACGCACATCTGGAACACGTATTCCGTGCTCAGTTAAAAGACCGGGTACAACGTAGTACTGAAAATCTACAGCAGTGGGCCCTCGAAATAGAAAAGCTGGTCCGAAAAGCTTACCAATCAACGCCTGCACTCATCGACGGTAATTTGGTCCAGGCGTTTGTCGATGGGATTCGTGACTAGTCTTGTGCCTACTCGGTCACTTTGGAGATCGCTCCGTACTAGTTCATTTCGGACAGTGAACTAGTTCACTCTATTCGTTCTAACAGCTCTATTCGTTCTTCGCTCTCGGCGGTCCGAGTCTGAGTTAAGGATCGCCGAGAGCGAAGAACGAATAGAGCTGTTAGAACTAATAGAGTGAACTGTGGTCCGCGCTGTGCCCCAAAGAGTATAGTAACTAGTATCTGTGCTCTGAGTCTCAGAGCATAGCGCAGACCACATAGCAAATGTAGGTACTATCAAAGACACCGTATTTATTTATCTCTGTATTACCACAGCGTAAACAGCTGACATAATATTAGGATTATGTGTAATTTAAACAGAGATATTTATTACCATTGAAATATGAATCTGAAACGGTTCTCATATTTTTCTTATTATCTATGGTTCTCATTCATACAGACACAGAATGAATTCGTATGACGTTTCTGTCAACCAATCAGTGACTGTATCAGACTGTATTTCATTTCTCGTTCGCACATTACGATCGCACGGTTTAGAATGTACGAGTACGAAAAGAGCTGTTAGAGCTGTTAGAACGATTACAAGCCAGCGTTCGGAAACGGTTCTTTTAGTACAGTGCAAAGATTCGGCTCCTATTCGTTCATCGTTCACGTACTACACAAGACTATTCGTGACTTGGAAGTGAGGGCTGCTGTGAGGCTCGGGCACCATGAGTCTCTGAAGGACGCCTTGGCCCATGCTCTGGAAGTGGAAGCCGTATGACAGGACCATCGAGCACACCGCACCCGGAAAGTGGTGTCATCATACACCTGTAGTAGTCGACCAAAGTTTAGCCCTAGATGCTACGAGTGTGGAGAGAAGGGCCATGTGAGATCCAGTTGCCCGAAGCGATATATTGGAAGATGTCACGATAACGTGAACGCACTTTCAAGAAAATCTGACCTAGAAGAAGGTAAGCACTGTATCATACAAGAGGAAAAAGTAATAGTACCCGTCAAGATGCTGAGAACAGACCTTAGCGATGAGTCGAAAGAAGTGCTACAGCGTGCTCAGCAGGATGATTCAGACGTCAAACCCATTCTGGAATGGAAGAAGGCCGTTGCTACAAAGCCTAAATGGAGTGAAGTTGCTGGAATGAGCACTACAACAAAAAGTTATTCAATGGGACAGCTTGATGATCCACGATGGAGTATTGTGCCGCAAATGGGACAATGCTCGAGGAGACCATTGTCACCTACAAATGGTCGTACCAAAAGCGAAGGTACCTGAAGTTCTACGGCTTTACCACGATAGATGTTCAGGAGGTCATATGGGAGTAAAACGGACTCTGTTAAAGATACGAGAGAGGTTTTACTGGAACCACTGCCGAGACGACGTAGAAGACTGGTGCCGCAAATGCACTAGTTGTGCAGCAGTTAAGGGACCTCAAACACGCAGTAGAGGGGCTTTAAAGATCTATAATGTGGGAGCCCCATGGGAACGGATAGCGCTGGATGTTGCGGGACCATTTCCTGAGAGCGAGAGTGGGAACAGGTACTTTATGGTCGTAATGGATTATTTCACAAAGTGGCCAGAAGTTTTTGCCATTCCTATCCAAGAAGCTACCACAATGGCAGATAAATTGGTAAACCAAATATTTTGTCGCTACGGAGTACCCTTGGAAATTCACAGCGATCAAGGAAGGAATTTTGAGTCTCAGGTATTTCAGGAGACATGTCGAGGAATGGGTACTCATAAAACCAGGACCACCTCTTATCACCCACAATCTGATGGAATGGTGGAACGTTTCAACAAGACATTGGATAGAATCTGGCTAAAGTTGTGGAAAGCAGGCAAAAGGATTGGGACAAACACATTCAGCCGTTCTTTCTGTCATACCGAAGTGTAGTTCATGAGAGTACAGCTGTTACACCTGCTTTCGTGAACTTCGGATGAGAGCTTAGGTTGCCTGCAGACCTAATCACTTGTATACCGCCGGATGCACCTTGTAGTGTAACAGACTACGCGAGTGAATTGCGAAACAGAATGAACGACATATACGAGCATGTCAGACAATCCGGTCAACAAATGTCTCAGAAGGTAAAGACTCGTTACGACCGAAAGATTTGATGAAGGCTCTTTCGTCTGGTTACATAATCCAGTGCGCAGCAAAGGAAAGTTGCCGAAGTTACAGGCAAAATGGGATGGACCATACCGCGTTGTGACTAAGATTAACGACGTCAGTTATCGGATCCAGAAAGGTCCACGAGCTGCGCCAAAGATTGTTCATGTTGATCAACTGGCGCGTTACTACGGGTCTAACGATGCTCGGGTCGAGCATGTCTTAGGAGGGGGCAGTGTTACGCCAGTCACTTAGCAAAGTACGTCGAGAAACTTCGACGGAAATCTAGAATGTTCGAGACACTAACGCCATCTATTGGCGAATAGCGGTACTGTGTATATCTAGTCGAGACACTAACGCTATCTAGCGGCGAATAGCGGTACTATGTATCTCGAGTAACTTCCTGGAATATTCTGGGTAATATAAACAGTGAGTCGATTTTATAAGAATGTTCTAGACTTCATAGACCGGGGTATAAATAGATCGCAAAGGAACGCGGACAGTCAGTCTTATTACGAGGCGAATACGCGATATAATCGAAGCTTTACTAGTGAATTTCAGTGCGATTTAAGTATTAAGTGACAAGTGTTGTGGTGCAAATATTTGTGTTAAATTTTTATTTTGTGTTTAATTAATTAAAGTGTTAATCTTGGTTTAATTGGCTTTAATTATTTTTATCCCGAACCCCAGCTCGTAACAATATGAAACTATGATATTGATAAACTTTCTGTATAATATTATATGTAATATAGAATTTAGGTATAAATGGTATGATCAAAATAATATTTTATTACCTTCAACATCATCGTCAGAAAAAGCAGGCACATAATTAGTAAAACCAAATTCTCGGAAAGCCTTCACAAAATTTGACCCATTATCTGTAGTAGTTGATACTAATTTGAAAGAAGACAAAAAACATTTCAGCAATCTTATCATAAGTATGTGACCCATTAAAGCGGTTGAAAGATAATAGACAATTTACACATTCCAGCAAAGTTGCATTAATCTGAAAATGATTTTTTTGCGTTTTGTTGCTGCTTTACCATCGAGGTCTCGCCTCGCACTCACGCTCACGATCGCTAAATGAATGAAGGTTAAATGTATTTTAATGTTAAAATGTATTTTGAAGTATCAAGTATTTGAAATACAAATTACAAAATACCTCGGCGTCAGGTATTTGAAATACGAATTACAAATTACATTTCAAAGAAGTAATTGAAATACAAATACCAAATACGTATTTGTATTTCAATTACGTATTTTAATTACAAGTAATTCAAATACTGCCCAACCCTGTATATAATACTTAACCATAATCGTTGAAAACTAGGTAAGTACGCAGTTTGCTAAAATTATTCTGAGAATCCGATGCACAATCGAATTACACGGTTAATTTTATAAAAATAAGGTCTTATTTCGGTCCCATATTTTCATAGAAAAGGGCACCTCGCAACTAAAAATGAACTCCTATTTCGACGGAAGAAACGTTTTATTTTTCTATTCGTATTATCTATGCCTTTGTAGAAGCCGCTAGCCACCGCCAATCCGCCATTGTCACACAAAAATATTTTAAAGGGCACTATTATTTTATAAATCATTATGGTTAATATTTCGGTATTATGAACGTAAAAATATGTCAACAAAAAGTATATATGAAAGTAACGAACATGGATGTTAAACATTTTTCAATTTTATAAAATTAAAAATTAATAATTAGGTAATTAATAATATTAATTATTAAAAATTCATACGAAAAGTTGTAACGACACTTTTTTACCGACTTCAAAAGAAAGGAGGTTCTCAATTCGTCTTGAACTTTTGAAGTGAAAACTTCTTTAGGGGAGTTGAGGTGGGAGTTGAGGGGGGAGTTGAGGGGGGAGTTGAGGGGGGAATTGCGGGTCGAGTTGCGGTTCGAGTTGCGGGTCGAGTTGCGGGTCGAGTTGCGGGTCGAGTTGCGGGTCGAGTTGCGGGATGAGTTGCGGGATGAGTTGAGGCATGAGTTGAGGGGCGTCTCGTGGGGAGTTGAGGTAAAGAGAGAGAGAGAGGGCAACGGTATACCTTTGAAATTTCGTAAATTTTTGAAGGTTTCACTTCTACCACGTGTGAATTGTACACATGTTTTTTTTTACAATTCCTTCACTAATTAATCGAAAGGAACTTCGTTCCATCCGGGTGTCCCTTGACACCTCTCAAGTTTTTTTATATATATGTAACTACAAATGGCTAACAAAGACATAGAACTTGATGATTTGACTATATCCGAGTCTGCTGTGTGTAATGTTGCTGATTGTTGCAATCTAATTTCCCACAGTAAACCAAACATTAAAATCATAACGCAAAATATACGTAGTATTTCTCGTAACTTTGATGAACTAGTCGTCCTCTTGCAAGCACTTAAGATGGAATGTGACGTTATAATTCTCACTGAATGTTGGCTATCATGCAATCTTACTACTCCAACTCTGCCTGGATACAAGTCCCATACAACAAAACATTATAAAAACCAGAACGATGGAATAACAGTCTACTTTAAGGAATCCCTAAATGTCGATATAATTGAACTATCTTTTTCAGAAAGCAACTGTTTAATTTTAACAATTAACAATGACACCGCTATAGTTGCACTGTATCGATCACCATCCTATAATAATATAACGCCTTTTTTAACATCCCTCAGCTCAATTTTAACTAATTTAAAAAACATCAAATCTGCCATTATAATAGGCGACATAAATATAGATATATCACCGCATTCCCACGATGCCAAAGCACCTGAATACCTAAATACTGCAGCCTTTCAAGGATTTTTACCAGCCCACACTTTTCCCACCAGACAGGGAAAAACTTGTCTTGATCATGTTCTTCTTAAAACTAAATTAAAATCACATACCTTTGTTTTAAATTCAACCATTACGGACCACAACGCGGTCTTACTCTGTCTTTACCATCTTCAAAATCAAAATCATCCACAATCCAGCGTATCTAAACTTAACATAGCTGCTATTCGTGAGCAGCTGAGCAATTTGAATCTCAGTACTATCAAGGAAATAAAAGAACCTAATGAGGCAATGAAAAAATTTGTTTGTATGTTACAAGACGTGGTCAATAATAATGTAACTATTGTCAAAATTCCACGTAAAAAACGCACAATTAGACCCTGGATCACGCCAGGATTACTAAGATGTATTCAGAATAGGGATCGCCTCCACAAAATCTCACAAATGTCACCTGATAATGAAACTCTAAAACTAACTTACAGCCGATATAGGAATTTTTGCAATGCGTTATTGAAAAGACTGAAAAGACAACACGAAAAAAATGAATTAGACAAAAACAGCAGCAACAATAAAAAACTTTGGGAAGTTATCAAAAATATAACGAATACAAGCAAAACGAAATCAGCTACCACAGACCTACTAGGCGATTCCCCTCAAACTTCTGTGAACCAAGCTAACGATTACTTTGTTAACGTTGGAAGTTCCCTAGCTACTAAAATACTCAACTACCCAACAGTCTCCCAGAATATTATTGATCCTCTGTTACCAAACCACACTACAAATAACTCGTTTGTACTACTGGACACTGATGAAAGCGAGATTCTATCACTTATAAATAGCTTAAAGCATTCTCAATCTGTCGGACATGATAATATATCTAACAGTCTGCTTAAAGCTACAAAGGATATCATTACCCCACCGCTCACTCATCTATTTAATGTTTGTCTTAGTCGGGGTGTCTTCCCAAACGTTCTAAAAAAAGCTATCATTGTCCCTATCTTCAAGTCGGGAGATAAACACCGTGTCTGTAACTATAGGCCTATTGCTTTACTACCAGCTATATCTAAGATCCTGGAAAAAATAATTAATGGTAGACTTGTTAAGTATCTCGAAAGCAATAATATGATTTCATCCGGTCAATTTGGTTTCCGTTCGGGGAAGTCAACAGAGGACGCAGTACATAAGCTTACTGATTATGTTGTTAGAAATCTTGACAATGGAAACAAACCACTTGCCATCTTCCTCGACCTTGCCAAGGCATTTGACACGGTGTCTCTCCCGCGACTTCTACTCAAATTAGAGCGTTTGGGTATAAGAGGCCTGCAGCTGAAATTATTCCAAGACTATCTAAGCGGTCGTAAACAATGCCTGAAACTAGGTTCCTACATTAGTACTGATTTATGTGTGACTTTTGGTGTACCTCAGGGCTCAGTACTCGGACCTACACTCTTCTTAGTGTATATTAATGACCTCTGTGACCTGAAACTGGAGCAGGGTATTATAATTTCTTATGCGGACGATACTGCACTGCTTTTCTCTGCTAAAACTTGGAATGATACCTACATGCTCGCGCAGGAGGGTTTCAACAAGGTATCAGACTGGCTGAAACAAAATTGTCTGACGCTAAATACAGAGAAAACAATGTACATGCCCTTTCACTCTCGAAATCCTAATAAGCCCCCCATTGGTCTTACAATAAAATCACATACCTGTCATGTCCACCAAGCTTATGGTTCTACTTGTAACTGCACAAATCTGATAAGGAAATGTGAAGTAAAATATTTGGGAGTTATATTGGACTCATCATTAAATTTCAATGCACATATTTCTTTACTGCAATCTAGACTTAGAAAATTGATATATGTTTTTAAAAATCTACGTTATGTAGCTAATACTTGCATTCTAAAAAAAGTCTATAGGGCACTTTGTCAATCGCTGCTAACTTATTGCATTTCTTCTTGGGGTGGAGCCTCTAAAACTTCTTTACTTCCTCTTGAAATAGCACAACGGGCAATTTTAAAAGTCAGCTCTTTTCGACCTATTGACTACCCTACACATTTCCTGTATCGATCATGGAACCTACCAACTGTCCGCCAACTTTACATCTTGTCTACAGTACTTAAACAGCATTCCCTGACCCCCCTCGACAAAAATAATTTATTTAAACGTCGTCGCAATGCAGTCGTCCCACGTTCACACCAATTCAAACACTCATTTACACATAGGTTCTTCTGCTTCACCGGTCCCTTTCTATATAATAAATTGAATTCACAACTTAATATATACACGCTAACCAAACAAAAATGCAAAACAAAACTTTTGGACTATCTTCTTAAATGTGATTACACTACTACAGAAGATCTACTTAAAGTTTTAAGATGAAATCCATCCACAGTCACACTACACAAAAGCATTCAATACAAAATACAAAAAACACTCCTACATTACACAAACCAACACTACATTACAACTTACTATACACTATACCATACTTTCTGTGTACTTGTAAGTCACACTACACTAAAACACATTATAATGATGTACATAATATTATATTGTAACTGATTGTTCATTCCTATTGTAAACTGCGTCCTGAAATACAGGCTCGGCCTAGCTCAGGCGCAGTTGCTCACTTTATTTTTATTATTATATAAATTCTGTGCTTTAATTAATGTTTATTTTTAATGACTATTATGCTATACAAATGTAAAATGTTATAAGCACAATATGGTGCAAAATAAATTAAATTAAATTAAATTAAATTAAATTCAAGCATTTCCTTCCTTGTAGCACTAAAACCACATTGGTCCAATCACTTGTGCTTCCTATCATTGATTATGCTGATGTTTGCTATTCTGATCTTTCCCAAGAACTTCTTAACAAACTGGATCGACTTCTCAACAACTGTATTCGTTTCATTTTTGGTCTTCGAAAATATGATCACATTTCTTCCTTCCGTTCTCAGCTTAAATGGTTGCCTATCCGTCAAAGGAGATCCCTCAGATCCCTCTGTATGCTCTTCACCATTATGAACGATCCTTGTGCTCCTGTTTACTTAAAACAAAATTTTAAATTGTTGGGCAGTTCTCATGATCTTAACCTTCGCGCATCCAAAAACTTACTTCTTCACATTCCTTCTCACCGCACCGGGTTTCTATCTAATTCTTACGCTATTTCTACTATTAAACTCTGGAATTTGCTACCCCTTGACATCAAGAAGGCTGAGTCAACATTTTCTTTTAAGCGTAAAATTAAAAACCACTACTTAAGGGGTTGTTATTCTTAGTTTGGTCTTTGTCATAATTATTTTGAGCTCTCTTATTCAGAAAGAATATTATAAAGCACCGTATCTATTAGTTTGTCATTTTAGCATATATGTGTATTTTATTAGTATTATTATATATTAGTATTATATTTATTAGTATTAAAATATTATTTCATTCCATTTTCTCGTACACCTACCACAGTGTGTTTTTTTAACCCAAAGGTTGACTGGTAGAGAATGCCTTGCTGCATTAAGTCCGCCCATGTAACACTATTGTACATAAAGTTTAAATAAATAAATAAATAATCTTTGTCGTGGTTGCTAGGTGATACTTGTTACTTTTTGATAATCTACAACGCACTGAATATATTTTACTGAAACCAAAATTCCACTGCGTTTACTTTAATATGGTAGCAGAGCGTGCAAAAACGAGAGCTTACGATATTTTAATTTAGTTTCTTAAAGGATAAAAGTTCTAAAGAGTAAATCATGTTGTCTTCAAAAATGAAACTCGAAATAGGACTATTCGATGGAAGCAACTGGCCGACCTGGAAATATAAAGTGTTGTTGCTGCTGCGGAGTAACACAGGCACCATAGAAGCGGTGCAGGGTACACTAGTAAAGCCGGCACATCCGGGTGAAGGAGCCAAAGCGGAAGCTCTTACAAAGTACAAGGTAGATTGTGACAACTATAATAAAATAGAAAGCACTGCACTATTACTACTGACTACTAATATGACCGACGAAATGCTGAACAAAGTAATGCGTTTTACAACTGCGAGTGATATGTGGGACGAATTAAAACGTCTTTACGAACGAAGATCACAGGACCGAACTTACGATCTGTGTATGCAACTTTTCAACTACAAGAAAGACCCCACTCATGACATGGGTTCGCATATGTCTGCGATAAAGAATATTTGGCATGATCTGAATCAAGCTTTGTCAACAGTTTGCAATCAATTACCAGAAATTCTTTTGATATGCAAGATATTGGATTCCCTGCCAGAAGAGTATTTCAGTTTTAGGTCAAGTTGGTTACTGCTTACATTGAAAGATCGTACAATCGAGAACTTGACCACCCAGTTGTGCGCTCACGAGAGAGCTTTAAAAGATAAAAATAAATCTGAAGCTGAAGGTGAATCCAGCATGGAGGTACTGATAGTGCATAACAGAAAGCAAGATCCCAAGAAGAAGTTCAAGTGCAACTATTGCGGAGCAAGCGGACATCGAGTAAAGCAATGCAAGAAATGGATTACGGATGGTAGACCCCCAAAACCTCCACAGGAATCCACATCTAATGCTGCTACGTTGTCAAGTTTAGCTTTATCTCTTGGTGAGAGTCATGATAAAGACTCATGGTACGTAGATAATAGAGCAACAAGTCACGTAACCAATAGAGGGGATCAGTATGTATTTTTCGAGTACTTTAGCGAATCTCACAGCGTAATGACAGCAAATGGTGAAAATATTGAAGCTATCGGAAAGGGCTCAATACAAGTAAATGCTGACATTAATGGCCAAAACGAAACAATTACGCTCACAAATGTTTGGTATGTTCCCAGCATACAAAGAAAGTTGTTTTCTGTGCTAGCCGCACAAGATCTTTGTGAGAATAGCTCCTTCGAATCAAATACTCGATCATGTTTATTTAAGGTTGATGGTAAGACAAAGTTACTCGGTACTTGGGACAAATATGGAGGGTTGTATAAACTTAAAATACAAGTAGTTACACCTAAAGTGGAGATTAACCAACTAACAGTTACTAACCAACTTCAGTTGTACCATAAACGTTTTGGACACCAAAACAAAAGACATGTCAAACAAGTTATGCAGAGAAAATTTGCTATGCAATTCAAATCTGAAAATAACAAAGAAGTTTGCGAAGGTTGCGTTTATGGAAAAGCCCACAGAAGGACGTTTGGGACCAGAGAAAGAACTACAAGAATTGGAGAGCTAATACACACTGATGTGTGTGGACCTTTTGTGTATTCGATCTCAAAGTATAGATACTTTGTTCTATTCAAGGATGATTTCACCCGTTTTCGTTATGTATACTTCTTACGACAAAAGTCAGAAGTTCAAGCACGCTTGAAGGATTTTCTAGCAGAAGCTAAGACATCAGGACACGTCATTCAAGAGTTGCTAAGCGACAATGGAGGCGAATTCGACAATGAACAAGTACGAAATACGCTAAGGCAACACGGGATTAAACAGAGGCTGACAATGCCCCTACACTCCTGAACAAAATGGTTGCGCTGAAAGAGATAATCGCACAATTGTCGAGATGGCAAGAGGTCTTATACACGCTTATGATGAGATACCTAAAGGTTTATGGGCTGAAGTAGTGCAAGCTTCAGTGTACATATTAAATCGTACGGGACCCACTCCAAATAATGAAAAGTCACCGTATGAGTTATGGTACAATAAGAAACCCAAAATAAATCATCTCAGAATCATTGGTTGTGTATGCTACGTGCTCGTCCCAAAACAAAAGAGAAAGAAACTAGATAAAAAAGCACAGAAAGGAATTCTTATAGGATATGACGGTGATGATGGGTATCGAGTTTATGATACAAGGAACTTTAAATTGTTGCGTTCCAGAGATGTAACTTTTGAAGAAGTAACTCTGTTAGATCGAGACATACCTGTTAGTGAGGAACCTGAAGTCAAAAAGAATACCTATGAGCTACCTACTTCTTCCATAGATGATCAACCAAACTTAAAAGTACTTCATCAAAGTGATGATCACCTGCATTCAGTGAATTTGGACAATGAAACAGATGATAGTAATGTAGAAGAACGACAAGAAGAAGATACTTGGTTTGAAACAGGTGATAGTAATGTAGAAGAACGACAAGAAGACACTCAAACTGTTGAAGAACCATCTTCATATCGAGAAGCCATGCTAAGTACTGAAAAAGACAAGTGGGTTGAGGCTATGAACAATGAGATGACTTCACTGAAAGAGAATGAAACATGAAAAATGACACAATTACCACATAACAGAAAAGCACTTAACTGCAAATGGATATTCAAGGTAAAGAAGAACCCTGATGGCTCGATTGAGAAGTTTAAAGCGAGACTAGTTGCAGTTGGCTATTCACAGAAAAAAGGAATAGACTACCACAAGACATTTAGCCCTGTTGCGAAACTAAGCACTATCCGAGTATTATTAAGTATAGCCGCAAACGAAGGTTTATCGCTGAAACAATTTGACGTCTCAACAGCTTTCCTATATGGCAAAGTAAAGGAAGAAATATACATGCGACAACCTGAGGGATACAATGACGGATCTGGCAAGGTATGCAAGCTGATAAGAAGTCTATATGGACTTAAACAAGCGCCTAAATGTTGGAACGAGTGTATTCACGATTTTTTTATTGAATCTGGATTTACACAGAGCGAAGCAGATCCATGTTTATACGTGAGACAACGTGGAAAAACAAAGATTTTGCTAGCTTTGTACGTTGATTATTGGCCTCCCCGGAACGCGCTTGAACCGTCAATACAAGTTCTTACTTAATCCTATCAGTAAAAATAATAATCGCCTGTTAATCAGGTACCTATTCCGCAAATCACAAGTTTAGTGCAGTGTGAACCTCATATAATCGTTTTTGATATTCCTCGTAGTGCAAAACAAGTAATAAACTATCATCGAAAAAAACTTACAAAAGTGCCATATCACAGTGTCCTTCCGCGAGTGCACGGAAACATCACGGTTGTGTGAAGCGCTCAAGGGTGAAAGTTCTGTGAGCGAGCAGTTATCGTTGTTCTGACTGTACTGCCATCTTGACAGAGACGAAGTGCGTTCCAGCTCTCATATAGTGCGACTAGAATATTGTGAGCTTTTGCGACTGGTGGCGCCACCCCGATCTTTTCTTATCATCTTATCTTCATTGTTGTAAATTACAAAGGATAAGGATGTCAGTGCAGCGCTCTCCACCTGGGTTGGATTCTAGATTAATTCCCCCTAATCCTCCAATACATTACAGCTCGGACCCAGCTATCAATGTCTCCAGTAAGCCTGATTCAGAGGATAATTACCACGTTACGAAGCGGCAAAAGCGTAAGTTTGGTGAATCTACAGAATTACCTGAAATCACTATCTCAGAAATTAAATCTATGTTTATGGATTTTAAAATTCAACAAGACCACAAGTTTGATCTGTTAAATGAAACCTTGAATACGATTGCTATCCAGAACAAGGAGATCAAAAAATCAATTGGGCTACTGACGTCTCAACATCAAGACTTACTCGTAAAAATTGATGGCCTAGAAAAGGCCGATTCTGATTTCAAAAAAAGAGTGTCTTTCCTTGAGAACCAGGTTGATCTACTGGAAAAGAATGCGCGCCGTTCAACCATCGAGATCCGCAATTTGCCTACGGTGCTAAAAGAGACAAAAAAAGACTACACCAATTTTTATCCAGAACCTCGGGTCTTCACTGGGACTGGATTCTCCAATCGAAGAGGCTGAAATAAGAGATGTATATCGCTCGAAGTCGGAATCTCTTGTGGTAGAATTTACTACTGCGCGTCGAAAAGAAGCCGTGATTTCCAAGTACATATCCTTCAATAAATCTAGAAGAGAGCTTAAAGAGCCGCGTCTGAACTCGCAACACATGAAAGTGCCTGGTGAATTACGTACCGTTTATATTTCGGACTTCTTGTCGATGAAAGCAAGAAAACTGTTCTATATTGCGAGATTAAATGTCAAGGATAAAAAACTTGTTGCTGCCTGGACTTCCTTTGGGAAGATCTACATAAAAAAAGAAGAAGGTTCTTCGCCAGTGCGTATTGATGAGGAGTCCGAACTAAACAAACTTGTCATGTGACTAGTACTAACTGTTATTTATTATTATGTATCTTCACTTATTCTAGCGTTATCTAAGTTATTTTATTTTATTAAGAATCTCTTGTCACTTTGTACTACTTTAGCTTGTTTTCGGTGGAATTACAGTACTTCACACTCTTATACTTTCACTTCTTACCTAACACCCAACACATTATACTCCTCACCTTCACTGCACAAATTCTCCAAACGAATATTAACTCACCACGTGTATGACTTAAGCTACACAATTCTAGCAAGTCGCGAGTCTCTCTATATAATAGCTATCTGTGAACTGGACCTGGGTAGATTTTTCAACTTATTTACATACTCTATGTCACGTACGTTGCGTGACTCTATCGTATTGTATTCTAGTATTTGAGGTATGCAAAGTATAGACACTATACACTCAGATCTAGACTCACTCCAGGTAGCTAAATCAATTTCTTGCGACGTAGACGACTTAATAAGATACATGCCAACTAATGCTGGCACCCTAAAGATTTTGTCTCAGAATATCCGTAGCGTTAATTGTAATTTGCCTGGTTTCACCACCCTTCTGCAAAGATCAGACGTACAATGGGACATCATAGTTCTATCAGAATGTTGGCTCTCTCCAGCTCGTAATATTCCGAACCTCGATAACTACAATCTTGCATCTACCACGTCCCACAGAACCCAAAATGAAGGTGTTGTTCTCTATTACAACAAAAACCTTAAAGTAACTATTGAAGAACCTCAGCTAAGCGATGTCAACTGCTTGCTGCTGAAATTGGGTACTGATACTTGTGTGATAGGGATTTACCGCCCCCCGAGTCAATCTAATACTAATAACTTTATTGGGACATTAAATACATTACTCTCAAAATTAAGCAGTTATAAAAATATTATTTTATGCGGCGATATAAACATCGACATTTCTCCCCACACTCAAGACAGACGATCGAATGAATATCTAAACGTCCTTGCAAGTCATGCCCTACTGCCAGGGCATACTGAAGTTACGCATGGGCGCACGTGTCTAGATCACATGATGCTCAAAACTAAGCTAGATAGCAAATGTTTCGTTTTCGAGTCATCAATATCACAGATCACGAAGCCGTTGCCCTTGCTATAAAACTTAATGTTCGCCCGGATTACCGCATAACTTCGGCCAACAAAATTGATTTTGTGTTGCTTGATCAAACCATCCCATTAATTAATCTTCAGCCTATCTTAGCGTGTAATGATGCCAACACTGCAACTAATCTACTCATAACAAAGCTATCTGCGGCAGTAACGAACTGCTCAGGTACAATATATATTCCCAAAAGACAAAGGGTAAGCAAGCCGTGGATCACCAAAGGATTAATTCGCTGCATGCAAAATAGGGATAATTTGTATAAAAAATTCAAACGATGTCCTGAAAATGAGGTTATCCGCAATACCTACAGAAGATATCGTAATTTTTGTAACAGTATTATCAAAAAAGCTAAACGGAATTATGAAAAAACAGAGATTGATAACGCAAAAGGAAATAAGAGGCAGCTATGGCAGGTGATTAAAAGGATAAGTTCCTCTGTCAAGCCACCAGACCTTTCTACCCAGCTCATCTCAACCGCTAACAGAGATCAAGATATAAATAAAGTTAATAATTTCTTTGCGAATGTGGGCAGAAATCTTGCAGAGAAAATTACCAGTACATCGCAGGACTCAAGCACTTCTACTGTTTATCCAAGTGTAGCTCCCATAAATTCATTTGTCTTGTTACCCCCTGATGAGGAAGAAGTTTTCTTTCTAATTAAAGGATTAAAGGAGAAGTGTGCCACAGGAGTGGACCAGATATCTAGCAAGTTCTTAAAGAGGTATGCAACCTATCTTACTGAACCTATAACTTACATTTGCAAACTCGCTATGGAATCAGGGATCTTCCCTGAAGCCTTTAAAATCGCACTCATCAAGCCTATACACAAGGGGGGGGGTGAGTGACTGTGCCGGTAATTACAGACCAATCTCTATTTTACCTACATTATCCAAGATCTTGGAGCGTCTTATAAATCGTCGACTAACAAATTATCTTGAAACCAATAATCTACTATCACCAGCCCAATATGGTTTTCGAAGTAATAGATCAACCAATGATTCAGTACACGAACTAATACACTCTATCATTACGAACCTCGACCAAGGGAATAAATGTCTCGCGGTTTTTATTGATCTTGCAAAAGCCTTCGACACAGTCTCTATCCCGCACCTACTTCAAAAGTTGGATGGCATTGGAGTGCGAGGTATTCCTTTAAAACTATTGCAAGACTACCTTACTGAAAGGAAGCAAAGGGTCAGGATAGGCGAAGTACTCAGCGATGAGGTTTGTGTTGATTTTGGTGTCCCCCAAGGCAGCATACTTGGTCCAACATTGTTTCTGGTGTATATCAACGACCTCTGCCGCCTCCAGCTACATAATGGTCAAATTATTACTTTCGCAGATGATACTGCCCTCTTTTTTAGTGGACGGAGCTGGGAAGAGGTTTTTAACTCTGCCCAAAATGGCTTTAGCGTGGTGTATAAATGGTTGCGCACGAACATTCTGACTTTGAATGTTAATAAAACTAAATACGTTACCTTTGCTCATAGGTCTAATCTTCTACCGTCATCGTGTTTTTCAGTTTCTTGTCATGATTGTGTTACTGAAACCTCACCGTGCTCCTGTCCTATTCTTCAGAGAGTTGGTGATATTAAATACCTAGGAGTCATCATAGATCAATGTCTGACATTTAAATTACACACAAAACTCCTGGTATCCCGATTGCGGAAATTAATTTATATATTTAAAACTTTGAGATATGCAGCTGACAGGCGGGTTATCAAGATGGTCTATGATGCTCTGTGCCAATCCCTAATCGAGTATTGTATTACTTCCTGGGGTGGTACCGGCAAGAGTCATCTGATTGAAGTAGAGAGGGCACAGCGTGCCATACTCAAAGTTGCAGCCGGTCTCCCCTTTTTTTATCCAACCGTCGATCTTTTTAAGGAATGGGACGTTCTGACTGTTAGGCAAATATTCATACTCCGTACGGTGCTAAAGCAACATTCATCTTTGCCTTTCGATACAAAACTCCACATGGATAAACGCCGAAAAGGTAGGGTGTGTCTAACGCAATCCACTAAAACTGCGCACTCTCATAATTTCTTCTTCTTTCTGGGGCCGTTCTTATATAACAAACTTAATAATAAACTCAATATATACCCCCTCACTAAATTAAAATGTAAAGATCAACTATTTAAATGTCTCAAAAGCCTTGACTACAAGGGAACTGAGGATTTGTTGGTCCCGCTGAAATAATACTGTTTTTCTTGTTTTGTACTTACTGTCATCACGCATACTCATACAGCTCTTTTTTCATACATTTACACTCTTCAAACTGCATAACAATCTCATACACTGATACACTTAACAAACCGGTTCCACGTCTTCTCATGTATGTAAACAATAATTTTCATATTTTTAGTCTTTAAGTAATATTGCTTCATTCTTGTATTCAATTTCTCTATCCACTATTTAAGTTAGTTATCTCAGGCCGCGGGAGGGAACTGGTGACCTGTAATACAGGTTCTCGTTGAAACCCACTTCAGGCACCAGTCTCTCACAAAGTCAAACCCCTACTTTAGTTTACTGTAATTTTTAGCTTTAAGTTACTTTGTGTTGAGAAAATTAAACGTCTTATATTATATTATTATTATATTATTATTATTGGCTTCGTCCGATGACGTAGAAGCTGATAATTTTATTGAAAACGAACTCAAAGTTCGTTACAAGATCACAACTAAGCCGCCATCGTACTTTCTTGGGCTAGAGTTGGAGCGACACAATGATGGGACTATAAGAGTTCATCAAGCCGCTTATACTAAAAAGGTTTTGGAGAAGTATGGAATGAGTGATTGTAAAGCCGTTGAAACACCAATAGTTAAAGACATTCCTGTAAAAAAGTTGGCGGAAGGGATTCGTGATGCTAAATTTCCCTATAGACAAGCTGTGGGAGCGTTGGCTTATCTCATGGTGGGTACAAGGCCTGATATTGCCTATGCAGTCGGAGTCGTATCCAGAACCTTAGATAACCCTACTAATATGAATGTGTTACAAGTGAAGAGATGAAGAGAGTTGTTCTTTTGAGGTAACGAAAGATTCGTTACCTCAAAGGAACAATCGAGACTGGTCTAGAATTTAAAAAGAATGAGAAACGACTCATGTGTTACAGTGATGCAGATCATGGAGGTGACAACTTGAGTGGTTGTTCTACTAGAGGGTTGATATGCATGTTCGCTGGATCAGCAATCTCCTGGCGAAGTGTGAAGCAAACCTCAGTTGCGCTGTCGTCCACAGAAGCAGAAATAGTAGCTGCCAGTGAGGCGTGCCGTGAAATGATTTGGCTAAATAGATTGTTTAAAAATTTAAGTGATAAATTAGAAACACCAGTACTGCGCATTGATAATGAGTCTGCAATAAAACTAGCTCAAAATCCGCCATACGAATATCATCGGAAGACAAAGCACATCAAGCTAAGACATTTCTATGTGAGGCAATGTGTGTCTGAAGGAGATATCCAAATTGAGCAAGTGCCTACGCAAGAACAATTGGCTGACATCTTTACAAAGCCATTATTCAAACCAAGACTGGAAAAACTTTGTGAAGACTTCGGTTTAAAAAAGAAAAGGGAATGTAAAGAAAGCACTTCCAGCGTTATTATAGGAAGTCTTCCCTTCTCGATTTATAGATAATCTTTGTCGTGGTTGCTAGGTGATACTTGTTACTTTTTGATAATCTACAACGCACTGAATACATTTTACTGAAACCAAAATTCCACTGCGTTTACATTAATACCCACTTCAGTCGCTGTGCGCCGCATGTCATCCGCGCGTATCTTAGATGGACAATTTTTAAGATAAAAGGTAAATATTTCATACTTATTTTTATAAAAACAATGTATTTTGAATGCGCATACCTATGAGGGTACGCCATAGATAGTCAGTCAATCTTAGTTGTCAATAGAAATTATTGCTGTATAGAATTTATCACAAAAATAATTTATACAATAATCCAAATTGATGGTTTTAGATGGATAAAAAACGGCAGTGTAGCAAGGAGTCCTTGAAGTTTTTTGAAGATGTTTCGTCGCGAGAAACTACACCTGACCCCTTCAGTGATGATGGAGAGTGCGGAGTAGATGGCGATTATGATCCAGAGACGTTGACGGGAACAGACGTTGTGTCCAAATTGTATGCACTTGTATTGACCGTATACGGAACAACGTTATCTGACGTCGACGTCTTTTGACGTTGTGTTTTGTCTTATTACACTCTAGGATACTCGAAGAGCAGAACGTTTGTGAACGTATGTCCGTTTTGTATGAGAAAATAATGTGTCATAACGTGCGCACTTCACGAGAGTGGCGCGGGTCTGAACGTGTTAACATGCATATAAATAGCTGCGTGGCCTGTGTGTGTGTATGTGTGTGTGTGTGTGTGTGTGTGTGTAAGTGATTAGTTTGGTATCAATTTACAGTTGGCGTATTGTCAAATAGGTTTGCAATTTTATCAGGTAAGAGGACTCTCTTTTCCCTCTATATTACTTTACTTCTTGGACAACCATAGTGAGAGAGAGAGTGTTTGGATACACACACTTGATAAATTATATTACAATCGTTATTTCTTTCTTAACGCGAAAATGTAATGTATGGGTTTTAAAAAAAATCACTAATATTGTTTTTATTATCTACTAGCTTGTGCCAGCGGCTTCGCCCGTGTGGGAAGTTTTTCCCGTGTAAATCCCGATACCGTGGGAATTTCGCAAAATACTTTCTTAGCGGATGCCTACGTCATAACATCTACCTGCATGCCAAATTGCAGCCCGATCCGTCCAGTGGTTTGGGCTGTGCGTTGATAGATCACTATGTCAGTCAGTCAGTCAGTCACCTTTGAGTTATATATATATTTAGATTATTTTCACAAGAGATATTATAAAATTACAGTAACATAATAATATTTATTTTAGATATTTTATTCAATGGTAAGTTCATTATTTGTATGTGTATCCGAAAAGGTTAGGAACAGTGACAGGCAGGGAACAGGTTAGTGGGCTTTTTATAATAGAAATTACTCAGTAGTTGTCCAGAGTTTGACCAGTGCAATATTTTCTGTCTTCTGGCTACCGATGTGCAAATGATAACCAGAACCAAAGGCTTAACTTGTTTGCCGAGACATGAAGGAAACTTGTTCTATCATCAAAATTTAAGGTGCATTCTCACACATCAGTCACCGTCAAGTCACGTCACCGGCCAGGTTTAAAAAAAAATGTTTCTATACTCCTAGTATGACTTTGTTCCCACACGTCAGTCACCGGCACGTGATCTATCAGTGACGTCACCGGTCAGGCACGTCAAATAAAATTTCCATACAAGTATCATACTTTTATCCCCACACACCCGGGATCGTCACGTCTCAGTTCAGTCAGCGTCGTGCTACCGTCATTGCTACAAGTTACGCAATCACAAAACGCCTGTTTACAAGTAGCTCTTCATCATCTAAAATTAATGCGATCATTTCCAATTGCGTATTGGTAATTTTATCCGTCAGGGGAGTATCTGTTCTGTAGCATGACACACACCTTATCACTGACCAACCCGTAACTTGACTGATGTATGTGTTCAATGATTCAGTCAAACCGGCGACGTGACTGACGAACGACGTGACGGTGACTTGTGTTTGTGGATACGTACACAAACCGTCACTGATCCGTCGTCAGTGACTTGACGGTGACTGATGTGTGAGAATGCACCTTTAGTATAATAGTACATTTTGATACACGTGGAGAAAGTTTGTTATTGCGTACGAGGCGGAGTTACGCCCGATCCGCAAGGCGAGAGGGTTATGGAGCCGAGTACTGCAGTAACAAATGTCCACGTGTATCAAACGACGTTTTTCAATACACTTTCGAAGAAAAATACTTGCTCCGAAAATGACGACGCATTTTTATTTGATTTCCATTGAAGAAAATTATGCAAAGTATTAATATTTTTGTGTGGGTGACCTTATTTTATTAATAACGTTTATTGGCTTAAATAAATTATGGTTACAATATGAACACTGTCACTTAAACTAGGTATAAACATCTGTGCTATAAGCAACAGAACAATTCGAGGTTGATCTATTTTTACAATATGTTATGTATGGTCCAACAATCCCTTATTATTACATAAACAGGATTACTAAGAATTAAAATTATACAATAAAAATATAAATTTGGTAATAAAAGTATTGTTTGTATGAGATGTGTGTCTGTATCTGATTGTGTGTAAGTGTGTGTGGGTTGTGTGTGTGTATATCTGGGTTTGAATGGGTGTGTTTGATTTGGTATGAATACTATATGTATGTGCCTATTAATCTAGTCTTTATTGCCTTATAGTTTTCAAAGCACTTTAAGTGGACGGTACTGGATGTCATTTCGACATGTTTGACAGTCATTCAGAAGCCAGAATCTGATACAAAAAAGCATATATTTTTCTAAACAGAACTAGTAATGTGGGTAGAATGCACATTACGAACAATCATGTTAACCCCTCCAACTAAGCTAAATATGCTTGTGTCTGGAGTGGGTTCACGATAATATTGTAAACGCGACGTCCCGATCACAAGAACGACACCTTATCCATCAGGCTATTGTTATATTTATATACAACGTGTAATTTAAAGGGTATATACATATTAAGCGCATGGTTTCTTTGGATGATAATAAACGATATGGCGAGGGTTTTATAATCCTATGTCTACATGTGTGAAGTATAATACATTGAGTTATAATGTACTACGTACCTACGTATAATAGAAATTTCAATACATTGATACCAGAGGCAGAATTTTCAAATTAAGAAGAATAATTAAGAGAATCGCCGTGTCATTGGCAAGTGACGTGGAAAGTTATTGACCCTCGTAGTGCTGTGACACGTTTGTTATTATGATTGATATTCAAGAATGAAACCGATGATTTGGTATCGATTCTTTGAGTCACTTATTTTGAGCTGAAACTAGTGTTGCCAGGTCCGATTTGTTTTAAATCGGGACAAAAGTTAAAGAAAATCGGGATTTAGGGTTGTAGATCAGGACAAACAAAACAAAAAGGTTTTTTTAAAAGTAATGTTTGACAGGCCTGTTAGTCTAGTGGTCAGTGGCCCTGACTGCTATGCACAAGGTCGTGGGTTCGATTCCCACCCAGGACAAATGTTTGTGTGATGAGTACGATCATATGTTCTTTGTCTGGGTGTAATTTATCTATAATATGTATGTATTTAGAAATATATATGTATGTTTATCAGTTGTCTAGTACTCATAGCATAAGCTCTGCTTAGTTTGGAACTAGATGGCGTTGTGTGAAAAGTTGTGGAATATTATTATATTATATTATAATGTTAATTTATTCGTTTTCGTCGCATATAAAACGATGAATCTTTATTATAAAAAATGTTATATTCAGACTTGCTTGATAGACTACTCTAAACGCGTGGAAGCGTGTCCAGCCAAGTTTAAGGAAAACAGAACTAAATGGAGCGGTGTCCAGGCAGGTATCACCTTGGGTAACAGTTACACTCTTAGTATTACCGTCACTTAAGTCGGTATTTGCGCGGTATCTCCAGGATCCGGTCTCCAGGATACCACTCCATTTGAGGAGGCCTAAATAGAAAACATTACCCACTTCCATAAAATGACCTATAGGTGTATACAAATAAAATATGAGTAATCTGATAATTGAAAATTATTGATATATTAGTGAAAATCGACAAAGTTAAGTATGAAAGTAGTTTACAGATAATTAATGTTTTATTTAATTTATATTTTACATTACTTTTTGCTGCCTTTAGAAGGCCCTTGTTTTTTATTACGTTTATATTGGAATCTCGACTTTGACTTGCTCCGGTGTCAAATGGTTTCACCTCACAGATAAAATTAAGAGTTGGTTTGTGAAAATACTCTTTCCGTTGCCGCGTTCGACACTCGCGGAATTGACGTCATAAAAGAAAATAACTTCAGAAGATTTGCGAAGTCTTGATTCTCCTTAAAAATGATTTGACATTTTTGTAGCTACGTCACATCTTTGTTCTGTACTGCTACTTTCATCAAGTCTTTGACTGTACACACTTCTTCATAAAACTGATCCATGTTGAAGAACTCATTAATTTTTTTAAATAAATCAAATTGCTATTGTTGAGTTCATATTTGGTCTTTGGTGTAATGAGACATTTGTGTACCATGCATAACAGTCGTTTTTTATTTTCGTAACTTTATCATCAGACATTTTTTAAATAAGTTCCTGCATGTGAATACCACAAACTCATCTTCAATCCTCAGACTTCAGCTCAAATGCTTACTTAATATTACCCTTATTTTGTGACCTTTAGATGATCACAAAATAATGGTAATATTGCTGTTTGCACATTGTTTCGTATCAAGACATGATACTGCCTCCTGTAAAACCTTAAGAGACTGCGCACACTAGCGATTTAAGTTGGCCGATTGTATGATCGGTCAGCGGATCAGTATATTTGTTACTTGGCTAAGGCCTCTGGAGCGAGTAAAGTAACACAATATAGCACTAGTGATCTGATGCGTGTTATTTTGAGCGCATTGTTATAACCAACATGATAATGTGATGCGTAATTTGATTTTTTTTTTCTAAAATAATGCTTATTGTAATTTTTTTATTTATCGGGACATTTCGCGTCCCGATCAGTGGCAAATCGGGACGCGTCCCCAAACCCCTAATAATCGGGACGTCCCGCGAAAATTGGGACACCTGGCAACACTAGCTGAAACTGTGCATAGAGACTCCATACCAGATGTTGTCTTCAGACCCTTTGGATAGATATGGGGTTTCTGTTACACGTTGTATATTTACCAGACAAGCATATTTAGCTTAGTTGGGGGTTTAATAAGATCAGTCGGTAATCTGTTTAAAAAAATGGTACTAGACTAGTGGCAACGAACCTTCTGAACGCATCGACCGATTTTGATGTTTTTTTTTTTAGAAAAGCTTGAAAAACAATGCTTATAGATGTTACTAAATTTGTTTAGGCCCTTGTACGGTCTACCTCAAAAGGCATGCAAACGTTTAACCACAGGAGAAATTAACTCTATAATAACCATCTCAACGTGGATTCATAGTAATCAAGAATTCAATTAACACGTTCGCTGACAGTGAGCACTTACCCTGACACCAAATTACGACAGTAGAATTTTCCACGACGTACTCTTAATAATAAGTGGCCCGTCCTCGACGTACTGTCATAACGCACTATTTTAATTTCCCGCCTAACGACGTACTGTCAGCGAACGTGTTAAAATATTATTTTATAACTAAAACTTTCTTTTTTCAGCTACCTTTTCGCCGGCCTTGTAAATCTTAACTACGTATCAATCGACCATAATTTCCTTACAAACATCAGCTCTCAAGCTTTTTCAGGAGCAATAAGATTACAAACTTTATCCCTGAAATACAATAAGTTGACTTTAAAATCACAGGAAGATCTTACCGATGGATATTTCAACTTCGATTATTCTCCTTTCGATGTTTTGGACAAGTTAAAAAATTTATATTTAAATGGAAACCGAATAAATACGATGTTTTCTGATTGGCGAATGGTTCTCACTAATCTGAAGAAGTTGAATCTTTCGGAAAATAATTTTACGATTTTGGATGTAAGTATTTTTTTGGTGTTATATCTTTTATTAGCCTCTAATTTATTTATTTAGGTTTCTCAATAAAGAATACATTTACATGCTAAAATATGTTATAAAACTATATCACTCTGTACACGCGTACGCATTCATAAATAAATTGCGGCGTTGCCATCATTCAAGTACGCGTGTACAGAGTGTTTCTTTTACGTATCAATTTAACATTTTTAGTGAATATTTTATAATTTTGGCATTTTTGACGTGACGTTTCGACGTTTTTTTTTTTGACGCATAAAAGTTATATAAAAACTCTTTACCAAAAAATTAAACCGACTCCCAAAAACCACTGCATAGTGAAAAATAACTTTATTTCGGTAGTCGGTGTCTTTAGTTTTCAACCGACGACAAAAAAGGAGGTTATCAATTCGAAGAGTATATTTTTTTATGTATGATCACCGATTACTCGAAGACGGCTGAACTGATTTGGAAAATTCTTTTTTTGTTTGAAAGGGTATACTTCGAAATTGGTCCCATTGTCACCAAGTCAGGATCTGACAATGGAATCCTGGAGAAATCGAGGGAAATCTTCAAATATAATAGGCACACCTATGGCGTTTTGGGTATTTCTTATAGTAACTTGTGCAGTTGCTCTCAAAATGTACCATTTGGAGAAGTGGAACTGATGATGAAGACCACAGATGGCCGCCGAAACTACTCAATAATAAGTATTTCGTGGATTGCGATTCGATTACTTGAATATGGATGTTAAGCACTTTATGTTCGTCACAATGCATATGCTGATGTAGAGCTGATGGTGAAGTACCAGGAGAACTCCTCAACAATTAACGACCCAGCATTGGGAAAAGCAATATTTTGTAAAAGGTTACAAGTAGTTGACATTTACGCTCTTTTAACTAGGTAAATTAAGAATCGACCAACTAAAAAGAGTGAAATAAAAACTTAGTACCAAAAAATTAAACCGACTCCCAAAAACACTGCAAAGTGAAAAATAACTTTAATTTTGCAATGATAATCGTACTAATATTATAAATGCGAAAGTTTGTGAGGATGGATGGATGTTTGTTACTCTTTCACGCAAAAACTACTGAATGTACTAAGTTAAAGGCGATGCAGGAAGCCTTATCAGAAATTATCGCACAGAATGTTGAAATTAAGGAAAACATTAACTTTCTTTCCAAACAATATGACGACATGGTTATAAAAACTGAAAAGTTAGAAGCGGAGAGGAAAGCCGACCGCTCTTACATTAGTCTACTCGAGGATAGACTAGAGAACTTGGAGAGAATGTCTAACCTGTCGAAAATGGAAATACGCAATATTCCAAAGAAGAAAGATGAATTAAAGGAAGACCTGTGTAAAATCGTAACGGAGACGGCCACTGCTCTTGATGTGACATTACAACGGCAGGACATTAAAGATATATATCGAGTCAACAAAAAGGAAGGCGTGTCTACAATCATTGTCGATTTTGTTAAGACAACAACCAAAGAGAATATCGTGCAAAAGGTCCGCAACTTTAACAAAAAGAACCCTGGAAATAAGCTGAACTCTTCAGATAGAGGGCCCACCTAGACCAATTTACCTTTCAGAGTGCCTTACACAAAAAGCACAGCGTTTATATTATATAGCTAGAAACTTTGCTAAGGATAATTCTTATAAATTTTGTTGGACATCATATGGGAAAGTATTTGTACGAAGAATTGAAGGTGCAAAACAAATACTAATAAAACACGAAACAGATCTTAATAATCTCCGTCAAGATAAATGACTAGCTATTATTTTTGTTCAATTTTGTATGTTTAAGCTCATGTTAATCTTGCTTTTATTTCCTATGATATTGTCTGATATATAGACAATATCATAGGAAGGCTGCCTACTCATAAAAAACTGTCTTACACATCTCACTTTCCACCATACTATTTATTATACAGTTATTCTACACACTACTTACAATAACATATGCCGCAATAAAACACTTCACACACAAGCATACTACTTGGTTATGCACCCCAGTAATGCATTCCCGTTCAACAAATGCCAGCTTTATATTTTCGATTCAGCAATTAGTGCCATAATAAAGCAATTAATATATAACAATGGCTAATAGAAACAATATGTTAGACGATGTAGACAGAATATCCGTGGCTAAAAACTACTATTGTGACACTGAGTTTTGTAATATGGAGATAAATAAATCAACGACGTCTCTAAAAATTGTGACTCAGAATATTCGCAGCATTCAAAAGAATATGGACAATTTTCAGGCACAGCTGGCCAGATTTTCATTTGAATTCGATGTCATTATACTTACTGAATGTTGGCTCAGCTATAACAAACCTATTCCGATGATCGATGGCTACTCAACTTATTCCTCAAAAATGTTGAACATTGGCTAACCCCAGGATTACTTAGATGTATACGGCATAGAGACAGGCTACATAAGAAGTTTTCTATTAGTCCAGATAACCACGTACTCGAAACCTCATATAAAAGGTATCGCAACTTTTGCAACAAATTACTAAGAAAATTGAAAATAAACTATGAACGTTCTCTATTACAAAATACAAATAATAATAAAGACAAATGGAATGCGATTAAAACCATAACAAATCAGAAAAGGCTAAATGTAACAGCTGATAACCTGATAAAGAACACGGATCCTTCTACTTCGTTAGAAGATATAAACGACTACTTTTCTAACATCGGGAAAAAACTGGCAGATACCATATCAACATCATCTACTGACTTATTGCGTTGTAAACTCAATATACCCAAAAATCCTAAATCCATTGTATTACTACCCCCGGATGAAGCCGAAATCGAAGCACTAATACTTAACCTTAACAATGATTGTGCTGTTGGTTGGGATTCAATACCTGCCAAACTTCTAAAAATGGCTAGACATGTCTTGATTCCCCATTTAACCAAACTCATAGAACTCTGTTTAGCACAAGGTGTTTTCCCTAGAGTTTTAAAGAAGTCACTAATAACCCCTGTCTACAAGAGTGGATTGAAGGACGATGTCACAAACTACCGGCCAATTTCAGTTCTCTCGACAATATCGAAAATACTAGAAAAAGTGCTTAATACTAGGCTAATTAGATTCTTAGAACATAACAACATATTGTCGGATTCTCAATTTGGGTTTAGGCCAGGAAGGAGCACGGAAGATGCAGTGGGTCTGCTTGTCGACCATGTGTCGTCTTGTGTAGATGCTAATCAAAAATGTGCCGGCATTTTCTTAGACCTGGCCAAGGCTTTCGACACCGTCTCAATTCCGTTTCTTGTAGACAAACTAGAACGTATAGGAATTCGGGGAAATGCTTTAGGGATCTTTAGCGATTTCCTACATGACCGGACGCAGAGAGTGAAAATTGGTGGACAGGTTAGCTCGGACGCTCGGGTGGTATATGGTGTGCCGCAGGGAAGTATACTTGGCCCAAGTCTCTTCCTGGTTTACATAAATGACCTGTGTCAGCTAACGCTTACGAAAGGAAAAATTTTCACATATGCTGACGATACTGCACTTGTATTTCATGGGGAGACTTGGGAAGAGGTCCGACTAAACGCTGAGTTAGGGCTACAAAGGGTGAGTCAGTGGCTCAGAGCTAACCTGCTTACGCTGAACCTTAAGAAATCTACTCTGGTTCAGTTTAGTTTCTCTAAGCTTAAACCGGAAATAATTACAGTCAAATTTCATGAGTGTAACTCACCAAACAACCACACGACCTGTTCATGTCTAACTATGGGTAAATCAGAAACTGTGAAATATTTGGGAGTTGTTCTTGATGAGAAGCTAAGCTGGCACCAACATATAGAGCTCACGACTGCACGTATTAGGAAGTTAATATGGATTTTTATAAAGCTAAGAGACGTGGCAGATCTTGAGATATTACGCACGGTGTATTACGCGCTGGCGCAATCAGTAATAGGATACTGTATTGGCATATGGGGTGGGGCGTATAAATCTCATTTGATTACCCTTGAAAGGGCTCAAAGATCTGTCCTTAAAGTAATGACATTCAGGCCGTTCAGATTTCCCACTACAAGTTTATACTACATATGTAAAGTGCTAACTGTACGGCAAATGTATATTTTTCAAACAGTTGCCAAACAGCATGTTATTACACCGCACAATAAAGACATATTCAGGAAACGCACCATACGAAATGTTTGTCCGGCGATTGTATGTCGAACAGCATCTGCTAGGAGGCAACGTAAATATTTGTCTAATTTCCTGTATAATAAAACAAATACAGAGCTAAAAATAAATCCGCTCTCACTCAAAGAAGTCAAAACTAAGAAAAATCATGGCTACTGACACTTGATTATACACAAACCGAGTCCCTACTGCACTAGCCTTACGTGTAAAGTATATTGGCATAACACAATGCTCACACACACACACACACACACACAAACACACACTCATACATACACACACTCACATATACACAAAACAACACATCTGCACCCCGCACATACTACACATGTAGGTACACACGAAATTCAGGCAAGATGACAAATCTATATTTTAGTAATTTAATAAGTGTATTTTACTCTAAATTTAATTGTGCTTTTTTTATCATGTACTTTTGTTTATTTCATTTTGATCATAATTGTTTATTTCATTTCATTTAAATTATAATTGTGTATTTTTTTATAGTAATTGCTTATTTCATTTAAATCATAATTGTTTATTTAATTTTAATCATAATTGTTTATTTCATTTTGATCATATTTGCTTATTAGATAATGCAACTGGTAGAAGACACTGGCTCCTGTAACACAGGTAATATACCTAGCTCAGGAGTCAGGGATTCACCATAATTGTAAAATACTTTTGATGCTAATAAATATATTATTAAATATATTATTATATTATTAATGGATCTGAATGAAATTTGGCAAGTAGATAGTTGGCAGCCTGGAATAACACATAAGCTACTTTTATCCCGAAATTCCCACGGGATCGGGATTTGCGCAGGAAAATCTTCCCACGCGTACGAAGTCGCGGGCAGAGGCTAGTAATAAATAACTTTGCAATGTTTTTTGGGAGTCGGTTTAATTTTTAGTAAAAAGTTTTGGCTACATCTGGAGTTTGGTCTGGACTTGGCCCCTTATTATCCATACTAATATTATAAATGCGAAAGTAACTCTGTCTGTCTGTATGTTACCTATTCTCGCCTAAACCGCTGAACCGATTTAGATGAAATTTGGCACAGGAATAGCTTACCTTGCTATACCTTGGAAAGGCCATAGGATATGTTTTATCCCGAAATTCCCACGGGATCGGGAACTCCGCACGAAAATCCTCCCACGCGAACGAAGTCGCGGGAAAAAGCTAGTACTGTATATATACAATGTGTAATTTAAAGGGTATATACATACCGAGTGCATGGCTTCTTTGGATGATTACAAACGACATGGCAAGAGTTTTCTAATCCTATGTGTACATGTGTGGAGCATATTAGAAATTTCAATACATTGATACCAGAGACCGAATTTTTCAAATTAAGAAGAACGAAGAGAATTATCATTTTATTGGCAAGTGACGTGGAAAGTGATGACCTTCATAGTGCTGTGACACGTTTGTTATTACTGGTATTCAAGAAACATATGAAACCAATAATTTGGGGTCAATTCTGTGAGTCACTTATTTTGAGCTGTAACTTTGCATAGAGACTCCATACCAGGTGTTGTCTTCAGTCCTTTTGGATAGATATGGGGTTTCCGTTATACGTTGTATAAATTAAACAAAAAAAAATAAGTAAGCCGAATACCTATATACTATACGGCCAAAGACCGAATACTTAAGTAAGATATTCTGCTGTAGTGAAATGATTGGTAAAATGAAAGAAATTGGTGATTTATTTTATATTCATTAAAGTAGTCATCGGGACAACATCATCTTCTTTATTACAAAATTTATGTTATTTACATACACGATGTGCACTATACAGAACTAAATAACTAAGCACGTGTAAGAGCATTGAGTACATTATAACAAAAAGCACTTTAACAGTGACGTCGCGCGTCGGTACCAGTTTTCGCGCCAACTACGGCCGAATACTTTACCTAACCGACGACTATTCGATATAAGCTCAATATCATTAGAACTTAAAACGGAATATTTACCATGTGTACGTATTGTTTCGAGTTTCCGATATTTTGTCATTGTTGCAAGCGCCGTGATCTCGGACAAACTGATCATCAACTCGAAACAATAAATACACGTCATGGTAAATATCCCGTCTTTAAGTTTTAATGATATTCGACTATCCGGCCAGAAAGTTCGGCGAAAATTCGGTATTCGCTGTACGGCCGAATATTCTTTAAATAAAACGCATCTTTGGTTCTCTCGATACTAAATTTAATACATTTCAGTTCATTGAACGGATATTTTATTGATTACAGGGAACAGATTTCCAGTTTTTGAGCAACAAACTTGAAGTCGATTTAACTAAAAACAATATTAACTCGTTAATTTTTGACTACGCTACGGTTTTCAAAGGAGACCCTATGTACCAGGTAATAATTATTTAAAAGCTATAATCAGTTATCGAATTTAACATAGCTTAGAGGAGCTTGTGGTCAATCTTTCTTTATTTTTGTTGTAGATGGCTCGCATTTGACCACCATCTCACCTGATGGTAAGTGATGATGTGGTCGAAGATGAAGCACGCTTACCTAGAAGTAAGCTGTTCACTGTGTACTTTCTGAGGCACGGAGGAATCTAAATATGTCAAGATGGTTACCCCATCCATGAACTGACCTCAGCCAGAGTTGCTTTACCTTGAAGATTGTACCATGCAACTGTTATTCTATAGCCAGCACCTCTCTTCTCTTTTTAACGTCTCATGCATGGATTTTTTTTATGAATGTGTTGTACTCATATTTGCCTAAATAAATCCTTATCTTATCAGGAATCCACCAATTCGATATTACTAGACGACAATCCCCTGGAATGCGATTGCGGACTCTACAACCTGGCGATGAGACTGAAAGGCGCAAAGGCTATGACAGCAGAACCGAATTTTATCGTTAAAAACGCCAAATGTGCTTCCCCAAGCCATTTAAAAGGACAGCTATTCAAAGAAATTTCCCCTTACGACTTAAACTGTGATCTGCCCATTGAAAAATGTGAAAAATCTTGCTCAAAATGTGAAATCAGACCAGCCAATAATGATTTAGCTTTCGACTGTAGCACACTCCCAGAAAATTTAACAAACCCGGAAGAATTCGGATTAAAACACGTCTCTTTAAGATTAAGAAACCCACCTACTACAATAAACAACTTAAATGTGAAATTGTTAAACCTATCAAACATTGGTATGAAAGAAATATCATTTTCACCATCATTCACTGTGGAAACTATAGATTTTTCCAACAATAATCTCACCAAAGTGCCTATAGAGTTTTTAGAATCGAATATGAAGTTGTTTTTATCGAATAATCAATTTGAATGTGATTGCTTGCATTCTGAAGAGTTAGCTCAACTGAAATCTAGTACTAATGTCTTAGATCTTGAATTAGTGAAATGTGGTACTAAATTTCTTACTTCAATGGATACATTTGAGCTTTGCAGTAATTTTGCGTGCAGCTGCCATTGTTAGTGGTACTTTTATAGCTCTTGTAATCATTGTAGCAATTATATACAAAAATTAGCACCAAATCCTTGTTTTTATCATCAATAAAATTATGATTTGTATTTTACTTTTAGTTTTGAATTTGATCCTATGCTTTTTAACCTCTATCATGTAATATGTGCCTATTGCACGATGTGCTTATCTGTAAGAAGTTGATATACTAATCCATAAACCTACAGAATGTATTCTCAATTTGTATCAGTGTATCTAACTGTTGGTGAGCCAAATAAATAAAATAAAGTAAATAAAATAATGGTTTATGCCCATGTTGTTTCGTTGACGACCCAGACGATATTATTGAAGAGTATGCTGAAATTAGAAAATGATTTCGGTTTCAAAACCTGTGTCCATTATAGAGATTGGTTTGTAGGGGACTTTATACCGGATCAAATTAATAGGTCGGTGGAAAAGTCGAGGAAAACTGTATCGCTTCTATGAAAAAAGCCGTGTAAATTCGTTATCTTTTTATGGGCAAATTTTGTAGTAAGCTAGCTTTTGATGGCCAAATTTTATAGCAAGCTTAACCTTTTTTGGCCAAATATTGTTACATGCTATCTTTTTATGGTCAAATATTGTTGCAGTATGCAATCATCTTTTTATGGGATTTTGTGGCATGCTATCTTTTAATGGACAATGTTGCGTATCGACTGTTGACTGAAGCTATCTCTTCATGAATGTCAGTGTATCTTTTTATGACCAAATTTTGTAGCAAGCTATCTTTTAATGGACAATATTCGTGTAGACTGTTTGAATATCTCTTTATTAAAGTATCTTTTTATGACTTTCGTAGCAAGCCATCTCTTTACGGACAATGTTGGGTATCGACTGTTAAGCTATCTCTTCACGAATATCAATGTAATTTTTATTGTAGATATGTATTATGTCTATTGTCAAGTTATCTTTTGAAGATTAAAGACTATTGTCAAAGTATCTTTTAACGGCCAATGTTGATGTAAAGTTATTTTTTGACTGTTTAATTGTAGCTATTTGCATTGTGCTGCTATTTTTATTACAATATTGACAGACTTTTTATGAATACATATTAATTTTAGGTGAGACTTCTGTCGAATCTCTTGAAACTTAGCTATAACGAATGAGCCATTTTCTACATTTAAGTCTTAATTAAGTTATAAGTGTTAGTTTTTATAATCATTGATATTTTATTTTGTATATAGAAAAGTTTATACTTAATATAGCTACGGACATATCATATGGTACATATATTTTTGACAATTAATATTGACTTTCGTGCCTCTGAACGCACGTTTAGCCATATTTGGCAGACAGAAACGACTTTTACATGCAGCGACTACCTATCTGATCTCTACAACCCAGTAAGTGGGTAATATATATACCCCTTGGCAAGACCAGTGTCAGAGTTTCTGGCTTCTGTCTACCCGTAACGACTGTCAAATATGTACAAATGACAGCCGGGAATCTCGTATGTTAAGACGGTCACCCATCCAAGTGTCGACCTCGCCAAGTGTTGCTTAACCTGTAATAAAACGACCCGCGCGACTGTTATTATTTTGCAGAGTAAGAGTATTTTTTTTTTACAAATCTTAATAACATGTGTGACAATTCTTACATGTAAAATGATGACAGTCCAAACACCACATTTCCCTAAATTTTAACTATTTTAGTATAAGTATCGGGTATTCCGATTGAAAATCAGGTACAACACATACAATATGTTAACTAACAGAGGGCGTTCTCGTTAACCCGCAATAGTATAGCATACATAAATGCTAAAAAAATACTATTCGAAAACACAATGCTTTTATATTTTTTATATTCACTAAAATGTTAAATTGAGAATGGTAAAAGAAACACTCTGTACACGCGTACTTAAAGGACGGCAACTTCGCAATTTATTTATGAACGCGTGTGCGGCGATCTAATTGATGTGCTTATACTATTGCGGGTTAACGGGAACGCCCTCTGTTAGTTAACATACTGTATATTCTAAAAACACCGAGTGGTTTTATAAAGCTTACGTCTAGACAACGGTTTTCAATAAATGCTTCAATATGACAGCGAGCCTTAAATATGTATAAGAAGAAAGGAAATAAATTTTGACAAAAAAATGTGCTGTTTTAGGAAATCTGTTTATGCACGAATCATTATCACCGTAAATTTGCAAGTACCGTTAGATTATTTATTTATTTAAAAAGTATGAAGGACTAACAGCTAATAGTCAGGAAATATATATCTAGTATAGTAGACAGGGAGCCAATCAAAAATCCTCACGTTTAGAGGCAGGATACAATACTTATACTCATTGTGCTTGTTTAATAATTGTGATAAATAAAAGAATAATACCATACTGCTTGCAATTCAATGCATTATTTTTCGATACATTATAATCTATCGAAGTGATAGCCTTTTCCCAACGATTTCGTGGTCGGCTCCCAGGCCAGTACTAGTGTATTACATGGAGCTTCTGACTATCTGACCTCTACAGACCAGTGTCAGACTTTATGGCTTCTGACTATCCGTCACAATTGTCAAAAATGTCCAAATGACAGCTGGAATCAACAGCTTGACATGCTTTCTGAGAATCGTTACCGAGCTACAAAAAATAAAAATCTTTTTACCAAAAAATTAAACCGACTTTCAAAAAACACTGCAAAGTGAAAAATAACTTTAATTTCGGTAGTCGGTGTCTTTAGTTTTGTAAATTCGTTTTTGGCACCGACTTCCAAAATTAAAGTTATTTTTCACTTTGCAGTGTTTTTGGGAGTCGGTTTAATTTTTTGGTAAAAAGTTTTTATTTCACTCTTTTTAGTTGGTCGATTTTTAATTTGCTCTTGTAACAAGAGCCTAAATGTCAACTCGTTTTTACAAAATATTGCTTTTCTCAATGCTGGGCCGTTAATTGTTGAGGAGTTCTCCTGGTACTTCACTTCACCATATGCATTGTGACGAGCATATTATGCTTAATAATCATATTCAAATAATCGAAGCGGAACACATGAAATACTTATTATTCCTACTTATACATATATTGAGTAGTTCCAGTGGCCATCTGTGATCTTCATCATCAGATCCACTTCACAAATGGTGCTTTTCGAATGCAACTACACAAGTTACTATAAAAAATACTCAAATCACTATAGGTGTGCCTATAATATTTGACGAGTTCCCTCGATTTCTCCAGGATCCCATCATCAGATCCTGACTTGGTAACAATGGGACTAATTTCGAAGTACTTATACCCTTTCAAACAAAAAGAATTTTCCAAATCGGTTCAGCCGTCTCCGAGTAATCAGTGATCATACATAAAAAAATATATATACGCATCGAATTGATAACCTCTTCCTTTTTTGTCGTCGGTTGAAAAACACACACTTTAAATTTGTAAACTTTTATTTGAATTTAAACGATTTACAAGAACATTAAACAGTCGCGGTACAAATTATAATTCAATATCTTCTATGTATAATTTCTACTCTAAGACTTTAGGTTGATTTCTGAATGACATAATAGTAAAATTTGTTGATGTTATCAACTGCATCAGATTATCCCTCCTGCTAGACGAAAGCAATCAATATTAAAAAAAAAACAAAGTACTTGTAATAGAACTTGAACTTTGTGATGTATTACATAGAGCTTAAAATTCCATGATTCTAAATTAAAGTTTACATAAACTAGCACCAATAAAATTTATGGCGGCGATCTAATTGATGTACTTATACTATTGCGGGTTAACGGGAACGCCCGCTGTTAGTTAACATACTGTATATACTCAATACTAGTTTCGTCCCTACACGGCATCTAAGAACCGATATCTCAAATAACTGAAAAATATATTACTTAAGTTAACTGGCACCATACTTACTTAATATTGGAGATCAGGAGGATCAAATTCCGCCAAGTCCATTCCATCATCGGAGTACAAGACAAACGGCGATGCGCCATCGTTACATGGTGGACATCCCACACATACGCACTAAAACGTTATGGGAATACTTTCCTTGTGCGTACGGCTAAGGAGTGGAATTCCCTGCCGGAGTCTGTGTTTCCTGATAGTTATTGTGGCGTAGTGGTTTAGGTGGTAGAGGAATAAAAGAATTAGACCACAGATTACAGCATTTATTTTGAAGGGGGGTGGGTTCGGTTCACACTGGATTCCCTCACTGGTCGAAGGTATAGAATGGTACTGCCCTGGGCGCAGGCCGCGACGCACGCAGACCGGCGGGCAGATCCCGTAGCAGGCAGCTCGCGCGCAGACGGGCGCAGAGGTTATGCGGGCAGGCCACACAATAGCGCGCAGACGGGCGCAGAGGTTATTCGGGCAGGCCACGCAATAGCACGCAGACAGTCACAGAGGCTGCGTGACACCCGTCGAGCGGCGGACGTAGAGGTGGTTGATAGTAGAAATCCAAGGCAGTAGAAACGAAGGAGAAGGAGAAAAAAACCCTGGAATCCAAAAAGGGTGCTTCCGTAAGCGTGGTGCAGGAATCGTGAGCGCCAGCGATGCGTGCGTCTCCCAGCCGTAAGCCCCACGGAACAGTACCCGGGAAAATGGATGGGAAACTCACCATCGCGGCGGTTCACAAAGGTTAAATAGAGATAAGCGTGCGCATACCGCGTGCAACGATATAAAACGTAACCGCGTGCAAGGCGTTTAAGCTCGTAGCTGCTATGACACTGCAGAAAAGTAATACTGCGGCATGCGGACGCTTCACAATTTAGAAACACTAGTGGAAAACAGATGACAATGAAATAGCATAGTTATGATCTCGACAGAAGCCATCTTGACAACCGGGCAATTATATTAATTTACAAACACTGCAGATTATGGTGAAATAAGAGGATTACAATTTGGCAAGATGGAGAGAAAATGGCAGATACGATGAGCACTTACCCTTGGCACAGAGGGGTTTCTATATAAGTTACTTGCAACAGTAAGCGGCGAGAAAAGAAGCTTCGCGCACTAGAGATTAGAATTTATAGCCGGCCCAAGTGTTGTCACTTCAGTGAAACCATAGATATTAGAGATTAGTGTGGTAGTCGACTTCTAGTTTAATCGACTACAACGCTACAGTACCCCGCCTGTTAGCGAAGGATTTTCCCTAGGATAAATCCGCTAGAAGGCCTAAACCACTATTACTGACTACCTATACGTTCATACATCCCATTCATGTGCTTCCATACTATTAATCATTCATCCATCCTAAGTCCATCCCTGACTTGGAAGTAGTCCTAAGTCAGTGACGTACAATTACATACGAGAGGTAAGCTAATTATAGAGTAGTTTAACTCGAGACAGTCAGTAGCAAAAACAGCAAGATAAAGCAAGTGTATCTCCATAGGGTTAGGTAACCTTGGTGGACTGTTGCAGGCTATAATAGGTAATGTTAGGTTTCAAAGCAAGAAGTAAGTTCATCGTTGAATATTAAATCATCAAAGTTCTAACAACAATTTAATATTAAGTTAAGGTTCTATTTAATGTTTAGGTTTAAAATTAAATTTTGTTAAAGTTCAAAGCTAAGAGTATTTAAAATAAAAATTAAAAAAATTTTTTTTTTTTTGAAAAGGTAAAAAAAAAATTTGTTAAAGTTAAAAGCTAAGAGTATTTAAAAAGAAAATTTAAAAAAAAATTTTGAAAAGGTAAAAAAAATTTGTTAAAGTTAAAAAAAAATTTTTTTTTTTTGGTGATGGTCCATGTATATGTTCAAATTGGTTTAAGTTTCATTACTGGAATACGCATCATAATTATGTAGAAGTCCATTCGAGTGAGTTTCCGAACGTGAGTGTAATTTATAAAAAATAAATCAAGTCCATATTCATACTGTTGCGAGAATATCGGCACGTTATAGACGAAGTTCTAAAAGACAAGTATCCAAGGTTGGCAACTACGTCGAGATGTCAAAGTCAGTACGTAAACGTCAAAAAAACTTTTTTGCAAAAAAATAAAACCGACTTCCATATCAAAACACTACAAAGCCAAAAATAATTTTAATTTCGGTAGTCGGTGTTATTGGTTTTGTATTTTCTTTTTTTTTCACACCGCCTTCCGAAATTAAAATTATTTTTGGCTTTGTAGTGTTTTGATATGGAAGTCGGTTTTATTTTTTTGCAAAAAAGTTTTTATTTTCGCGCTTTTTAGTGGGTCAATTTGTAATTAATCTAGTTATAAAAGCCAAAATGTCAACTACAAAAAACTAAAAACGCGCGAACAAAAAACACAATATAGAGTAACCGAAAAGGTCATCAATGTAAATATTTTTTTTAGACTTTTGTTGATTTTTCAGAAACGGCTTGTTCGATGTCGATAAAATTTTCATGGGACCATTTGGGAAGTATACCCTTTCCAACAAAAAAAGAATTTTTCAAATCGGTTGGCGAGCGACGGAGCTATGCCCGAACAAACATAAAAAAAAAAAAAAAAAAAAAAAAAAAACAAACAAACATCCGAATTGAGAACCTCCTCCTTTTTCAGAAGTCGGTTAAAAATAGAATATGTCAATGATCTTGAATTAGAGGTGTGTCGATCATTCGTTCTTCGTGACCCGGGTCGATCGCGACCCATACGGTAGGTGATCGAGTCAAAATGATTCAATCATATCGATCGTTTGGGTCGCAGCCCGAATCTCGGTCATGCAATCATATTTGATCGAACGATCGAGCTTCAAACTTCGACTCGTGACCCATCTTACAGGCTCACGATCAGTGGGAATTTGAAGAATTGAAACCGCAAGCCGCGCATTATCACGCCCGCCCTTTTTATAAGAAAAACGTCTTTAGTTGTTTACTTATAATAGCTACCGTAAGATTAAAAATAGGTACTCAAAAATAATAGATAAGGTTTATTAAAGTTCATTTATAAAATATATAGCGAGTCGATCATGTTTAACTGGGAACACTGAAAAAAATCCACATAAATTTCATTACCTTTTTTAAGTATCCAGATTACTATCATGACATATCTTGATATCTCTCCAATATATATATAAAACTAAGTACCTAATAAATGGCACAAAAAAACAAGAAGTACCTATTTAAAGTTTAAATGACGTACCTACCTGTGATAGTTTTTGGATGAAGTATTTCATTCAATTGTGAGTATGTCTTGCCTTGTCAATTATAAGTTGGCAGAAGGTAATCGAAAGAACTAAATGCCGCCAAAAATGTACAATATACGCTTTATGTCTTAAAACAAAGATTGAGTGTTTTGTGAAATGTGTATGTTACATTAAGCAGGTAACCAAACCAAACTCAAATACGTACATAAACCAAAACAAAACAGAGCGGTTCAAAAGGTCACGACACGAACTACGCTAAGTATTGATCGAATCATTTCGATCGCGATCCGCGCCCGACGGCGGCGCGGATGTGGGTCACGACCCATAGTAGAGTGAGAAAGTAATACATTTATAGCGCGCCATCTCGTTTTTGGGTCTCCGTTAGAAAGTGACAAACACATGCGCGGTAGTATTTGGTAGAAAGTGATAAACATATTTGTTGTTTGGGTCATTTTGTAAGCAGACAAAAGTGTGTTCTAAATCTTACTACGTATAGTTCAATTTTCTTTTCGATTTCGAGTACCCAAATGATCGAATCTTTTGATGCTAAAAGACTCGATCACTCACGTTCGGGTAGTGATCGAGTCAAAGTGATTCTATCAATCGTGATCGACTCACTTCTATCTTGAATTAATTAGGTTATGTTATGAAACACACGGAAATATTTTCTAAGAGAATTTAATTAATTTAATTAGGGCAGGTTGAATCTAAGTAATATTCAGGATAGGTTTGTTCAATACTAAAAGGTGTTATGAAGTTAAAGTTAGGTTTCTAGTTTAGTGTTTAGGTAAAAGAAATTAGATAAGTTTGTAGACTAAATGTTGTTAGAACATTTCATGTAGATGCTATTATTAATCGTTGAGATGAAGTGCAATTTAGGTTTAGGGTTTAGTGCTAGATTAAAGTTAGATTGTTACTAGGGTAGACTGGAATATAGTTTAACCGTGGTGGTAGAGATACCAGCAGTTATAAAGTTTTATGAATAGTTTAAACGTTATGTTTTAATCTGGTTTAGGGCCTAGATTAATGTTAAATTTGTTTACCAGGGTAGACTGGTACTTAGTTTAACCGTGGTGGCAGATAGGTACCAGCGGTTATAAAAGAAAACAATACAATGGACTATGCTATATATTGTTTTATGAATAGTTTTAAGGTTAGTAGTGAGAAAGATTTTCAGTTATAATTAGACTATAAAGTTATAGACTACTATGTAAGTAGTTAATAGGTTGGTACGGTATTTATATAGAATTTTACCGGCTTGAAGCTGTTTTCAGAACAGTAGGTTTAGGAAGTAATGTAAATTAACTAGTGTGCGGACACCCATGTTTCAGGGGGCCGTCTTTAAGACATCCATGAGGACATAATAACATAAATAAAAGTTAAAGGTACTATCTTGAATTAATTAGGTTATGTTATGAAACACACGGAAATATTTTCTAAGAGAATTTAATTAATTTAATTAGGGCAGGTTGAATCTAAGTAATATTCAGGATAGGTTTGTTCAATACTAAAAGGTGTTATGAAGTTAAAGTTAGGTTTCTAGTTTAGTGTTTAGGTAAAAGAAATTAGATAAGTTTGTAGACTAAATGTTGTTAGAACATTTCATGTAGATGCTATTATTAATCGTTGAGATGAAGTGCAATTTAGGTTTAGGGTTTAGTGCTAGATTAAAGTTAGATTGTTACTAGGGTAGACTGGAATATAGTTTAACCGTGGTGGTAGAGATACCAGCAGTTATAAAGTTTTATGAATAGTTTAAACGTTATGTTTTAATCTGGTTTAGGGCCTAGATTAATGTTAAATTTGTTTACCAGGGTAGACTGGTACTTAGTTTAACCGTGGTGGCAGATAGGTACCAGCGGTTATAAAAGAAAACAATACAATGGACTATGCTATATATTGTTTTATGAATAGTTTTAAGGTTAGTAGTGAGAAAGATTTTCAGTTATAATTAGACTATAAAGTTATAGACTACTATGTAAGTAGTTAATAGGTTGGTACGGTATTTATATAGAATTTTACCGGCTTGAAGCTGTTTTCAGAACAGTAGGTTTAGGAAGTAATGTAAATTAACTAGTGTGCGGACACCCATGTTTCAGGGGGCCGTCTTTAAGACATCCATGAGGACATAATAACATAAATAAAAGTTAAAGGTAGTGTACTATGGAGACTACTCTGCCATGATACTAAAGAATCGCCCTGAAGGCCCACTATGTAGTTTCTCATAGTCACGCCGTAAAGTGAAATAATAAAAGAAATTAGGTGTGTAGTGTACATATGTGTGTGTGTGTGTGTGTGTTCAGCAGAAAGGTGGTAATGGAACTGAAGTTATGTTGGCTTATTGCCATGCAGTCAAGGTATTTAGTTCTATTAAAAGACAAATAAATATAGTTAATTTTAGAATAATAGTTTAGAAACTTTAGTCAGTAGGTTTTAATTAGGATTACCACACTGCAGGTGGGTGTGAAATATGACACTAGGATAGCTATAACCAGAGTTATAGTTAACTTAGGTAGTTAGGTACTAGTCGACCCTCCACGACCCGTATGTTAGGCGGTCGTGGGTGTGTGTTCCCTTGGCATCGTGTGACCCTGTATGGGGTCAAACACTAGTAGTTAGCTAGGCCTACGGGAGTTAAGGTGGGCTGTTTCGCCTTAAATCCTTAGCGTGCCACTCACCCAAAGGCTTTCCTTGCATGTCTACCAACTCATAAACTATAGGGGAGAGTTTGGCAGATACTTTACATTTAGTAAATTTAGGAGCTAATTTTTTACTGAAATACTTTTCCTTATCACTCTGGTAGTAAGTACGTTTCCAGACCACATCACCTACATTGAATTCTACCTTCTTGCGTCGTAAGTTGTAGTCTGTAGCATTTCTAGAATGTGCTCGTAGTAGGGCAGACTGTACTTGGTCAAAAATGTTAGAAAGGCAACCTAAGTTTTCTGCATACTGGTCTCTAGGTTGGAATATTATTTCCTTTAAGTCAGTTTTTTGGTAGATGGATCCGTCAGCCACTAATTCCCTACCAAATATAAGGAATGCAGGAGTGAAACCAGTAACTTCACTAGTTCAGCTATTTAGTGCAAATTGTACAGCTGGGATATGTAGATCCCAAGAGCGTTGGTCATTATTAATGTAAGTAGAAACAGCTGTTATGATTGTCTTATTGTACCTTTCCACGGTGTTAATCTGTGGTGCATACCTAGGAGTATAGTGTATGCTGTCTAATTTCAGAAAGGAGTCTATAGTCATAATCATCACTATCAAAGGCTGACTGAAGTTGCTTGATTAACTGGTCCCAAGACAATATATCAGCTTTTATGTGTCTATACCAGTGTAAAGCATTGTCAGTGAATATGTCATAGGAAAAATTCAACATGTCCTCCCTAGAAATTCGCTTACTTAGTCTGAACTCCTCAATTTTCTGAACAAATGACCTTACACATGTATTCCCATCGTATTTGGGTTTATTGCCATGGTGACTGGGACAAGTGACAACTATATTTGGGATTTCCGTGACACTTGCTTCAGCCTGCTGACCACTGGCCGAACTATCTGATGTACTAGGGGTGAGTTTACTCAGGAGAGTTTTGTACTGAGTGTCTAAGCAACCAAACAGTGAATCAAGTTCTCTCTTCAACCGAATAGAGTCTTGTGTGGTTGGAGTTATTCTTCCTAATCTATGGAATATGTGGTTCCTAATTGAAGTAGCTACACTAAAAGAACGTTCAGTGTTTATGGTTGATAAGTAGTTTTTAAAATCCTCTAGCGTCTGACTCAGACCACTCAAATCATCCCTCTCATCCATCCCGGACAGCAAAATATCCTCCGTGTCGTGTAGTCTCGAAAGCTTGTTGATTTGCTTTCTAAGGTCAGTGACTGTGCCCTTTTCACCGCCTCTAATGACGACCTCATATTCCAATTCGGCCTTTCTTAGGTGGATAAATTTGATTGGGTTAGCGCTCATTGTGATCTTTACAATTTACAACAAAACCCTAGTAGCTGACTAAGAAATTATATAAAAGTAACAAATTAAAAAAAATACAGAAGAAAAATATAGTAATTACCCACTACTTACCGCCACGATGTGTGAGTCAGGTAAATAGCGACCAGTGAAGAAAACCTTGTGAACCTTACCGAGTGGGCGCCACTGTGGCGTTGTGGTTAGGTGGTAGAGGAATAAAAGAATTAGACCACAGATTACAGCATTTATTTTGAAGGGGGGTGGGTTCGGTTCACACTGGATTCCCTCACTGGTCGAAGGTATAGAATGGTACTGCCCTGGGCGCAGGCCGCGACGCACGCAGACCGGCGGGCAGATCCCGTAGCAGGCAGCTCGCGCGCAGACGGGCGCAGAGGTTATGCGGGCAGGCCACACAATAGCGCGCAGACGGGCGCAGAGGTTATTCGGGCAGGCCACGCAATAGCACGCAGACAGTCACAGAGGCTGCGTGACACCCGTCGAGCGGCGGACGTAGAGGTGGTTGATAGTAGAAATCCAAGGCAGTAGAAACGAAGGAGAAGGAGAAAAAAACCCTGGAATCCAAAAAGGGTGCTTCCGTAAGCGTGGTGCAGGAATCGTGAGCGCCAGCGATGCGTGCGTCTCCCAGCCGTAAGCCCCACGGAACAGTACCCGGGAAAATGGATTTGAAACTCACCATCGCGGCGGTTCACAAAGGTTAAATAGAGATAAGCGTGCGCATACCGCGTGCAACGATATAAAACGTAACCGCGTGCAAGGCGTTTAAGCTCGTAGCTGCTATGACACTGCAGAAAAGTAATACTGCGGCATGCGGACGCTTCACAATTTAGAAACACTAGTGGAAAACAGATGACAATGAAATAGCATAGTTATGATCTCGACAGAAGCCATCTTGACAACCGGGCAATTATATTAATTTACAAACACTGCAGATTATGGTGAAATAAGAGGATTACAATTTGGCAAGATGGAGAGAAAATGGCAGATACGATGAGCACTTACCCTTGGCACAGAGGGGTTTCTATATAAGTTACTTGCAACAGTAGGCGGCGAGAAAAGAAGCTTCGCGCACTAGAGATTAGAATTTATAGCCGGCCCAAGTGTTGTCACTTCAGTGAAACCATAGATATTAGAGATTAGTGTGGTAGTCGACTTCTAGTTTAATCGACTACAACGCTACATTATAACCTGGGGGTGTTTAAGTCAACAGTGAATACTGTGAATAGGTTACTTCTAGGTAAGCGTGCTCCATCTTCGACCACATCATCACTTAACATCAGATGAGATTATGGTCAAAAGAAAGCCTATCAACCATAAAAAAGCTGATACTTTTAATTTAAAAATATTAATTAAATTTAATTTAATTTAATTCCAACAAGCCCGTTCCATCATCGGACTACGAGACAAACGGCGAAGCGCCATCGTTACATGGTGGACATCCCACCCATACGCACCAAACGTTTTGGGAATACCTTCATTGTGCGTACGGCTAAGGAGTGGAATTCCCTGCCGGAGTCTGTGTTTCCCGATAGCTATAACCTAGGAGTCTTTAAGTCAAGAGTGAATAGGTTACTTTTAGGTAAGCGTGCTCCATCTTCGACCACATCATCACTTACCATCAGGTGAGATGGTGGTCAAACGCGAACCTATTCTAAATAAAAAAAAAAAAAAAAAAAAAAAAAAAAAAAAAAAATTAACAAAACTTTCTACTTCACAAAAAAATAAAAATGAAAACTCAAGTCGCCTTCGTGTAAACGGTTTCGCATAAAAAGAACTGGATAATACAAAATTAGGGTTCAACAAAGTATAGAATTGCGTTCTTGGACTTATCTTACGATTTGATAAATAAAAAAATAAACAAAACATATTTCTAAATTGTATATTCAATTCTTACTAATTAATCTCGTTAAACAATATGATTTTCTAAAAATGTTTCACATAAATAAAAAGTTTTATAAACAAATTAATAATTAACTATATCACATTTGACTTAATAATGTGAGATATTATGGTGCATTTTATACAACATAACTAATATTTTTATATATTAAAAAACAATAATAAAGATACAATCAAATCTGAGTGATAAACATTAAATAAAAAATGATAATTACAATCTACCTATTAACATTTCATGTATTCTAAATTGTCAACATATTTATAACTACAGGGTGTCTTGAAAATATTTCAGGGGGTGATATCTCCATATGCAGGGTGATTGGAAATTCCATACAATCCTAGTAAAGGGTTAAAGTAGAGCACATTTGGAGCAAATTCAGTCCCGGGATACTATGACCGATATCTAGTTATCTATCTCCGGCCTACTACTGAGAAATTTCTTATAGAAAATCCCTATAACCAGCAGTCTCACTTGCGATTACTAGAAAAACGATTCAGTCTGTATCTAAATATTGTCCACATAAGTTTTTTCAAATCTATTAAAAAATACTAAGATCAAAAACTTCGCAAGCTTAGTAGTGGCGTCCGCTGACGTCACAAAGTACTGAACAGCAAAGCGTGACGTCACGTGAAATTTCTATTTACTGTTTCGTCTTAATTTTTAAATTACTTTAAAGAAATAAAAAATGTTCAATATCGTTTTAAAGAGATTTAACAATGTGGGTAGAATTCTCATTACTAACAATCTTGTTAACCCCTCCAATTAAGCTAAATATGCTTGTGTCTGGAGTTTCAGTAACCTAATTAACGGACTAAATAAAATATTTAAGGAAAATACCTTGTTGTTCAAGAATGTTTTTCACCCTAAGAAATATTACCAACGAATTGAATGCAATGAGGGTTTTCTGAAATATCTTTCACTAGATGGCACCACTGTAGCGTTAAGTCCGCTCACCTGTCAAACGCTTAAGTTTTTTAACATCTGTCACATTTGACAGATGTCAAGTTCATTTTTACGGTTTCGTTTTTATTACGAATGAGCCTGATCTTAACCTCGATCTCGCCTGATGGTAAGCGATAGATGAGGTCTACGATGTAACGAGCGAGCACAGAAGGTGCCTGTTTTCAAAGAACTTTGAATTTTCTTTGGAAACCCCATTAAATTATAACATTGACAACACAGAATAGTAATTATAATTAATTAGATCGCTTTGAAGAACAACACAAACATAACAACTATATTTACAACATTTATTACAAAATATGTGTTGAATCTGAATTTTAATACTTCCGATTTTAGTTTTTCCGTAACTTGACTATTTTTTTTACACATCATCATCGTCTTCTTAGCGTCCAGTTCCAGTCCAACCAGAAGCAGCTAAGTACTAGTGTTTTACATGGAGCGAGTACCCAGTAACTGAGTATCACATCAGGATACCCCTCGATAAGATTGGTGACAGAGTTTCATGCTTCTGTCTACCCATAACGACTGTCAAATATGTACAAATGGCAGCCGGGAATCTCGTATGTTAAGACGGTTACCCATCAACGCTGTTATTATATTTCAAAGAGTATTTTTTTTACAAATCTTAATAACATGTGTGACATAATTCTTACATGTAAATTTTTGATGACAGTCCAAACACCACATTTCCCTACATTTTAACTTTTTTTAGTATAAGAATCGGGTATTCTGATTGAAAATCAGGTTCAATACATATTTTCTAAAAACACCGAGTGGTTTTATAAAGCTTTCGTCTAGATGATGGTTTTCAACAAATGCTTCAATATGACAGCGAGCCTTAAATATGTATAATAAAAAAGGAAATTCATTTCGACAAAAGAATATGTTGTTTGAGGGAATCTATCTATGTATATAAATATGTAGGTATATGTCTCCGTAAAATTTCAAATACCGTTAGATTACTACTAAACACATCCAAAAAGAAATTACTATACTGCTTACCATTGAATGCGTTATTTTTCGACCCAGTAGCTGGGTCTGTATGATCGCGATAAACTCAAAAACTACTGAACAGATTTTTACGCGGTTTTCACCAATGGATAGAGTGATGCATAAGAAAAGATGTAGTGTATAATTTATTAAGATGTTCTATAGATTAACAGAATGAGAGCGTGCGAAGCCAGGCCGTGTCGCTAGTGTTATTAAAAGATCTTTCCAGATGCCTTGTTGACACTTCGTGACCCAAGGGCTGGGTTTTGCCTTGGACACAGGTGAAGCAGTGCCTTAAAAAGTGAAAATATGCTTAAAAATAAAGAAAACAAATATTCTTACAAACTAAAAATAGAAATGAATAAGGAAATACGGTAAAATATTGTATGAACTGCTGGCTCATAATGCAGCCTTATATTAGTGAAAGATTTTTAAGAATCGGCTCAGTAGTTATTGATTTTATCCATTACTAGCATTACACCCCCGACTTACGCGACCATTTCTTTTTTAAATTTGAGCATTACTTCCGGAGATTACCCCTACATACAAACGTATAAACAATACCTCTCTATAATATTTTAGTACACATAGTATAGACAAACATACAAAAATAAACTTTTATCTTTATAACAGTATTCTGTAAATGTCCCGTACAATTCATTTTGGTTGAGCTTTTTCGAAACCTAATTGTTGAAAACCATTGTCTATTCGCAAGATTATATCTATATTAATAATATCTTTGTTTGTGTGTAATAATACTCTTCTAAAAGATTTCGAACTGCATCGGTGAGTGGAGCTTCTAACGATAGACTTTCATAGTTTCATCTTTTGCTCAACCATGTGGTCAGATTCATGTCTAACCAGTTGCAGCTAAGTACTAGTGTTTTACATGTAGCGACTGTCTATCTGACCCAAAACCCAGTAACTGGGTAACACAATACCCCTGGCAAGACTGCAATCAGATTTTCTTACTTCTGACTATCCGTACCGACTGTCAAAAATGTACAAAAGGCAGCTGGTTTCAACGGCTGTAATTATAATTCCATCAACAACATAAATATTAAAGGAATAAATAAAAAATAAAAATCATTTTTTGTCTAAATTATTCGAGCCAAGTTATAGTCCTCGTCACGTAGGTTGGCAAGGTTTTGGCGTAGTGGGGGTAAGTTCGCGCATCGTGCACTTAGTGGAAGAAAAAAGTGGTCACTTTTACTGCGTGCCATTATTCTATGGTTATTGCCATCATTTATTTTTAATCATATCTGTTCAAAAGAATATTAAAGAAAGAAGAGGAATTCATTCGTTAATTCGGTATTATAAATAAAATAGATATAATAAATAAATACACTTAAAAGCGAACAAAAAAAAAAATTAAAATAAATCATTAAAAATAATATGTTCTCGTCGTCACAATTAGTTAATAAAACTGCTACCCCTTTTATTCTTCTTTTTTCCCGGTGTCCTAAAGACAGTGACGAATTCGGAACTGTTCTTTCTGACGTTTTAAGTCTGGGTAAAACAGTATTTGGTCCTGGCATTGTAATCAACGTAACAAAAACTAAATTTAAAACAACAACTCGTAACAAAAACAAAGGGTACTTTCGTGTATGCAAGTTTATTCGGGAGGAAATTAAACGAGAACTACTGACGCACCGTACGCGCGCTCGGAGCGGCGCTACGTCATACCCCGCGTCCCGCTGACAACCGCTGACACCTAAACATCGACTTCTGCGCATTGAACGACTCTTGCCAAGTTATTTAGCGACAACTATACGAGTAGTCAGAAGCAAAAAAATCTGACAGTGGTCTTGCCAAGAGGTATCGAGCTGACCACGGCAAGCAAATCCAGTAAATTAACAAACTTCTACCGTGTTTTTTGCTGACTACACGCAGACCGAGTAATGATTCTTATAATATCGATTTCATAGTATATTATTGTCTAAATTCAGTCCATTTATATAGAACATACGTTTAGAATTGATTGACTCAAAAAAAACTGCGCTCCCTAAAGGATTTTACCGAAATATATCACACTTTCGGCAGTTTATACTCAAGAATATCTTTAACAAACAGTATATAACGCTCAATCTATTACATAAATTACATATAAAGACCTTTTCTTTTGACAGTTGACATTTGACAGCTCGCGTGACATTATACAGGGTGAATCACATTGCATCTGTCAAAACTCACTACCAATTGCGACAGCTCCCTTTGGAGTATGTAAACTGATAAATATTATACCCCATATCTAATTTCACTTCCTTTTTGGTTTATAAATCTATCCTGTATAAACAGGGTGTCAAGGACATCGTAACGCAAACTTCGTGAATAGTCTACACAGTCTACAAATCTTATCAATGATTGGACAGCAAAATGGATATATATGTATATATAATAAATAAAATATCGAGTATATATAATATCATAAGATTACATACGAAATAACGATTACAAACAGTCTGGTACAAAAAAAAAACTGCAAAATTCCAAACCTGCAGAGACCAGAATCGTGTCTTGAATCCACATTCAGCCTCATCTAGTTTAAATTTCCAAAAAAAAAACGAGTTAAAGTTTATTTAATAATTTGCAAAATAAAGTTTATTTATCATGTATATCTGTTTGTGCGTCGATATTACTGACACCCGTATACAATTTCTGCTTCTTATACAATAACTGCCAAACCGTGAACTGTCACATGTCATCTGTCAGTGTCAAACCACTAAATCACTATGAAGTATGGACTAGCTTTGGAAGTGTACCGCGATATCTCGTAGCGTGCTCTTGATACTGTCGTAAGTCGCAAAGGATATGCCCACCGCGATGGGTCCCTTTACCCAATTCATGCTGAGCCCTTTGTAGAAACCTCTCCAGCCTTCAGACCTGGAAAAAGAAACCGTCATATACATCACGCCTGTTCATCAAAACATTTTGGTAATACAGTATGTTAACTAACAGAGGGCGTTCCCATTAACCCGCAATAGTATGGCATACATACATGCTAAAAAAATATTACCATTCGAAAACAGTTTTTTTTTAATATTAAAATATTCACTAAAAATGTTAAATTGATACGTAAAAGAAACACTCTGTACACGCGTACGCATTCATAAATAAATTGTGACGTTGCCGTCCTTCAAGTACTTCCCGCTGGACATCCCAGGCACGATGTCCAGCGGGTACGAGATAGTAGTAGTGAGGTACAAGCTCGGTATACTGACTTGTAGACGAGGGCGAGTGTGTCGGCGATGCTGGCGTAGGGGTAGGAGCCGTCGGGGCGGCGGCGCGCGGTCTGCATGCGGCGCCGCACGATGTCCAGCGGGTACGAGATAGTAGTAGTGAGGTACAAGCTCGGTATACTGACTTGTAGACGAGGGCGAGTGTGTCGGCGATGCTGGCGTAGGGGTAGGAGCCGTCGGGGCGGCGGCGCGCGGTCTGCATGCGGCGCCGCACGATGTCCAGCGGGTACGAGATAGTAGTAGTGAGGTACAAGCTCGGTATACTGACTTGTAGACGAGGGCGAGTGTGTCGGCGATGCTGGCGTAGGGGTAGGAGCCGTCGGGGCGGCGGCGCGCGGTCTGCATGCGGCGCCGCACGATGTCCAGCGGGTACGAGATAGTAGTAGTGAGGTACAAGCTCGGTATACTGACTTGTAGACGAGGGCGAGTGTGTCGGCGATGCTGGCGTAGGGGTAGGAGCCGTCGGGGCGGCGGCGCGCGGTCTGCATGCGGCGCCGCACGATGTCCAGCGGGTACGAGATAGTAGTAGTGAGGTACAAGCTCGGTATACTGACTTGTAGACGAGGGCGAGTGTGTCGGCGATGCTGGCGTAGGGGTAGGAGCCGTCGGGGCGGCGGCGCGCGGTCTGCATGCGGCGCCGCACGATGTCCAGCGGGTACGAGATAGTAGTAGTGAGGTACAAGCTCGGTATACTGACTTGTAGACGAGGGCGAGTGTGTCGGCGATGCTGGCGTAGGGGTAGGAGCCGTCGGGGCGGCGGCGCGCGGTCTGCATGCGGCGCCGCACGATGTCCAGCGGGTACGAGATAGTAGTAGTGAGGTACAAGCTCGGTATACTGACTTGTAGATGAGGGCGAGTGTGTCGGCGATGCTGGCGTAGGGGTAGGAGCCGTCGGGGCGGCGGCGCGCGGTCTGCATGCGGCGCCGCACGATGTCCAGCGGGTACGAGATAGTAGTAGTGAGGTACAAGCTCGGTATACTGACTTGTAGACGAGGGCGAGTGTGTCGGCGATGCTGGCGTAGGGGTAGGAGCCGTCGGGGCGGCGGCGCGCGGTCTGCATGCGGCGCCGCACGATGTCCAGCGGGTACGAGATAGTAGTAGTGAGGTACAAGCTCGGTATACTGACTTGTAGATGAGGGCGAGTGTGTCGGCGATGCTGGCGTAGGGGTAGGAGCCGTCGGGGCGGCGGCGCGCGGTCTGCATGCGGCGCCGCACGATGTCCAGCGGGTACGAGATAGTAGTAGTGAGGTACAAGCTCGGTATACTGACTTGTAGACGAGGGCGAGTGTGTCGGCGATGCTGGCGTAGGGGTAGGAGCCGTCGGGGCGGCGGCGCGCGGTCTGCATGCGGCGCCGCACGATGTCCAGCGGGTACGAGATAGTAGTAGTGAGGTACAAGCTCGGTATACTGACTTGTAGACGAGGGCGAGTGTGTCGGCGATGCTGGCGTAGGGGTAGGAGCCGTCGGGGCGGCGGCGCGCGGTCTGCATGCGGCGCCGCACGATGTCCAGCGGGTACGAGATAGTAGTAGTGAGGTACAAGCTCGGTATACTGACTTGTAGACGAGGGCGAGTGTGTCGGCGATGCTGGCGTAGGGGTAGGAGCCGTCGGGGCGGCGGCGCGCGGTCTGCATGCGGCGCCGCACGATGTCCAGCGGGTACGAGATAGTAGTAGTGAGGTACAAGCTCGGTATACTGACTTGTAGACGAGGGCGAGTGTGTCGGCGATGCTGGCGTAGGGGTAGGAGCCGTCGGGGCGGCGGCGCGCGGTCTGCATGCGGCGCCGCACGATGTCCAGCGGGTACGAGATAGTAGTAGTGAGGTACAAGCTCGGTATACTGACTTGTAGATGAGGGCGAGTGTGTCGGCGATGCTGGCGTAGGGGTAGGAGCCGTCGGGGCGGCGGCGCGCGGTCTGCATGCGGCGCCGCACGATGTCCAGCGGGTACGAGATAGTAGTAGTGAGGTACAAGCTCGGTATACTGACTTGTAGACGAGGGCGAGTGTGTCGGCGATGCTGGCGTAGGGGTAGGAGCCGTCGGGGCGGCGGCGCGCGGTCTGCATGCGGCGCCGCACGATGTCCAGCGGGTACGAGATAGTAGTAGTGAGGTACAAGCTCGGTATACTGACTTGTAGACGAGGGCGAGTGTGTCGGCGATGCTGGCGTAGGGGTAGGAGCCGTCGGGGCGGCGGCGCGCGGTCTGCATGCGGCGCCGCACGATGTCCAGCGGGTACGAGATAGTAGTAGTGAGGTACAAGCTCGGTATACTGACTTGTAGACGAGGGCGAGTGTGTCGGCGATGCTGGCGTAGGGGTAGGAGCCGTCGGGGCGGCGGCGCGCGGTCTGCATGCGGCGCCGCACGATGTCCAGCGGGTACGAGATAGTAGTAGTGAGGTACAAGCTCGGTATACTGACTTGTAGACGAGGGCGAGTGTGTCGGCGATGCTGGCGTAGGGGTAGGAGCCGTCGGGGCGGCGGCGCGCGGTCTGCATGCGGCGCCGCACGATGTCCAGCGGGTACGAGATAGTAGTAGTGAGGTACAAGCTCGGTATACTGACTTGTAGACGAGGGCGAGTGTGTCGGCGATGCTGGCGTAGGGGTAGGAGCCGTCGGGGCGGCGGCGCGCGGTCTGCATGCGGCGCCGCACGATGTCCAGCGGGTACGAGATAGTAGTAGTGAGGTACAAGCTCGGTATACTGACTTGTAGACGAGGGCGAGTGTGTCGGCGATGCTGGCGTAGGGGTAGGAGCCGTCGGGGCGGCGGCGCGCGGTCTGCATGCGGCGCCGCACGATGTCCAGCGGGTACGAGATAGTAGTAGTGAGGTACAAGCTCGGTATACTGACTTGTAGACGAGGGCGAGTGTGTCGGCGATGCTGGCGTAGGGGTAGGAGCCGTCGGGGCGGCGGCGCGCGGTCTGCATGCGGCGCCGCACGATGTCCAGCGGGTACGAGATAGTAGTAGTGAGGTACAAGCTCGGTATACTGACTTGTAGACGAGGGCGAGTGTGTCGGCGATGCTGGCGTAGGGGTAGGAGCCGTCGGGGCGGCGGCGCGCGGTCTGCATGCGGCGCCGCACGATGTCCAGCGGGTACGAGATAGTAGTAGTGAGGTACAAGCTCGGTATACTGACTTGTAGACGAGGGCGAGTGTGTCGGCGATGCTGGCGTAGGGGTAGGAGCCGTCGGGGCGGCGGCGCGCGGTCTGCATGCGGCGCCGCACGATGTCCAGCGGGTACGAGATAGTAGTAGTGAGGTACAAGCTCGGTATACTGACTTGTAGACGAGGGCGAGTGTGTCGGCGATGCTGGCGTAGGGGTAGGAGCCGTCGGGGCGGCGGCGCGCGGTCTGCATGCGGCGCCGCACGATGTCCAGCGGGTACGAGATAGTAGTAGTGAGGTACAAGCTCGGTATACTGACTTGTAGACGAGGGCGAGTGTGTCGGCGATGCTGGCGTAGGGGTAGGAGCCGTCGGGGCGGCGGCGCGCGGTCTGCATGCGGCGCCGCACGATGTCCAGCGGGTACGAGATAGTAGTAGTGAGGTACAAGCTCGGTATACTGACTTGTAGACGAGGGCGAGTGTGTCGGCGATGCTGGCGTAGGGGTAGGAGCCGTCGGGGCGGCGGCGCGCGGTCTGCATGCGGCGCCGCACGATGTCCAGCGGGTACGAGATAGTAGTAGTGAGGTACAAGCTCGGTATACTGACTTGTAGACGAGGGCGAGTGTGTCGGCGATGCTGGCGTAGGGGTAGGAGCCGTCGGGGCGGCGGCGCGCGGTCTGCATGCGGCGCCGCACGATGTCCAGCGGGTACGAGATAGTAGTAGTGAGGTACAAGCTCGGTATACTGACTTGTAGACGAGGGCGAGTGTGTCGGCGATGCTGGCGTAGGGGTAGGAGCCGTCGGGGCGGCGGCGCGCGGTCTGCATGCGGCGCCGCACGATGTCCAGCGGGTACGAGATAGTAGTAGTGAGGTACAAGCTCGGTATACTGACTTGTAGACGAGGGCGAGTGTGTCGGCGATGCTGGCGTAGGGGTAGGAGCCGTCGGGGCGGCGGCGCGCGGTCTGCATGCGGCGCCGCACGATGTCCAGCGGGTACGAGATAGTAGTAGTGAGGTACAAGCTCGGTATACTGACTTGTAGACGAGGGCGAGTGTGTCGGTGATGCTGGCGTAGGGGTAGGAGCCGTCGGGGCGGCGGCGCGCGGTCTGCATGCGGCGCCGCACGATGTCCAGCGGGTACGAGATAGTAGTAGTGAGGTACAAGCTCGGTATACTGACTTGTAGACGAGGGCGAGTGTGTCGGCGATGCTGGCGTAGGGGTAGGAGCCGTCGGGGCGGCGGCGCGCGGTCTGCATGCGGCGCCGCACGATGTCCAGCGGGTACGAGATAGTAGTAGTGAGGTACAAGCTCGGTATACTGACTTGTAGACGAGGGCGAGTGTGTCGGCGATGCTGGCGTAGGGGTAGGAGCCGTCGGGGCGGCGGCGCGCGGTCTGCATGCGGCGCCGCACGATGTCCAGCGGGTACGAGATAGTAGTAGTGAGGTACAAGCTCGGTATACTGACTTGTAGACGAGGGCGAGTGTGTCGGCGATGCTGGCGTAGGGGTAGGAGCCGTCGGGGCGGCGGCGCGCGGTCTGCATGCGGCGCCGCACGATGTCCAGCGGGTACGAGATAGTAGTAGTGAGGTACAAGCTCGGTATACTGACTTGTAGACGAGGGCGAGTGTGTCGGCGATGCTGGCGTAGGGGTAGGAGCCGTCGGGGCGGCGGCGCGCGGTCTGCATGCGGCGCCGCACGATGTCCAGCGGGTACGACGCCGTCTGCGCGATGGCTCCCGCGGCTCCGCCCAGGCACACATTCACCATGGCGCCCTGCGGCTTGCCGAAGTACTCTGGACACCAGGATTTTTTGTATTACGAATTAGCCCGCTGTTGTCCCGATCCCAGCTGATGTTAAGTGTTAGATTGTAACATTTATAAAATTGGATTACAGAAAAACAATACTCTGAAACAGTGCCATCTACAGATGCGATGATAAACTACTGGCTCGTCTGCGATGTGTGGTTGGATCATTGTTCGCAATGATTGACTATCACTGGAGACGAGATAGTAATTCTTAGAAAATATCATAGATGGCGTGGTATATATATATCTAGTGTTAGAATTTATGTTCAAGAAACTTCTTTTTTTTCTAAGATAACTAAAAGATCGGAAGCGTTTAAGACTAGAATTGAATATTTTGGCGCAATAGCCAACTGATGACGAGAGAAAGAGAAGGTACTAGGGTGAAATATAAAACCCATGTTGAAACGACCGGATGGATACCGTGAGTAAAAAAGTTTCCTCGCTATTAAAAATAGGCCAAGTGATAGATTTTACCGGCGTCCATTTTGTGCTAACGCGACAATTCTGTCTCGGTTTAATGTCGCATATTAGATTTAATTATTAATTAATAAAAATAAAGAAGAAACGGTCATATTATGAAGATATACAAAAGGAGTTCTTCACTAAGTACGTCGATGAAGGAATAATGCACTAGCGATTAGGTTCCGGGAAAGAAAACGCCACGCGGGTTTGATTATGCACACCACTTAGATGCGATACTGTTGGCGGAACCCGTACTATGGTTCAATGAACTGAAACTAATATTCAGGATAATCAATAAACCCGGTAATGTACGTATATTTTATTATTTAGTTTAAAGAATGTAAAAGACGGACCTGAAGAAGTAACCAACACGTGTTTGAAGAAAACTAAATATATTTAATGATATGACCAACAAAACCTCTCTTATGTTTTATTTCTACTGTATCCTCATCATGCGATAGAACTCAGCCCATAAGTCTCATCTCCAAGTATCTACCCTGGGTTAGCTGGTGTGTAGGGAAACCAAGCCTTACAATTTGGCGCCCATGGGGCATGAAGATACCATTTTAATGTCCTACGTATCACATGAGGTTAGATGGAAATAAACATAAATTTTATTTCCAAACAAATATACATAATTATATACTAAAATACAAACTATAATAAAGCATCAAAAATTTGATTCTCAACGCTGTCGGCTGGCAACGTACCCAAATAAACATATAAATTAACTTAATATAATTAATATGATAAGGAGTACTTAGTCGATTGTCACATAGTGTGTCCAAAAACTTGGCGTGACCACTTTCAATTTGTAGGTTAAATACACATGTTTAATAGCAGATGCTGAATATTGCCACGACCTTGTCGCATAATGTATTCAATGTAAGTTAACTTACAAGCGACTCAAAGGTTGAATGTTCATTTAATTACTTTATCCAAACAATTGGAAGTGTAACTTCAATTTGTCCATGATCGAGAAACCCATATGGATTGACTATCTTCGTGTAGAAGAACTTAAACATGAACTTAAACAATTTAATGTGTCCACAGATGTAAAAACAACAAGGGACGAGCTGCGCAAGCAGTATCGCAGGCTGTGTGGACTTTGCAGAAGAGGCACCATCAAGCAAGAGGATTATACGACGCCTGCTCTAGCAGATGAGGTACTTTCATGTTCGGAACCGATCGCTGAGTTGTGTAAACTGCATAAAGAGTTAGCAGCTGACAACAGTGCATCAGACGTGTATTGACTAGAACTCAATATTATTTAATGAGATTGACAAGGGTGACTAATACCTCACCAGAGTTATTAAAGCTTAAAGACTAATATAATTACCTCATTACAAGGCGATTATGATGATGAGGAAATACAATCTACGCATGAATCATCACCAGAAAGGTAACTTGTGGAAAAACCACAAGTGGTTCTTGTAAATGATAGGCCAATTAATTTGTGTACATTAAAATTAAAATATGATGGCAATACATGTGTTAGGATTTTCATAGAACGTTTAGAGGAATTGAGACAGGCTAGAAGTATACCAGCAGAACGTGCATTGATTGCTTTTTATGATCTTTTAGAAAAATCTGCATTAAGCTGGTTTAGAGCAAATAGACATACTTTCACCACTTATTTGTTTGTTTGAGGGAAGATTTTGATATTCCAGACTTAGATTATAGGTTAACAAATGAAATAAGATCCCGTACACAGGCAAAGCAAGAGTCGATGATGGTATATTTATCTAATATGCAGGGTATGTTTTAGTAGGCTTTCAAAACCTCTCCCTGAAGATGAACAGTTGGAAATCTTAATGCATAATATTAGACCAGAATATATGAAAGAAATGGCCTTACTTGAAATCAAAACAATTAAGGATCTCCAAACATATGGTAAAAAATTAGAACTGGCTCGTGCTAGAGCAGATCAAGTTGTTGAACCTAACCTCTAATTAAAAAATGACCAAAATGCCCGATCTAAGAGATACAATAATACACAAAAATCTGTTAGATCTGGAGCACCTGTAGATGCACTTAACGCTTCATCTACTCCAGGAACAAAAGTAAAGAAATGCTTCAGGTATAATAAAACCAATCATTTCACCAACCAATGTAAGACTTGAATGGATAAATTGTTTGGTCCAAAGTTTGACAATAAAGCATTCGTTTTTCAACATGATATAATATGCATCTCGAATGAGTTTAATAAGCACGTAGAACTGTTGGAAAAGGTCTATCAACGATTAGCAGAAGCAAACTTAACAATTAATATGGGTAAATCTCAGTTTTGTAGAAAAGAACTTAGGTATCTAGGATACATTGGTTAACAAACAAGGTCTTCGTACAGATCCTACTAAGGTGAATGTGAAACTTAATTATCCGACACCAACTACGCCTAAAGAAGTTAAAAGGTTTATGGGAATGGCAGGCTGGTACCGTAGATTTATAAAAGATTTTTCGAAAATTAGTAGACCACTTAGTAAATTGACATGTAAGAATGTCACTTTTGAATAGACAGAGGAGGCTAAAGAAACTTTCAAAACATTAAAATCAAGTTTAGTTTCAGCTCCTATCCTTAAATGTCCAGATTTTAATTTGCCCTTTTTAATACAAAGTGATGCCTCAGCCTATGCTGTAGGGGCCGTGTTAACACAGTCATATGATAATTTTGACCATCCAGTAGCTTACTGTAGCAGAGTACTTAATAAACATGAAATCAACTATACAACTACTGAACGTGAGTTGTTGGCTGTTTTATTTGCTCTAGAACAATTTAGAATGTATGTGGCGGATCAAAAGTGTAATATCATTACAGATCATGCAACATTGCAATGGTTTTATTAATTAATAAATCCTTCAGGTAGGTTAGCTCGCTGGAGTATTCGTTTGAGCCAATTTGATTTTAATATAATACATAGAAAAGGTAAAGAGATGGTTTTACCGGATGCACTCTCAAGAATTAACGTAGAATCATTAGAAATTACAGAAAATACTCAAGATAAATGGTACTTAAAAATGGTAGAAAACTGTTGGTTGCGCCAACATTCAAAATATGATTGACATCCGCTATTTCCTATATCCATCTCCTTCCCGCACATACCTCGCGAGTGAGTAAGAAGATTCGCCCGCCATTTGTCGAAAAAACTTACTTCCGAATCGCTCCGCATCAAGTTGACAATGGCGTCGACGCGCTCCGCTTAAAAATATTAATAACTTTGGAATCACCGCATTTTCGCATGTAATAAGACTTATAATCCATAGTTTGTGCTTGTGTTTAACGTGTGAGGACAATAACTTGAAGCCCAACTGCCCTGAACCTGGAAAAGTGAACCGGTGCACCGGCGACGACGCGAGCACGTGGCTCCCGTAAAGGTTTGTGTTTCCTTCCCTATTTATTTCGGGTTGTATTCCATTGTCCCACACCCACTGCAACTCGAATTACCTAACGCCAAGCGTTTGTCAATCGTTTAGCTCCGCACCGCAAATACAGTCCACTAAATTAGCCTTTCGCGCCAACATTTTCTTTGGTCCCTCTCACCGGATAGTTAGGTACTTATTTGAATTAGGTACATATTTGTTGTAGTTATCGCATTGGTATTTATTCCATAAGGAATAAACGCACCGCACCGCAGTCTTATACCTAACCCAATTCGTTGTTTGGTCATCTATTACCTACGTACGTGCGTAATACCTACATACCTACGTAGCCATAGATCGCTCGTATTAGTTATTCATTCGGAAGTCTAAAATTATTTGTATATCAGAAACAGAGACACAACCTAGTGGGTAAATTAAGATTGTTTAAAAACTACCTACAGTGCTTTTATTTCACCCGCAGTTCGTTATAACTACCTACCCACTTTAGGTATTTAATATTGTCCGCGTCGCTGTTCTCCATCGCTTATTTGCTAAAATAACTTTATTTGCTTGTTTACCGCATTGATTGTTTGTAATAAATAATTATTATTCACGATGTCTCATAAGGACATCAAAGTTCAATTGAAACTTTTATATGCTAAAAGAGACATGATATTTTCTCGCGTGCAATCTATTTGTGATAATGCACTTAAAACACTTGATCTAGCTATTAGAGATTCGTTCTTATGTTCTATAGAAAACTTGGATAGTTTGCGCACGGAATTTGAATCCGTAATTCATAATATTAACGTTTTAGAGTTAGAATTAAATCCAGAATACGCTGTGAGTTATCAGGCTTTGGCGTCATTTGATGATTTATTCTGTCGCATCAAACGCGTCGCGAGGAGCTTGGAGGAGCCGTCTGTCCATCAGAGCCAGGCAAATCACACTCGCGATCGACCCAAATTACCGCCCATTCAGATACCTGAATTTAATGGTGATATTCGCAATTGGAATCTATTTATAGATAGTTTTGAAAACACTATAAATGGGAACGTCTCTTTGACAGATCATGAAAAGTTACACTATCTGGTTGAAAAGTTAACTGGTAAAGCTAAAACTGTTTGTGCCGGCATTACTTTTAGTGCCGAAAATTATTCATTAATTTTAAAAACTTTAAAGTCGAAATATGAAGACAAAAGATTAGTTGCTACCGCATATTTAGATCAGCTATTCGAGTTGAAAAATATTACAGTTTGTAATGAACATAATTTAGAGAAGTTTTTAGATACTTTTGCATCATCTGTTCGCGCAGTAAAGAACCTGAAGGTCGATGACCTCTGCGACTTTTTGTTTTTATATTTGGGTTTAAAGAAATTAGATAGTGAAACTGTTCGTTTATTTGAAATAGACCATCGCAGTAGTAAACTGCCAAAATTAAATGATTTAGAATGTTTTGTTCGCGATCATATTAAAATATTGCAACGCACTTCGTCAACCCATGAAGTTACGAAGAAGTCCGACCGTCGAACAGATGCGGCTTCGAAGTCACAAAAGTCGACACATACGTATGTGAATACAGCACCTGCTCCTGTACAATCGAGTTGTTCTTTGTGTAATAGTCAACATTCGCAATTGTACAAGTGTTCTGGTTTCTTAAAATTTACGCCCTATGAACGTTATAAGTTTGTTCGCGAAAAGAATTTGTGCTTTAACTGCCTTAGTGACAAGCATCGGGTTACGTCTTGTAATAGTAGTCAAAGTTGTCGTAAGTGTTCTTCGAAGCACCACACTTTACTTCACATGGAGAAAGGTTGTAATAATGCCGCATCCAATGTGAGCACAGTTAGTTTACCAAGCGGTGACACGTCGTCGCAGTCAGTCGGTGCGAACTGTGCGTCCGCTTCGCAGCCGCAGCCGCAATCAACGCGCGACGTTGCCCGCTCGCAGGCCGCCGTGACTGACGTCACGTTGTGTTCGATGTCCGCCGCAAGCAATACGTGCACTACCGTGGTGCTCGCGACCGCTCACGTTGTTGTTGATGATGCTTTTGGTAATCCGTGTCTTGTTCGAGCGTTGTTAGATTGCGCTTCGCAGAGTAATTTTTTAACTCAAAATTGTTGTCAACGCCTTGGTTTTAGTATTAATAACCGACCAGCCCGCTCAGTAGTTAAGGGGTTCGGTGGTTTAAAATCAACCATTCATGGTTCGATTAAAATTAAATTTGCATCGCGTTTTAATTCTAATATTTGTTTTGATATGGATTCGCTTGTCGTAGATAAAATTACGGAACAATTGCCTACTGTCCCGGTTGACACGTCTTTATTGACCAAATTTAAAGACCTGCCGTTGGCAGATGAATCTTATGGTGTCCCTGGAGACGTCGATATGTTGATCGGCGCATCGATTCTCCCGCACCTTCAGTTATCTCGTAAGATTCAAGGTCATTCGTCGTTTCCCGCACCGCACGCCCTAGAAACAGTTCTAGGTTTTGTTATTGTTGGTTCCGCACCCGCACATTTAGATAGTTACTCGACTGTGTCACATTGCTGCACTGTTGAGCCGCCGCTGGAGTCTACCATCCGCAGGTTCTGGGAAATTGAAGAGGTCAATGTCCCGCCTATCCTAAGCCCTGATGATAAGGTGGCTGAGGAGATTTATTGTGGCACGACTACCCGTGATAATGATGGTCGTTATATTGTCGCGCTTCCATTCAAGGGAGATATTTTTTCGCTCGGTGACTCCTACGCTTCCGCGGAAAAACGCTTTTCTTGTTTAGAACGTAAGATGCAAGCATCTCCGAAGTTGAAGCAAGCCTATGATGAGGTGGTGACCGAATACTTAGACAAAGGGTACATCTCACCTGCATCCACCGCCGAGACTGACGAGACTCTTGATCATCCATCTTACATCATCCCGCACCACGGAGTTGTTAGAGAAGACAAGCTTACTACTAAGCTCCGCGTGGTTTTGGACGGCAGTGCTAAGACTAGCACTTCCGTATCGCTCAATGATATTTTGTATTGTGGTCAAAACCTTCAAGGTAACTTATTTGACATTATTGTGAATTTCCGCTTGTTTGCTGTCGCGCTTTCCGCCGACATAAGGCAAATGTTTCTTTCTATTGGTATTCGCGAATGCGACCGCAAATTTCAACGTTTTTTGTATAGATTTTCGCCTCAAGAACCTTTGAGAGTTTACGAGTTTAATCGTGTTTGTTTTGGGCTTAAGTCGAGTCCTTTCCATGCGCTTCGCACTATCAAGCAATTAGCCACTGATGAGGGTGAAAGATTCCCGAAAGCGAAAGACACTATTGAGACTGGGCTATACATGGATGACTTTGTTTATAGTGTAGCCAGCGAGGCGGATGCCGTTGAGACCGCCGCTCAAGTAATAAGTCTTATGAAGGCCGGTCAGTTTGATCTTGTGAAGTGGACTAGTAATTCGCAGACCGCTCTAGATTCGATTCCACTATCGCATCAATTATCTTCGGTGAAGGAATTTGATGGTGATAATACGCACAAGGTTCTAGGTTTAAGTTGGTCACCCGCGTCTGACATGTTCAGTCTTAAAGTTAGTTCGACTCCGCAAATTTGTACTAAGCGCATTATCCTGTCGTGTGTAGCACGTATATGGGATGTTATGGGATTTGTAGCTCCCGTCGTTTTATATGCCAAGTTGCTTATAAAAGAACTTTGGCTTTCCAATAGTGATTGGGACGACCCCGCGCCCGAAAATATTGTTAAATTGTGGGCTCGCTTCCGGAAAGAACTTCCATTGCTCAATCAAATAAAAATTCCTCGCCATGTTGGTATATTGTCGAACAGTATAGTTACTGTTGTAGGCTTCGCCGACGCCAGTGCAAAGGCTTACGGGGGGGTAGTTTATTTTCACGTTTTGGATGCTGACAAGGTTTCGGTTAGTCTTATAAGCGCTAAATCCAAAGTCTCCCCTCGCAAGGTCGTTTCTCTGGCGCGCCTGGAGCTGTGCGCTATACTTTTGTTAGTGCAATTAATCAGCTCGATTGTCAATGCTTGTAGGCACCGCATTATTATTGATAGAATTATGGCTTTTTCTGACTCTACTGTAGCTTTGTGTTGGGCACATTCTTCGCCCCATCGCTGGGACACATTCGTCGCCAATAGGGTGGCCAAAATCCAGTCCGAATTACCACCACAAAATCTCTTTCACGTTGCTGGCACAGATAATCCCGCCGATTGTCTCTCCCGTGGGTTGCTCCCTTCGCAAATTTTAGATCATCCGCTGTGGTTCTGCGCTCCGTCTTGGATTCATAGCGTGCTCGAGGAATGGCCGGTTAAACCCTTTAATCCAGCTGCCGTTTCAGAACCACCCGAGGAGAAGAAGCATTCGCTTGTAGTTTCGGTTCCACGTGAAGAGTCGATTATTTTATCGTTATCTAATCGCGTCTCGTCTTGGTCGAGACTTTTGCGTTGTGTGGTGTATGTATGTCGTTTTCTTAAACTGTTACCCACGCGCGGTGCTATAACCGCCGCTGATCTGGATAAAGCTGAGTCAGTCGTGCTACGTGAATTGCAGAGATTTTATTTCGCATCCGAAATTAGTAGTTTGGAGTCCAACAAACCTTGTAGCCGCGCCTTTCAACATTTGAAACCTTTTTTGCAGAATGGTCTTATTCGAGTAGGTGGTCGTTTGAGAAATTCCGATTTAGGATTTGAGCAAAAGCATCCAGTAGTTTTACCCCGCAAGGACCATATTTTAGATTTGATTGTAGATTATCATCATAGGTTGAATTGTCACGCAGGTCCAGACTTGTTGATGTCTATCCTTAGACAGAAGTATTGGATACTTTCCGCTCGCAATTTGATTCGTGCTAGAGTACACAAATGTGTGCCCTGTTTTAGGCTTCGCCCGCGTTTTATCGCGCCTGAAATGGCCGATCATCGCTCTTGTCGTGTTGTTCAATCCGCTAAACCTTTCGTTCACACCGGTACAGACTTCGCCGGCCCGTTTAGGGTAACTGTTGCCCGTGGTCGCGGAATACGCTCCACAAAAGCTTACGTTTGTCTATTTATTTGCATGACAACTCGTGCGGTTCACATAGAATTGACCGGTGATTTAAGTACGCAAAGTTTTATGTCCGCGTTTAAGCGCTTTTTGTCGCGCCGTGGTCCCGTCAAACGTTTATATTCTGACAACGGTACCAATTATGTTGGAGCTCGCCGTAATATTTCGGAGTTGCACGCGTTCTTACGGTCAAAGTATTATCAGAGTGAATTCGCTCACGTTTTGGCCGAAAATCGTATTGAATGGCATTTTAATACGCCCGCTGCTAGTCACTTTGGTGGTAATTGGGAGGCGAATATTAAGAGCCTCAAGTCGCATCTGTTCCGCGTTGTAGGCATACAGATTCTCTCTTATGAGGAGCTGAGTACTGTACTCGCTCAGATAGAGGCAGTAATGAATACTCGTCCACTGTGCCGAACTCTATCTAGTGACCCCTCAGAATCTTTAGCTTTAACTCCGGCTCACTTCTTAACCACGACTCCTCTTAAGTATTTGCCCGCTATGGATGTTGATGAAGACAGACTACATCTCCTAAAGCGTCATGCTCTTTTGGATAGATTAGTTCAATCATTTTGGAAGCGTTGGAGAGCAGATTATTTGCACACGCTTCAGTCGCGTCAAAAATGGAATACTCCATCGAATCCAGTCGCCGTTGGTACTGTAGTGGTTTTAATGGCCGAGAGTGCGCCTCCTCTACACTGGCCTCTAGGTGTAGTGGAGGAAGTTTTCCCTGATCCAAAGGGAGTAACGCGTATAGTAAAGGTTAAAACCGCGACCGGTTCGTATTTACGTCCGGTTATTCGCCTCTGTCCTCTGCCCAATCAGCAGCAGGCTTCAAATTAGTTTAGTAGTTATGGTAACGCTTTATATTATAGTTTAGGAATAAGGTTAGAAGTTAGATGTTACTCCAGAGTTTAGTTCTTTGATTAGTTTCGCTTATAGTTTTTGAAGGTAACCCTTCAAACCGGGGGGGATGGTTGCGCCAACATTCAAAATATGATTGACATCCGCTATTTCCTATATCCATCTCCTTCCCGCACATACCTCGCGAGTGAGTAAGAAGATTCGCCCGCCATTTGTCGAAAAAACTTACTTCCGAATCGCTCCGCATCAAGTTGACAATGGCGTCGACGCGCTCCGCTTAAAAATATCAATAACTTTGGAATCACCGCATTTTCGCATGTAATAAGACTTATAATCCATAGTTTGTGCTTGTGTTTAACGTGTGAGGACAATAACTTGAAGCCCAACTGCCCTGAACCTGGAAAAGTGAACCGGTGCACCGGCGACGACGCGAGCACGTGGCTCCCGTAAAGGTTTGTGTTTCCTTCCCTATTTATTTCGGGTTGTATTCCATTGTCCCACACCCACTGCAACTCGAATTACCTAACGCCAAGCGTTTGTCAATCGTTTAGCTCCGCACCGCAAATACAGTCCACTAAATTAGCCTTTCGCGCCAACAACTGTGAAAACTATCCCGAAAAGTTTCCGAATTATACACTTAAAAATAAAAAATTGTTTAGACATTCTAAAAATAAATATAACTTAACTTCACAATACTCTTGGAAACAAGTGATACCAAGTGAAGCTGTGGGACCCTTATTAAAACAATTTCACGATGATCCCACAGGCGCCCATCTAGGAATTTTTAAAACTCATAAACGTTTAGCATTACATTATTTTTGGAGGAATATGTATAAGGATGTTAAAAGTTATGTCAACAGTTGCCAGACTTGTAAAGAGTATAAACCGGTGAATTCATCTCGACCTGGTTTAATGGAAATCCTAAAACAAGTTAGCAAACCATTTGAAGCAATGTGTTGCGATTTATTGGGACCTTTTCTTGTATCTACTAAAAGAAATACAAATCTGTTAGTGTGTCCAGACTATTTTAGCAAATATGTTATGTTATTTCCTATAAGGAAAGCAACAGGCATAGTTAAGATACTGGAAGAAAAAGTATTTTTAGTACAGGGAATACCTAAGTTTGTTTATGTAGACAACGGTCCACAATTTCTTTCAAAACCATTTAGGGATTTAATGTGCAAATATAATGTGCCAAATATTTACTATAATCCTAGATATCACCCACAGGTTAATCAGGCTGAAAGAGCCATCAGAAATGTTCTGTATGCGATTGCCTCATATGTGAAATCAAACCACAGGCAATGGGACAACCACATACCAGAAATCCAATGTGCACTTAATACTTCTGTTAATGAGTGCACTAAGTTTTCGCCTTACTTTCTTGTTCATGGACGAGAGATGTTTGTAGATGGCAAGATGCACCAAAACTCAGAAGTACCACAACCGATTTCTGATTTGTCTGTGGCAGATCCTAGAATACATGGGGATAACTTAAAAGAACTTAAAACAATTTTCCAGGAGGTTAGTGAGAATTTAAAACAAAAGCACGAAAGAAATAAAAAGTACTATGACTAAAGGAAACGGCCTTTAGAATATAGGGTTGGACAAATAGTCTATAAAAGGACATTTACGTTGTCGGATTTTAGTATTTACTAAAATGTCTAAGATATTTATCTAACCTCAAAACTAGCACCGCGTTTTCTAAGATTTGTTGTTTCGGTTAAACACTCACCTATCGTGTATAGCTTAAAAAACATGCATGGTAAAAGTTTAGGTAAATTTCACATAAAAGACATTTTAAAATATAAAGACTCTTAGTTTTGAAACATTTTGTGTTATTAAAGTAATATTTGCACGAAATTAATATAAGACGTGTAAATATATGATTTAAAAGATGAAGGATGTGTGCTGGAAGGGTAAAAGAATGATATTTCTTCAAAATTAAATGGATCGATCAAGTTTATAATGGAATGTGTGGTAGGATACAAGGTTAACACAAAATTGTGAAGGAACTTAACAGTAGTCAAATAAATGGACAGAAGTCTAACTTAATCTATATATATAAAAAAAAGTCGTGTTAGTTACACTATTTATAACTCAAGAACAGCTGAACCGATTTAGCTAAAAATTGGTAGGGGGGTAGCTTAGAACCAGGAGACGGACATAGGATACTTTATATCCCGAAATTACCACGGGATCGCGTTAACGCGGAAAACACCTCCCACGCGAACGAAGTTGCGGGCAAAAGCTAGTACTTAATATATCTCTTCGATAAGATTTAAAATTAGTGTTTTGTAAGATAAACTTAAATATTAATGTACCACAAGTGCTCAGTTTAAAAGACGGCAATTGCTTGAAGAAAATTAATACTTAAATATCACAATTATCTTGAAATAAAACTAGATACTTGTTAGATAATACTTAAGAAAGAACAATGGTCATCTTCCTAACGTGCTTGGACTAGTAAAATCTAATAAAACGTAACTTGATGAAATATATGTTATTTCATTTGCCTATGTAAATAGAACAAAGCAAGGCATTCAATATATTTTTAAAAGCTGGGAGTATCAAGTAACTGTGTAATATGTTTTTGAGGTTATGTAGTATATTATTTAATCTGTAGCATTTTGAGTTAGAGGTATTACAGTTTAGAGTAAGTTTAAGTTGTTTTTTTTTAATAGAGTCCGTAAGCAAAGCCAAATTATCAACAAAAGAGAAGATAACACAAAATCGCACAGAACACAGAATCGCCGCCAAAGCTACAAAATGGTCTGCGCAGAAACACATCAATCTTTTGTTTACTTGTCAAAAAACAGGGACGTACGCAATCAATCGATTACTGTAATATCGATTTTTATCAGAATAATTATTCGTTTTTAATTTCATTATATAAACTATTTACCTCTAAGTAACATCTTATTATATTAGTAGCCTATCTAAGTTTTGTAATTGTCATGAATTTCTACGGTTAATTAAAATAAAAGATTTGGGTCATATTCAGTTTGAGTCAGAAATAAAATCGATTTAGTCCTTAGAAAAAAGATGGACTTCTCTAGGAATGACAATAATTACAGATGCGTTCAATAATAAGATACTTTATCCTGCGTTCTAAAAAGTCATATTTTTAGAGACGATTATCTTTATTTTCCCAGCTTTTAAAAACAAACTGTTAGTATTTAATAATTACATTCAACTTACACTACACATACTACATTTTGGTGATAATTCCATCTTGGTAACAAGAACTTTTTTTTCGTAGTCTATTTTGACCATTCTTCTTTAAAACTTAACTTAATTAGTGATTAGAAACTTTGAAAAGAGATAGCTACTGACAGTATGGGTTAGGTATGCAATCCTATGATTAAGGTGTGACTAATAAAAGTTAGTTTATTGATAGGAAATCGTAAGAAAGAGCAATTATTGTTCGTGATTCTGGGTAAGAATGCTGAGCCAGTAGTTTTGTTTAGGGTTAAGAAATATTTAGTTTAAAAATTGATATATGTAACTAGCTACCGACATATTTACTTCTTTTATTAAACCTTTGAGGTGAGTTAGGCATAGTTAATGTCAAGATTAGTTAGATTTTACTAGGATGAATAGTATTAAAATGGTTAGGATTGTGAGATTATTTTTAACATACCAATTTAAATGTTAAAAAAAAAATTATAGGTAAAAAATTATAAAGGGGGTAAAGGGGTACTGTAACATTTATAAAATTAGATTACAGAAAAACAATACTCTGCACCAGTGCCATCTACAGATGCGATGGTAAACTGCTGTCTCGTCTGCGATTAGTAGTTAGATCATTGTTTCTGTCACTGGAGACGGGATAGTAACTCTTAGAAGATATCATAGATGGCGTGAATTTATGTTCTAGTCTAGCTAAACAATAACGATTAAATATAATAATAAAGCAAAGTTAAAATAAGGTATTCTCCTAATGCATAGAATATGTGCAAGCAATTTAATAAAATTCTATGCTGAGGGAATCCAATTAGTAATTGTCTTTTGCCATGGACAATGATAGATAGTTAGCTGTCAAATGGGGCCGAACTTTCTTTTTGGTCTAAGATAACGAAGGGATCGGAGCGTTTAAGACTAGAAAGGAATATTTCGGCGTAATAGCCAACTGATGACGAGAAGGAGGAAAGGTACAAGGGCTAAATATAAAACCCATGTTGGGGCGGCCGGAGATTATGCCGTGAGTAAAAAAAGTTTCCTAGCTATTGAAATTAGGCCAAGTGCTAGATTTTACCGGCGTCCATTTTGAGCTAACGCGACAATTCTATGTCTTGTTTTAGGGTCGCATATTATACTTAAATTAACTATTAAGTAATAAATTAAAGAAGAAATGGTCATATTATGAAGATATACAAAAGGAGTTCTTCACTAAGTACGTCGTTGAAGGAATAATGCACTAGCGATTCGGTTCCGGGAAAGGAAGCGCCACGCGGGTTTGATTATGAACACCACTTAGATGCGATACTGCTGGCGGAACCCGTACCATGGTTTAATGAACTGAAATGAATTGTTCACGGTAATTAATAAACCCGGTAATGTACGTATATTTTATTATTTAGTTTAAACAGTGTAAAAGACGGAACTGAAGATATAACCAACACGTGTTTGAAGAAAACTAAATATATTTAATGATATGACCAACAAAACCTGTCTTATGTTTTATTTCTACTGTACCCTCATCATGCGATAGAACTCAGCCCATAAGTCTTATTTTCATGTATCTACCCTTGGTTAGCTGGTGTGTAGGGAAACCAAGCCTTACAGTCTGACAGTTTCTGAGTTGTTAGACTACGAAATTGTGATGTAATTAAATTAATCGATTCATAAAATTATTTACATAAAAAAAATCCTGCTGAAAGTGAGGCGATACTTCGCACCTGGACAGCTTTTATATTTATATAAAGCACAGGTCCGTTCCTGTATGGAGTATTCCAGTCACTTGTGGGATGGCTCAGCCAAATACCAGCTAGCTGCACTTGACTCGATCGAACGCAGAGCCAAAAGGCTCATAGATGACGAGGTTCTGGCGGGTAAGCTTCACAGCCTGGCTCACCGGCGAAACGTTGCTTGCCTGTCTATCTTCTACAGATTGTACTTCGGAGAGTGTGCGCAGGAGCTCCACGACCTGATCCCTTCATGCCCCTTTTACTACCGGTCTACCAGACGTACCGCAGGATACCATCCACACTTGGTCGATATACCGTCTTGTCGTACTAAGCGCTTTTCTTCAACATTCATTGTGCGCACAGCCAAGGTGTGGAACTCTCTGCCGGCTTCTGTGTTCCCTGCCACATTTAACCCGTCAGCCTTTAAAGCAAGAGTGAATAGGCATTTTCTGGGCTCGCTCGTTCGATCTTAGACCTCATCTTACACTTACTATCAGAGCGGGCTCATTCGTAATAAAAAAAAAAAAGAATAACGATGTAAACCGTTTTTTTAAATAATATTGTGTGAAAATAACAAAATTTTAAATTAACAAATTTTTGAATTAACAAAGGGTGATGTTGATTATAAAGGGGCGTCAAAAATAAAACTAATAAATAATGTCGATATTTTTTGTTTTGCAATAGGCCCCTGTACCCGTACCCATCACAACAGCGTTTAGGTCGCAGTGGTGCTGGAGCAGCCTTTTTCATAGTGATCTCGCGCAATTTATTAAAATATTCATCACATGAAACAATTTCCGAAAGAGTGGCTGTCTGGTAAGATATGAATATTTAAAAAAATTATATGATTTATTTACAATGAAATCTAGTAACTACTTCAAAATAAAAGATAAATATACATTTTATTATTTATTTATATTTCTCACGAATAAAAATCGCTCATTTATTATTCGATTAATTGAATCCATCACTATTAGGTTAAATAGGGTATCATTATTTTAGTAAGTGACACTAGCTTATGTCAGCTTACTGCATCGAATTAAAAGTCCGGGTATAGCAGTAATCGTGTAGCTTAAATTGAAAGACATAATTATTGTTGTGTTTTGTTTTACGCCTTCCTGTTCTCGAATCTATTTGGGCTATTTTCGGTAACAACTTCGTTGTTAAAAACTAGAAAACCCAAATTTTCAGTGACCAAGAGAGCATTAAATATCTAGATAAGTTTCGAAGTTACATTAAGTTTGAACCAGTACTTAAGGATGATATCTATATATTAATGTTATAATAATACAAATATTAGATATGTGTATTATTATAATATTTATATGTATTTTATTATTATATATATACAGTATGTTAGTTTAAACGAGGGACTTATTGAGGGAGGGTATTCAGTATTCGATTCTCGTCCCAAATATGTGAAAAACCTATAACCTTAATTTTTGACGTAATTGTCTATTAAAATACGTTATTATGACCACTGAGCGCAAGTGAATGAACTTGTAAACAGTACCTAAAATAATCACGTGGTAAAATACGCGCCGATCCTTCCAAAAAAAGGAAGCTCGTGCGTAAACCCTACCCCCGCCCCGCGAGAGTCCCCCCGAGGGCAAGCTCCCGCGCACTCCGCCGCAGTGTATGCGAGAGCGTCGTTGTTCCCGCCTGTCTATTACGCTTCCGCAAACAACCCCGCTTACTTCGCGATAAGTGTGTTCTGTAAACGTGTTCTTGACTAACCAAAAATAACGTCTTACCAATATTTCAATATTGGGATATGGTTCGTACCTACGTGTTATCGAATGATAGTGTACTAAGAGCTATTAATTTGTACCGAGAGATGTGTAATGTGTGATGTTAACGTGTCAGCAGGTATTTTAAATAGTTATTTAATAGGCCCGTAATTTATTGATGTAAGACTTGATACTGTATCATACTTAACATTTTAAACAGTGTGGTGGATGAAATGTTAAGGACGATGTGCCTCTTAGTGTTTATCAAAACCTCTTCATGACGAATTAAATACGCCAAAAATACTAAGTAAGCATAATGATAAACTTTGCCTCATCATATCTTTGTCTTAAATTATTGCGGATCACGATTCACATTTGCATTGAACATTTTTTAATATTTTGTTTAGTAACTAGATATTTTTGCCTGTCCTAAGCCAGTTTTAAATTATGAAGGGAAAATGGATTCTACCTAAAGGTCATTGACCCGCGCACATGTTCTGTTATAGTGTTAAAACGTTAGCGCAAGGGTGTATACACGTTGTGAGACTTTTGCGAAATTTTTGGTATGGTTCTGTCTGTTATTTATCAGTGTTTTTGTTTTGTTCATATTTTTATTAGTATCATGTAAGCATACACTACTGTGGGTTTGAATATGTACCTCGTTTAAACTAACATACTGTATATATAATATATTTATACATATATTCTTTTTCGATAATGACATTTATTTTACTTGTACATCTACCACATTGTGGTCTTTTGAACGCAAAGGTTAACTGGTTGAGAATACCTTGTTGCATTAAGTCCGCCCATGTACCACTATTGTACATAAAGTTTAAATAAATAAATATCACAGTACTCACCTAAGTATTTCTGTTTGAGCGTATCATACGTGAAGAAGGACACGCCGGCGTAAGGTATCACGCCTAATACTGTTGCTGAGTAGCCTCTGAAACATTAGAACAGTACATATGTAAACTATTCTATTCTGCTATGTATCCGGCCATCGTTTTAGAAAAGTATCCGACCATTAATTTGTTAAGTATCCGGCCATCGTCTTACCTAAGTATCCAAGCAGCGTATTACCTAAGCCGAACCATCGTTTCAGATAAGTACCTATACGGGACCATCGAATCAGCTATAAGTATCCAGGACCATCACATTAGCTAAGTATCCGGCCATCGTATTTACTAAGTATCCGGCCATCGTATTTACTAAGTATCCGGCCATCGTATTTACTAAGTATCCGGCCATCGTATTTACTAAGTATCCGGCCATCGTATTTACTAAGTATCCGGCCATCGTATTTACTAAGTATCCGGCCATCGTATTTACTAAGTATCCGGCCATCGTATTTACTAAGTATCCGGCCATCGTATTTACTAAGTATCCGGCCATCGTATTTACTAAGTATCCGGCCATCGTATTTACTAAGTATCCGGCCATCATATTTACTAAGTATCCGGTCCTCAATACGTGCTTAGCTTAGCAAAAGCATGTTTTGCCTATCGGTTGGTTTTTATTTTAACTCTGATTTTGAGAGATTTTTGTAGCTGAGACCGATGTGGCAATCCCGTAGTAGTTTATTTGAAATACTATAAAACATTTATCTAATATAGAAGAACATAATATAATATAGAAGAGTCATTACTGAAGAAATGTTATTAAACGGAATTATTTCTTAGCATCCTCTGAAGTTGGTTGAAACCAAATTGATTGTATTAAGCCTATATTAATATACATACTTGTGAAAACCAGTAATTGGCTATCGCCAAAATACTGCAGTTTTCTATATTCTGTAAATAAGCTGTAAGTTTACTTAAAAATAAAATAGAAATAATGTTTAAGTATTTCAACAATTAATTCCTTCCGTTTCTGTTTCAAATACACTCCATCAAGTTTTCGATCAGTCGGCCTTGTATGACTTTGATTGAAATACTTTTTTAGAAACTATTTGTTTCTTTCACATGCACCAAACTTGTAGATGAGTGTCAAAGGGACAGAGCTATAGTTTTCGAACACGATAATAGTATTGCAAACTCATACTAAGCCCCCTGATTGCACTCACTCTATCGACTAGTTACGGGGAACTTTGCTCGCGGATGGAGCGGGCGAGAGAATCCTGGCCAGATACTTAAAGAGTTATGAGTATTAGGATGGAAAGGGAGATGCAGGCCGATTGATTGTGTGAGAAGCGACATGAAAGAGAGAGAGGATAGTGATGGCGTGATGGTTGATAGGTCAGAATAAAGAAAAAAACGTATTGCATCGACCCCAAGTAACATAGGATGACTGGAAGAAGAATAAAGTTAAGAGTGAATAGGTTACTTCTAGGTAAGCGTGCTTCAACTTCGACCATCAGGTGAAATACTAAATTAAAAAAAAGGTAGGCGGCGGAACCATTTTTCCAGTCTTTGAAAGACTGAGTACACATGGATATGGGGTTGCTATATGATACTTTACGGGGACGGACCGATTGCCCTATGCTTTTAAATAAGATTAAGTTTAATGTTTCAAGGAAACGCACTCGACACACTACATTATTTTGCACTCCATTTCACTCGAGTAACTACGGTAAAAATAGTGTAATACCATGTTTACTCAACTCCTACAATAAACACTTTAACAGTGTGGACTTATTCATTGGATCTAAGAACGATTTCAAAAAACAAGTTTTGTTTGAATTGTTATATAATAGGTTATCTAAAATCTCAAACATTATACTAAATGGCTGGGTATCTAGTTAGTATATATTTTCATTTTTTCTATACATGTATATATATATATATTTCTTTTCTTCATATATATAATATTTGTAATTATTTGTATCATATATTATGTCCTTCATGAATATTCTATACTGATCTCTTCAAAATGCCCAATCATCTTTAATATTAAGACTGATCCACCTTAAGTATCTGCTGTAGATAACTGTTATTGGCTACTCATGTAATTATAGATAAGTACCTATTTAAGAATTGTATGCTGTTGTTATCCCTAATAATAAATAAATACACCTGGACAGACCTTGTGGAAATGGAAGGGAATGAGACTTCTACAAAACCTACCTTGCTCCTTTAGTCATCCTAGCATTTCTGGGCCTTCTATCTCTTTTGAACACCCTCGCAACCCTGGGTACCTGGAGAGAGCTGATGCTATCTTACCTGTACAAGGTGAAAAGCCCCTCTTCCCTCGCAACTTTCACGAACACTGCCCTCAGAGTGCTGTACTCTGTAATATTGGTAACAGCCATCCGGGCGCGAGCCACATCCAGGGGGTAGGTGGCTGATTGTGACGTCACACCGGCCAGGGAACCGGCCAACAAATGGAGAACTGGATTCGCCCTGGAAAGTGGCAAATACTTCTGTTAAGGAGACCCTTGATGAATATTTTTGATATACTTAAACTAGAGCACACGGAGAAACGATCACAAAAAAAAATCAAATTACTAATGTACAATACTCTTAAAAAATGTTGTATATTTGTGCTTTACCAACAACTGCTTTATATCTGTGAAAGTTGTATAATTTTTAGGGTTCCGTAGCCGAATGACTAAAAACGAAAACCTTATACAATATGTATCGAAATTGACGCACACCCTCAAACACCCCAATTAGAAAATTATGTTATTATTCTGAATTTTTAGTTTTACTTGTTTAAACAGTTTTTTTAAGACTTTATCTTCCTTTCATTTTTTGTAATGTGTACTGAATGACGGAATTTATATAAATCTGCATTTAAAAAGTTACTACTTTAATTTACGGTCCATAGTTAGTTTTTTACTATACAGCGAAAGTATAATTTATGAGATTTAATTGCTTTGGGATAAAAATTATCGATATTAAAAACGATAAAAATCGATTCAGTAAACGATTCTGAACAAACTAATTTCAGGATGTGCATTAATTATGTTACATGTTGTAGATGCGTGTTGTCTGTCTGTCTGCCGTCCGTATATCACAACCACTTTATTCCGAAACTATTAGAGCTACACAATTCAAATTTGGTAGGTGGTTGTATTCTTTTTTATACAAAAATAATTAACAATGAAGGGGGTAGGCTGTACATGGATCTGAATTATTTTTTTCAATCTTCTCTATAGTGGACTTAAACATATACTCCTTTTTTGGAGTCAGGTAAAAGTTTGTCTACAACCTTCCTCAAGCTTCAAGGTACTTCCATCCCAAATTTCATCCAAATGAATGGATTTAGATGAAATTTAGTATGAAAGTATAGATGGATAAAGCCACTTTTTATGTGAATAGGAGAACACTAAACTTTTAGATTCGTTTTTAGGGTTCCACGATCAACAAGGTACCCTTATAGTTTCACCGTGTCCGTCCGTTCATCTGTCCGTTTGCCTGCGGCTTAGCTTAAAAAATATTGGTACTAGAAAGTTGAAATTTGGCATGGATAAAGATATACAGATTAAGACCAGGCACTCTAAAATATTTTTCACGCAAGCTCCGCCCCCATGCATCCCAGGTTAGGCCGTTGTGTGATAAACGCTAACGCAGCAGTAATAAAGTTGAATATCGCGTGCGCTCTTTCACCATGTTCGGGTTCGAAACTAAATGTCGTAAGTCTCAATTCTTATTTTGTTTATAACTAAAGTAATAATTGATCTAGAGAAAAAATATCTTATATTTGGATAATAAACTATATTTTCTTACTATCAATACTAATTTTAGACATAAAAGCCGAATAATCTTGATAAAATTTTGAATAATCTTTAAAAAAGACATGATTTTCGATTAAAAAATGAATCGAGCAAAAATGTTCCAATTGCGTGGTTCTAGGCATGTAAAGAAAAGGATCCAATAAATCATATACTAAAGTTCCATTTTGATTGTATGCGTGATTGTTTCAGAATATTAATACAAAGTTACATACAATTTAGGGAGCCTCCTCTTAATCACGCTGACAAAGTGGTAAAATAAAATCATGAACAAACAATAATTTTAGGTTCCTCGCACTACACTTAAATAAATAAATAAAATTAATTTATTGCAGGCACGCAGGCCCATATAAAAGCTAATAATATTTACATCAATATGATTCAATAAGAATAAAAATACAAAAGAGAAATAAATAGAGGCTGATTTTTTTATCTCGTCTGTGTGGTATCTTTGGATAGGTCTTTTAATTAAATAATAATTAATATCTTGATTTTTAGCAAGTCTAGCGAGTTCATAACTATTTGTCTAGAACTCACCTGGCGGTGCTAGGAGTATCAACTCCGAGCGCTTTCTTCCACTGCTCGTGCGCCGTAAACTGTATGGCGGCGTAAGGGACGATGCGAGCCATGGTGGCGCTGTTCCCGCGCCACAGCGCCACCAGGCCCTCCGAGCGGGCGCTGTTCACCAGGAACTGGACCGCCGCGCGCCATGAGTACGGGGTATGACTGAGGACATACCATAGGAGATTTACAAAATGGTCCATGGTTAATGTAACCATGTTTTTTCGTGTCAAAGCGGGACGCCTACGAAATTTTGTATAAATACTTATCTATACTTATAATAAATCTGTAGAGAGGTCAATTCTGTACATGAAATATATTTCCAAAATAACTATCAGGGGGTGATTAGGAATCGATACTGATGCCAAAAATGCAATCAGTAAAATTTTTGTCTGTCTGTCTGTCTGTCTGTATAACCGTTATAGAAACAAAAACTACTCGACGGATTTTAACGAAACTTGGTACAATTATTTTTCATACTCCTGAGCTGGTTATAGTATACTTAATATCACGCTACAATCAATAGGAACAGAGCAGTGAAGGGAAATGTTGGGAAAACGGGAGAAGTTACTCCATTTTTTAAGCTTCCGTCGCGTGTGCAACCTTAATGGTTAAAGCTACACAGAAATCATTTCATGACGGAAATGTTCTCCTCAAAATTATATACAAAATATCCCACGACAGCATATGTCTATCTTTTATGGTTGACTCACAATAACACGTGTAACTCCCGATAGCTTAGCAGTTCGAAGCTTTCTGATTATAATATTTGTCTACTCACACTCTTAGTCACCCCTAATTGAAAAAGTTAACATTATTAACTATTCCATAAATAAGAATCATATAAATCGGTATAGAAGCACCAAAGTTATACATGAAATACGGTATAGAAACACCAAAGTTATACATGAAATACGCTAATAATAAGCCATCGCGCGTGAATACTGAATCATGCTATAAGGATTATTTTTGAAAATCGGTCGCCGCGCTCGACGCGTCTCGCGGCCGAAGGTATAAAATTTCGTTCTATAGGTACCATTACATTAACTTACGTTGACGTAGTCGCGGGCACAGCTATTAACAATAATATTGTGCGGTTCCGTATTGCGATATTTTTCAACAGTATTATAGATTGACATATTATATTTCCCTACTAAATTACGAAAGTTAATCTGTCTGTTACATCAAAATCACTGAACCGTGAGGAAAGACATAGGCTACTTTTTTTTACGAAAAACGACGGAAACGCGGACGGAGTCGCGGGCAACAGCTATCTATACTTATAATATAAGGCTGAATAGTTTGTTAGTTTGTTTGAACGCAATAATCTCAGGAACTACTGGATCGAATTAAAAATTATTTTTAATTAAATAGTCAATTTATAGAGAAAGGCTATAGGCTATATATTATTACGCTAAGGCCAATAGGAGCGGAGCGCCAATGAAGAATGCTTCAAAATCGGGGTTAAATTTACCGTTAGCCCAAAGTAACTATTCCACGCGGACGAAGTCGCGGGCAAAAGCTAGTACAATATATTTATTATACAATAAATATATTGTTACGCCAGTCGCTTAGCAAAGTACGTAGAGAAACTTCGACTGACTTCTAATACGTTCGAGACACAGCAGTACTGAGTATATCGAGTAGCTTCTGGAATATTCTTGGCAATATAGGCAATGAGTCGATTTTACAAGAATGTTCTAGAACTCATAGACCGGGGTATGAATAGATCGCAGAGGAACGGAGACAGCAGTCTTATTTCAAGATACGAGGCGATATAATCGAAGCTTTATAAGTGGATTTCGGTGCGATTGAAGTGTTGAGTGACAAGTATTGTACTGTGAATAACTGTGTTAATTTTTGTTTGGTGTTTATTTAAGTAAAGTGTTAATTTTGGTTTAATTGGTGTAAATTATTTCTATCCCGAACCCCAGCTCGTAACAATACATAAGTTAAGTCGGTATAAGATGCTATATTTAAGAGCTAAATACAAATTATGGTTTAGATGTGACTTTGAATAGGTAATTGTGGTATCTTACCCTCACTGGCATCACACACTGGCATACACCAAATTACCCTAATAATAAAATTTACAACTAAATAATTTTGCGACAAAAAACTTTGTTACTACAGCAAAATCAGTTTCAACGGTCTCACAAATGTTTCACGGATTTTCACTAAGGTGTGAATTCTTGAAATAACCGACTGAGTTACTTTTGTATTTATAATATAACTAGTATTTGCGTGTTGCGCGAGGTGCAAGCACCTCGCGTGCTTGTGAAAAAAAAAAAAAAAACAAAAAAAAAAAATAGGGGAGGGGGGGTGATGGGGGGGGTTGCACAATTATTTCAACTAAAGCATTGCCCCTCTAAATGAATCTGAAAAAAAATTTTCCAAGTCTCTTAATTTCCGAGATCCGCCTAAAGGGGGGGTGAGAAGGGGGGCAAGGGGGGCGACTTAGAAAAATGGTTTTTACTTTACCGAGCCTCCTCTATACGAATCCGTAAAAAACAAAAATACGGGTCTCGTAGTTTCCGAGATACGATAGGGAGGGGGGAGAAGGGGGTAAAAAAGGGGAGGTTTGGCACTTTTCCCGTAGGTTTGAGAGTTAGTTGTTTACGAATCTGTCAAAATATACCCACCTCCCCATCCACCATCTGGGAGAACAATTATGTCAGTGAGTGAGTCAGTGGTAATTTAGCTTTATATAGTATAACTAGTATTTGCGTGTTGCGCGAGGTGCAAGCACCTCGCGTGCTTGTGAAAAAAACTAAAGCATTGCCCCTCTAAATCAAGTATTTGCGTGTTGCGCGAGGTGCAAGCACCTCGCGTGCTTGTCAAAAAAAAAAAAAAAGGGGGGGGCAAGGGGGGCGACTTAGAAAAATGGTTTTTACTTTACCGAGCCTCCTCTATACGAATCCGTAAAAAACAAAAATACGGGTCTCGTAGTTTCCGAGATACGATAGGGAGGGGGGAGAAGGGGGGTGAAAAGGGGAGGTTTGGCACTTTTCCCGTAGGTTTGAGAGTTACTTGTTTACGAATCTGTCAAAATATACCCACCTCCCCATCCACCATCTGGGAGAACAATTATGTCAATGAGTGAGTGAGTCAGTGAGTGGTAATCTAGCTTTATATAGTATAACTAGTATTTGCGTGTTGCGCGAGGTGCAAGCACCTCGCGTGCTTGTGAAAAAACTAAAGCATTGCCCCTCTAAATCAAGTATTTGCGTGTTGCGCGAGGTGCAAGCACCTCGCGTGCTTGTGAAAAATACTAAAGCATTGCCCCTCTAAATCAAGTATTTACGTGTTGCGCGAGGTGCAAGCACCTCGCGTGCTTGTGAAAAAAAAAAAAAAGGGGGGGGGAAATGGGGGGGGGGGTTGCACAATTATTTCGACTAAAGCATTGCCTCTCTAAATGAATCTGAAAAAAAAATGTTCCAAGTCTCTTAGATTCCGAGATCCGCCTAAAGGGGGGGAGAAGGGGGGCAGGGGGGGGACTTTGAAAGATGGTTTTTACTTTACCGAGCCTCCTCTATACGAATCCGTAAAAAGAAAAAAATACGGGTCTCGTAGTTTCCGAGATACGATAGGGGGGGGGGAGAAGGGGGGGGAAAAGGGGAGGTTTGGCACTTTTCCCGTAGGTTTGAGAGTTACTTGTTTACGAATCTGTCAAAATATACCCACCTCCCCATCCACCATCTGGGAGAACAATTATGTCAATGAGTCAGTGAGTGAGTGAGTGGTAATTTAGCTTTATATAATATAACTAATATTTGCGTGTTGCGCGAGGTGCAAGCACCTCGCGTGCTTGTGAAAAAAAAAGGGGGGGGTGATGGGCGGGGTTTGGTATTTGCGTGTTGCGCGAGGTGCAAGCACCTCGCGTGCTTGTGAAAAAAAAAAAATGGGGGTTTGATAGGGGGGGGGTTGCAGAAGTATTTCGACTAAAGCATTGCCCTTCTAAATGAATCTGAAAAAAAAAAATTCCAAGTCTCTTAGATACCGAGATCCGCCTAAAGGGGGGGAGAAGGGGGGCGGGGGGGGACTTTGAAAAATGGTTTTTACTTTACCGAGCCTCCTCTATACGAATCCGTGAAAAGAAAAAAATACGGGTCTCGTAGTTTCCGAGATACGATAGGGGGGGGGGAAAAGGGGAGGTTTGGCACTTTTCCCGTAGGTTTGAGAGTTACTTGTTTACGAATCTGTCAAAATATACCCACCTCCCCATCCACCATCTGGGAGAACAATTATGTCAATGAGTGAGTCAGTCAGTCAGTGAGTGGTAATTTAGCTTTATATAGTCTAACTAGTATTTGCGTGTTTCGCGAGGTGCAAGCACCTCGCGTGCTTGTTAAAAAAAAAAAAGGGGGGGGGCATTCGGGGGGGGGGTTGCACAATAATTTTGACTAAAGCATTGCCCCTCTAAATGAATCTGAGAAAAAAAACGTTCCAAGTCTCTTAATTTCCGAGATCCGCCTAAAGGGGGTGAGAAGGGGGGCAAGGGGGGCGACTTTGAGAAATGGTTTTTACTTTACCGAGGCTCCTCTATACGAATCCGTAAATAGAAAAAAATACGGGTCTCGTAGTTTCCGAGATACGATAGGGGGGGGGGGGGAGAAGGGGGGGGAAAAGGGGAGGTTTGGCACTTTTCCCGTAGGTTTGAGAGTTACTTGTTTACGAATCGGTCAAAATATACCCACCTCCCCATCCACCATCTGGGAGAACAATTATGTCAATGAGTGAGTGAGTCAGTCAGTGGTAATCTAGCTTTATATAGTATAAAATCTAGCTTTATATAATATAATAACTAGTATTTGCGTGTTGCGCGAGGTGCAAGCACCTCGCGTGCTTGGGAAAAGAAAAAGGTGGGGGTGATGGGGGGAGACGGAGGGGGTTTAGTATTTGCGTGTTGCGCGAGGAGCAAGCACCTCGCGTGCTTGTGAAAAAATAAAATGGGGGGGTGATGGGGGGAGATGGGGGGAGTTTAGTAGTTGCGTGTTGCGCGAGGTGCAAGCATCTCGCGTGCTTGTGAAAAAAGAAATAAAAATGGGGGGGGTGATGGGGGAGATGGGGGGGGTTTAGTATTTGCGTGTTGCGCGAGGTGCAAGCACCTCGCGTGCTTGTAAAAAAAAACAACAAAAAAGTGGGGGGGGTGATGGGGGGGGGTTTAGTATTTGCGTGTTGCGCGTGGTGCAAGCACTTCGCGTGCTTGTGAAAAAAAAGGGGGGGAGGGGTGATGGGGGGAGATGGGGAGGCTTAGTATTTGCGTGTTGTGCGAGGTGCGCGTGCTTGTGAAAAAAAAAAAACAGGGGGTGATTGGGGGGAGATGGGGGGGGGTTGCACAAGTATTTCGACTAAAGCATTGCCCCTCTAAATGAATCTGAAAAAAAAAATGTTCCGAGTCTCTTAATTTCCGAGATCCGCCTAAAGGGGGTGAAAAGGGGGGCGGGGGGGGGACTTTGAAAAATGGTTTTTACTTTACCGAGCCTCCTCTACACGAATCCGTAAAAAAAAAAATACGGGTCTCGTAGTTTCCGAGATACGATAGGGAGGGGGGAGAAGGGGGGTGAAAAGGGGAGGTTTGGCACTTTTCCCGTAGGTTTGAGAGTTACTTGTTTACGAATCTGTCAAAATATACCCACCTCCCCATCCACCATCTGGGAGAACAATTATGTCAATGAGTGAGTCAGTGAGTCAGTGGTAATCTAGCTTTATATAGTATAACTAGTATTTGCGTGTTGCGCGAGGTGCAAGCACCTCGCGTGCTAGTGAAAAAAAAAAAAAAAGTGGTGAGGGGGAGGGTGATGGGGGGAGATGGGGGGTTTAGTGTTTGCGTGTTGCGCGAGGTGCAAGCACCTCGAGTGCTTGTGAAAAAAGAAAAAAAAATGGAGGGGTGATGGGGTGTTTAGTATTTGCGTGTTGCGCGAGGTGCAAGCACCTCGCGTGCTTATGAAAAAAAAACAAAAAAAAAAGTGGGGGGGAGTGATGGGGCGAGATGGGGGGGGTTTAGTATTTGCGTGTTGAGCGAGGTGCACGCACCTCGCGTGCTTGTAAAAAAAAAAAGAGGGTTGATGGGGGGGGGTTGCAGAAGTATTTCGACTAAAGCATTGCCCCTCTAAATGAATCTGAAAAAAAAAATGTTCCAAGTCTCTTAATTTCCGAGATCCGCCTAAAGGGGGTGAGAAGGGGGATGGGGGGGGGCGACTGAAAAATGGTTTTTACTTTACCGAGCCTCCTCTATACGAATCCGTAAAAAAAAAAAATACGGGTCTCGTAGTTTCAGAGATACGATAGGGGGGGGGAGAAGGGGGGTGAAAAGGGGAGGTTTGGCACTTTTCCCGTAGGTTTGAGAGTTACTTGTTTACGAATCTGTCAAAATATACCCACCTCCCCATCCACCATCTGGGAGAACAATTATGTCAATGAGTCAGTCAGTCAGTGAGTGAGTGGTAATCTAGCTTTATATAGTATAACTAGTATTTGCGTGTTGCGCGAGGTGCAAGCACCTCGCGTGCTTGTGAAAAAAACTAAAGCATTGCCCCTCTAAATCAAGTATTTGCGTGTTGCGCGAGGTGCAAGCACCTCGCGTGCTTGTGAAAGAAGAAATTGGTATTTGCGTGTTGCGCGAGGTACAAGCACCTCGCGAGCTTGTGAAAAAAAAAAAAACAGAGGGGGGGGTGATGGGGGGGGGGGTTGCACAAGTATTTCGACTAAAGCATTGCCCCTCTAAATGAATCTGAAAAAAAAAATGTTCCAAGTCTCTTAATTTCCGAGATCCGCCTAAAGGGGGGGAGAAGGGGGGCGGGGGGAGAAGGGGGGCGGGGGGGGGACTTTGCAAAATGGTTTTTACTTTACCGAGCCTCCTCTATACGAATCCGTAAAAAACAAAAAATACGGGTCTCGTAGTTTCCGAGATACGATAGGGAGGGGGGAGAAGGGGGGTGAAAAGGGGAGGTTTGGCACTTTTCCCGTAGGTTTGAGAGTTACTTGTTTACGAATCTGTCAAAATATACCCACCTCCCCATCCACCATCTGGGAGAACAATTATGTCAATGAGTCAGTCAGTGAGTGAGTGAGTGAGTGGTAATTTAGCTTTATATAATATAACTAGTATTTGCGTGTTGCGCGAGGTGCAAGCACCTCGCGTGCTTGTGAAAAAAAAAAGTGGGGGGGTGATGGGGGGTCTAGTATTTGCGTGTTGCGCGAGGTGCAAGCACCTCGCGTGCTTGTGAAAAAAGCTAAAGCATTGCCCCTCTAAATCAAGTATTTGCGTGTTGCGCGAGGTGCAAGCACCTCGCGTGCTTGTGAAAAAAAAAAAAAAGAGGGGGGAGGGGGTGATGGGGGAAGGGGGTTGCACAAGAATTTCGACTAAAGCATTGCCCCTCTAAATGAATCTGAAAAAAAAAATGTTCCAAGTCTCTTAGATTCCGAGATCCGCCTAAAGGGGGGGAGAAGGGGGGCGGGGGGGGGACTTTGAAAAATGGTTTTTACTTTACCGAGCCTCCTCTATACGAATCCGTAAAAAACAAAAAATACGGGTCTCGTAGTTTCCGAGATACGATAGGGAGGGGGGAGAAGGGGGGTGAAAAGGGGAGGTTTGGCACTTTTCCCGTAGGTTTGAGAGTTACTTGTTTACGAATCTGTCAAAATATACCCACCTCCCCATCCACCATCTGGGAGAACAATTATGTCAATGAGTCAGTCAGTGAGTGAGTGGTAATTTAGCTTTATATAGTATAAAGCTTTATATAATAATAACTAGTATTTGCGTGTTGCGCGAGGTGCAAGCACCTCGCGTGCTTGTGAAAAAAAAAATAAAAAAATGGGGGGGGGAGATGGGGGGGGTTTAGTATTTGCGTGTTGCGCGAGGTGCAAGCACCTCGCGTGTTTGTGAAAAAAAAAAAAGGGGGGGGAGATGGGGGGGGGTTGCACAATTTTTTGGACTAAAGCATTGCCCCTTTAAATGAATCTGAAAAAAAAAATGTTCCAAGTCTCTTAATTTCCGAGATCCGCCTAAAGGGGGTGAAAAGGGTGGCGGGGGGGGCGACTTTGAAAAATGGATTTTACTTTACCAAGCCTCTTCTATACGAATCCGTAAAAAACAAAAAATACGGGTCTCGTAGTTTCCGAGATACGATAGGGAGGGGGGAGAAGGGGGGTGAAAAGGGGATGTTTGGCACTTTTCCTGTAGGTTTGAGAGTTACTTGTTTACGAATCTGTCAAAATATACCCACCTCCCCATCCACCATCTGGGAGAACAATTATGTCAATGAGTCAGTCAGTCAGTGAGTGAGTGGTAATCTAGCTTTATATAATATAACTAATATTTGCGTGTTGCGCGAGGTGCAAGCACCTCGCGTAATTATGAAAAAAAAAAAAAAGGGGAGGGGGGTGATGGGGGGGGGGTTGCACAAGTATTTCGACTAAAGCATTGCCCCTCTAAATGAATCTGAAAAAAAAAATGTTCCAAGTCTCTTAGATTCCGAGATCCGCCTAAAGGGGAGGAGAAGGGGGGCGGGGGGGGGGACTTTGAAAAATGGTTTTTACTTTACCGAGCCTCCTCTATACGAATCCGTAAAAAGAAAAAAATACGGGTCTCGTAGTTTCCGAGATACGATAGGGGGGGGGAGAAGGGGGGTGAAAAGGGGAGGTTTGGCACTTTTCCCATAGGTTTGAGAGTTACTTGTTTACGAATCTGTCAAAATATACCCACCTCCCCATCCACCATCTGGGAGAACAATTATGTCAATGAGTCAGTCAGTCAGTGAGTGAGTGGTAATTTAGCTTTATATAGTATAACTAGTATTTGCGTGTTGCGCGAGGTGCAAGCACCTCGCGTGCTTGTGAAAAAAAAAAGTGGGGGGGGAGATGGGGGGGTTTAGTATTTGCGTGTTGCGCGAGGTGCAAGCACCTCGCGTGCTTGTGAAGAAAAAAACAAACAAAAAAAAAGAGGGGGGGGTGATGGGGGGGGTGTTGCACAAGTATTTCGACTAAAGCATTGCCCCTCTAAATAAATCTGAAAAAAAAAATGTTCCAAGTCTCTTAGATTCCGAGATCCGCCTAAAGGGGGTGAAAAGGGGGGCGGGGGGGGGGCGACTGAAAAATGGTTTTTACTTTACCGAGCCTCCTCTATACGAATCCGTAAAAAACAAAAAATACGGGTCTCGTAGTTTCCGAGATACTACAGGGAGGGGGGAGAAGGGGGGTGAAAAGGGGAGGTTTGGCACTTTTCCCGTAGGTTTGAGAGTTACTTGTTTACGAATCTGTCAAAATATACCCACCTCCACATCCACCATCTGGGAGAACAATTATGTCAATGAGTCAGTCAGTCAGTCAGTGAGTGGTAATTTAGCTTTATATAGTATAACTAGTATTTGCGTGTTGCGCGAGGTGCAAGCACCTCGCGTGCTTGTGAAAAAAGAAAAAAAGGGGGGGGGAGATGGGGGGAGATGGGGGGGTTTAGTATTTGCGTGTTGCGCGAGGTGCAAGCACCTCGCGTGCTTGTGAAAAAAAAAAGGGGGGGGGTGATGGGGGGGGGTTCAGTATTTGCGTGTTGCGCGAGGTGCAAGCACCTCGCGAGCTTGTGAAACCCACCCACCTCCCCATCCACCATCTGGGAGAACAATTATGTCAATGAGTGAGTGAGTGAGTCAGTCAGTGAGTGGTAATTTAGCTTTATATAATATAATATAAAAAACTTTTTAACAAAAAATTAAACCGACTCCTAAAAAACAGTAGTTGACATTTAGGCTCTTGTAACTAGGTAAATTAAAAATCATCCAACTAAAAAGAGTGAAAAAAAACTTTTAAACAAAAAATTAAACCGACTCCTAAAAAACACTGCAAAGTGAAAAATAACTTTAATTTCGGTAGTCGGTGTCTTTAGTTTTGTTTTTTAGTTTTTGGCACCAACTTCCGAAATTAAAGTTATTTTTCACTTTGCAGTGTTTTTTAGGAGTCGGTTTAATTTTTTGTTAAAAAGTTTTTTTTCACTCTTTTTAGTTGGATGATTTTTAATTTACCTAGTTACAAGAGCCCAAATGTCAACTACTTATAACCTTTTACAAAATATTGCTTTTCCCAATGCTGCGCCGTTAATTGTTGAGGAGTTTTCTTGGTACTTCACCATCAGCTCTACATCACCATATGCATTGTGACGAGCATAAAGTGCTTAACATTCATATTGAAGTAATCGAATCGCAATCCACTCAATACTTATTATTGAGTAGTTTCGGAGGCCATCTGTGGTCTTCATCATCAGTTCCACTTCCTCAATTGGTACTTTTTGAGAGCAATTGCACAAGTTACTATAAGAAATACCCAAAATGCCATAGGTATGCCTATAATATTTGAAGAGTTCCCTCGATTTCTCCAGGATCCCATCATCAGATCCTGACTTTGGTGATAATGGTACCAATTTCGAAGTATACCCATTCGAACAAAAAAAGAATTTTCCAAATCGGTTCAGCCGTCTTCGAGTACTCGATGATCATACATAAAAAAAAAAAAAAAAAAAAATATACGCGTCGAATTGATAACCTCCTCTTTTTGTCGTCGGTTGAAAATAGGGAGTTAGGATTATTAAGTATTCGGTAAATTTCTAAACAAATACATGCACATTGTTAAATGAAGTGAGTTGATCGAGGCCGAAATACATTGCCGTCTTCGTAAACAATTGTAAAGCTATACTAATTTAATAACGTTCAATGTATCAGTATCCATAATCTTGTATGCGTTTGCACGATGTACTTGTTCGCATTATTTATCGTCTATCTCGTTCTCGCATGTCAGTCGCTTGATCTCGCTTATCAACCGACGACAAAAAGAGGAGGTTATCAATTAGACGCATATTTTTTTTTTTTTTAATGTATGATCATCGATTACTCGAAGACGGCTGAACCGATTTGGAATTTTTTTTTTTTGATTGAAAGGGTATACTTCGATATTGGTCCCATTTTTATAAACGTCAGGATCTGATGATGGGATCCTGGAGAAATCGAGGGAACTCTTCAAATATTATAGGCACACCTATGTCGTTTTGGGTATTTACTATAGTAACTTGTGCAGTTGCTCTCAAAAAGTACCATTTGAGGAAGTGGAACTGATGATGAAGACCACAGATGGCCGCCGAAACTACTCAATAATAAGTATTGAGTGGATTGCAATTCGATTACTTGAATATGGATGTTATGCAATTTATGCTCGTCACAATGCATATGGTGATGTAGAGCTGATAGTGAAGTACCAGGAGAACTCCTCAACAATTAACGGCCCAGCATTGGGAAAATCAATATTTTGTAAAAGGTTATAAGTAGTTGATAATTAGGCTCTTGTAACTAGGTAAATTAAAAATAGACCAACTAAAAGGAGTGAAATAAAAACTTTTTACCAAAAAATTAAACCGACTCCCAAAAAACACTGCAAAGTGAAAAATAACTTTAATTTCGGAAGTCGGTGCCAAAAACGAAAATACAAAACTAAAGACACCGACTACCGAAATTAAAGTTATTTTTCACTTTGCAGTGTTTTTTGGGAGTCGGTTTAATTTTTTGGTAAAAAGTTTTTTTCTGACTCTCAACCCTGCGTCTACGCTGCCATCTTCCGCGTGATTTTAGTGATATTTTAATGTAGACAAGCAAGTAGGTATATCAAGGTTTTTTGTAAAAGCGGGACATTTTTGATCTCGTTGGGGACAGTCTGAAAGCGGGACAATCCCGCCCAAAGCGGGACGTATGGTCACGTTATCCATGGCGGACACACCTATACGCAATTGGGCGTGGAGCTAAGGAATGGAATTTCTAGGGTATAACCTGGGGGTCTTTAAGTACTGGGTGGTTTGGAGCTTAAAGCTCGAGGAAGGTTAAATACTTTTTACCCGCCTGCAAAAGAAAAAGTTTATGGTTTTTTTTTAGTGATAGTAGATATGAATAGCTGTCGAACTTTTAGCACACCACATGATTTGTAGAGGAGGCAGGTTGGAAAAAGGAAAGAACGGAAGGACCTTGAGAATCGCTCTTTGGGCTCTTTCAATGGTTATTGGTTAGTAACAGTGTTGTACCCAGCCCATGTAGTAATGCAGTATGTTAGAATGAACTGACACAAAGCAAAATAAACCTGACGAATTGTTTTTGTGATTCCGCAATATAAAACGCAGTTTTTGAAAACTAATCTTAGCTTTCGCATTCTCATCTTTAATTCTTCTGTTTTGGGAAAATCAGGAGTATTCCATGAAAATAGGTTCTTACTTGAATCAATGAATTGTTAGAATGAACATTAGAGTATGTAATTATGGTTTACAAAAAATATAAATCTAATTGTCGGTGGGATTAAAAAACTCAATACGGTGCGATGTGTTGTTGCATTGATATATTTCTCAGGCGTTTACAGATTTAAAGAGCTTCCATATTTTTAAACGAAAGAGTTTCACATATGGCTACAGCACCTGAAACCGCCTTAAAATGATTCATACTCACGAAATTTGAAAGTTGATCTTAGTCCTGTCTAGCGGTGCGATGACAGTCTTAGCGATAGCGCCGGCGGTGGCTCCAGCGATGAGCGATGTGACGACGATGGCACCGCTGCCTAGCCGCGAGTGATCTAGTGGCGTCTTGTGCGTGGGCGAATCTGCGGGAGAAATACAAACATCCTTGTATGTATACTCATGTTTCCACAAATAAATGAATCTTGAATTAATTTTTTTTTTATTGATAATAGGCTCACGTTTGACCACCATCTCACCTGATGGTAAGTGATGATGTGGTCAAAGATGGAGCACGCTTACCTAAAAGTAAACTATTCACTCTTGACTTAAAAACTCCCAAGTTATAGCGATCAGGAAACACAGACTCCGGCAATACACATTCCTAAGGGAATCTCATTGAAATTAAAGTTATATTTTGTAAATTGGTTATAAATAACACTTTTACACGTCATTTTTAGGATTCCGTAGCCGAATGGCAAAAAACGGAACCCTTATAGTTTCGACATGTCTGTCCGTCTGTCCGTCTGTCTGTCTGTCCGTCCGTCCGTATGTCACAGCCATTTTATTCCGAAACTATTAGGACTATACATGTAAAACTTGGTAGATAGATGTATTCTGTGAACCGCTTTCCGATTTTAAGAGAAAATTTAAAAAACGTTTAAAATAAAGGGGGCTCCCCATACATGGAACTGAAACTGAAAATATTTTTCTTCATGAAACCTATACGTGTGTGGTATCTATAGACAGGTCTTTAAAAATGACATTAAGGTTTCTAAAATGACTTTTTCATAAAGTTAATCGTTTAAAAGATATACGCTTCCAAAGTGGTAAAATGTGTGTCCCTCCCCCTCTAACTTATATAATAATGAAGTGAAAAATCTAAAAAAACCATATGTTGTAGATCTTAATGTAAACTTTCAACCAAAATTGGTTTGAACGAGATCGAGTCAGCAGTTTTTGAGATACAGTATATTTTATAAAACCGCAAATATAACTTTGTAATTCATACAAATACTATGAAAAACAAAGTTATTTGGCGTAGTTGTAAAAATTGTAAATAAGCTAGTTTTAAGAAATTATTAAGGTTTTTTTTTTCAAATAAATATATTAAGTCTATTATATTTATTATAGTTACTACGGAACCCTTCATGGGCGAGTCCGACTCGCACTTTGCCAATTTTTTGTGTTTAAACTTAAGCTAGATGAGGCCGGTGTTTCCTAATTGTATAGTTTGAGAAGAAACACTGAAACAAACTCAGAGGTCAACGTCTGTTTTAAAGTCCATACAATTCGTTTTGGTCCAATCATATGAGAAGCCTGAAGGTTCATGTCTGTTGTGTCTTTTGAGGAAAGGAGCACGCAGATTTGAGCGGACTTGTCCAGACAGAGTATATAAGCATAAAACTAAAGCTTTGAACCGCTAAGTTAGTATAACTTATAGCTAACTTACTGAAGTTGAAGTGAGAAGCTCTTAGACGCATTTCTAACAGATAAAGATTGGAGGAATGCCAAGTTTCACCTATGTATCATCATTTTATTAGGGGTTAACGTATGAAATTGCCGATTTGTTCCTATTAAAAAAATTAAATCTCGTTTTAGGGTAAAACGGGACCCTATTACTAAGACTCCGTCCGTCTGTCTATCTGTCCGTCTGTCACCAGGCTGTATCTCATGAACCGTGATAGTTAGACAGTTGAAATTTTCACAGATGATGAATTTCTGTTGCCGCTATAACAACAAATACTAAAACACAGAATAAAATAAATATTTAAGGGGGCTCTCTTACAACAAGCGTGATTTTTTTTGCTCGGTATTGATAACAGCAACAGGTAGACGCTTGAAATATTCACAGAATATTTAGTTATATATTCACTTTAAAATTAAATAGTTAAATTAAAATAAAACAAATATTTAAGGGAGGCCCATGGATAAAACAGACATGATTTTTTTGGCGGTTTTGTAGATAATGGTACGGAACCCTTCGTGCGCGAGTCCGACTCGCACTTGGCCGTTTTTTTTTTTCAATTTTAATTGTTTTTTTTTGTTTTCATTTGATAATAGTCTCTCGTTTGATCACCATCTCACCTGATGGTAAGCGATGATGTGGTCGAAGATGGAGCACGCTTACCCAGAAGTAACCTATTCACTGTTGACTTAAAGACTAATAAATGTTATAGCTGGTGTTCAGGACTACAAGAAGCCAGTGCAACGATACTGGTGTGTCCGAACTGTCCACGGTTCGTGGAGCCCTACCGTTGCTTTCAACAACAATAAACAAAACTACAGGCTCTTCGGCCTACAACCAATATATTCAAATAACTAATCGGTACCACTAACCTTCTGTGCTGGGTTCGCCAAGCTTCGACCTTCCTAGGTCACGCCCAAGTGTGGTATGTATGTAATTATGAGGTGAGTAATTGAAAGTGTGATGTAAGTCAAGTGTTCTGAACGGTCACAAGGCGTCAGTCTCCAGATGGCGCGGTTCTGATCAGCATCACAGCCCTAACTCGCACCGGATTGAAGCTATTTATCACTACTTTTTCCCAACAAATACGCGTGCCACGCGGGTGGCGACAACCGGCGATAAGTCCAAAAATATCCCAGGGTTTTCGTCAATCCGGGATTACAACTTCAAATAATAGTTAATCGCGACCCAATTATCGGTTGCAAACGGCGATTCCAAACGATATTTTTCCAATTATAATTAACTCAACAAGTCCCAAGCGGACATTTTTCAACAAGGGAACCAAAGTCTATCTGTCAAGTGAGTAATGTCAAGATCAAATTTCTTTATGTCAAAAAAGGTACGTTCGGAAACACGTCGGACCGAACATCTACCCCCCCCCCGGACGGGCCTACCCGTCCGCTAATCAATTGGAAGTCTTGACAAGGTTGCAAATTTAACACAGCTTCAATGCGGCCAAATACCGTAGCTAGTTCCTCAAAGGTGAGAACGGTGTCTCCCAACAATCTCCGCCAGCGTCCCTTTGCCGACTTCACCGCGGCCCCAAAAATACCCCCCCAATGGGGGCAGGCTGGCGGGTCAAACAACCAAGTGACCCCTCGGCGGGCCAAACTATTACCAATGTCAACCTGGCTCTCATTAAGGAAGGCGTATACCTCCTTCAAATAGTTACTTGTACCCTTGTAATTCGTACCGCAATCAGACCTAATCAAAGAAGGTAACCCACGGCGAGACACAAATCTCTCCAAAGTCGCCTCAAAGGCCTCTGTCGAGAGGGAGGTTACCAGCTCCAAATGTACTGCCTTGGTTGACAGGCAGACAAACACACAAATAAGCCTTAACAATCTTACTATTACGAAGGGTGGACGTCTTCAACAAAAGGGGACCAACAAGTCCGTTACGACGCCAGCAAAGGGCCTCATTGACGCGATCAGCCGACAAAATCCAAAATTCTCGCTGCAGAATGGCCAACAGCGCATTGCAACCGGCATGCGAGTTCTTAACGTGACGATCAGTCACCAACAATAAAACCAAGTGGCCCTCCTTGGGCAACAAAAGGGGGAAACGGGCCCCATAAGGAAGGCTAGAGAGCCTCAACCGTCCTCCAATACGCCAAAGACCCGTCCTATCCAAGAAGGGATTCAACTTACCAACGGCTCCCGACAACCTGACCCTACCAGACTTCAAGACCTCGATCTCCTTCTCAAAGTGTGCAGCCTGCACAGAGCGGACCCAAAGAGGAGTGACTCCTGTCGCTCTTGAGGAGAGAGAATTGGTGACAGGCGCTTGTCCCCTGGATTCCTAGAATTATGGCCAAAACGCCTGATCCACGAGGTAACGTTCAACAATTTGTCGAGAGAGCTGTATCGATTCATCAAAAAATCAAGATCAAACGGAGGGTCCTTTGTCCCAACAGCGAACACCTTAAGTCCGGGCAAAGGATCCGACATCAAGACTGGCGTTCGAGGCCAATCGCCCCGGGGCGAGTCAGCCAGTCCGGTCCCCACCAGAGGGGGTGAGCAATCAAGTGGGGGGCCATGCACCCGCGTGAGGCCACGTCGCCCAGGTTCAGGTCACCAGGCACGTGCCTCCAAATCAAAGGCGTTTCAGAAACTTGAATCTGCGACACTCGGTTCGCAACAAAGACCTCCAAAGAGTGGACGGACGTCTTCAACCAACACAAAACAATTTGACTGTCCGTCCAGGCGTAAGAAGCCCGAATGTCAACAGTTCCACCCAAAGTGCGCGCAACGTGGCTTAAGAGACGCACAAGAAGCACCGCAGGAAGTGCAGATACAAGTTGGAGCCAGTCTTCCAACAGGGTTTCCCGAAGTGGCTCTTCCCAAACAAGTTCAGTTATAACAAGGGCAGGAGCACCAATTTTAGGGTAAGGACAACTCACAAGGGTGATTTCAAACCAGGTACTTCCATCAACAGTGGTGACAGCCGTTTCGCCAATTCCCAAAATCTTGCCTGAAAAGTAGTTTACCATCAGGCCAACCTGTCCCGCTAACCAAGACGACACAAGGCAACCCTGGGCTCCCGTGTCCAAAATGGCACAGATCACAATCGAGTCACCCAAGGGTCCCCAGACCTTGACCGAGGCCGTTGGCAACACAACCGTCTTGATCGGGGGGGGAGGTCCTTTAGCGGGGCAGGCGACAATTTCTTAGCAATGCCTGGGCGGCGACCGATCGCCGCATCCAGGCTGCTCTCGTTCACGACGAGGCCAACAATCAAAATATTCGTCCGCGCGGTGTCCTGAGCCGCTCGCCATCACTGGAGGGGCATATCCCACCGGATGCCCGAATGGCGGAGGGCGCGACTCCAGCCGGAGACGTTCCGCCAACGGAGGGGAAAGGCAGCGGCGCCGACCCGGCCACTGCTGCCTAGCAGCCAATGCGCGTTCTCCCTGACGAGGGGAGACCAAATGGCGCTCGCGGGGCTCCCGTTCAACTTGCGCGGGGGGTGGAGTGCGGCGTACAGAATTGCGGGTCTCAGCCCGGTGCTCGTCTCCGGGGTACCCCCCCCCTGCGCGAACCCCCCTCTGAAGCTGGTCTGCTGGAGCGGTTCGCGTTGGCGCACAAAATCTCAAGGTGGGACCCTTCACAAATTCTACACGGGCGGGGGTCGGGGCAGTCCCGATGGAAGTGGGCCCCCAAGCACGAAAAGCACAAACGGCGTGCGTTGACAATACGGCGGCGGGCACTTACGTGCAAATTCAAAAGGTCCGGGCAACGCGCCATGACATGCCCCGTTGCCTTACAAAAGTCACAATGATGAGGACTCCGGGCACCAGCAAAACGGGGGGCGGGGCGATCATCAACAGGCCCCCTAGCCCGAGGACTCCGGGCGCCAGCAAAACTGGGGGCGGGGCGATCATCAACAGGCCCCCTAGCCCGAGGACTCCGGGCGCCAGCAAAACGGGGGGCGGGGGGAACATCAACAGGCCCCCGAGCCCTAGTCCGTCCCTGGTCTCTAGGCTGAGAAGGTAGTGGGGGTGACCCCGTGGCGCCACGAGTGTTATCCGAAACCCGACACTCGTCTTCCAAAAATTTGAGGAGGTCGTCAAAGGGGGGAAAATGGGTGGCACTATCCCCACCATACTTCTGCTCAAAACGTGACCTCAGCTCCGCGGGGAGCAACTGCAGCACTATGTGCACCAACAAGTAGGACCAATGTTCCACCGGTAACTCCAGGCGTCTCAAAGCGTTGGTCGCTGAGACCAACGGGTTCAGCAAGTCAGTGCGCAACGTCGACGTGCTGAAAATGGCCGGTAGTCCCAAAATCTGGACGATGTGGACATCAGCCAGGCAGCGCTTGTTCTGATACCGTCGGGAGAGAAGCTCCAGAGCGGTCGGGTAAGAGGAATCCGTCACCGGCAAGTGCTGCACCAAGGCTCTGGCTTCGCCCTCCAGGACAGACAATAAATAGGCCAGCTTCTGGGCAGGTCCGAGGTCCGAGCGTGCATCGACAAGACTCTCAAAGAGATTTAGGAAGCCCAGCCAGTGGTCCAAGCGACCGTCAAAATGTGGCAGCTCCAGGGTGGGCAGCCTACTCAATAGTCCAGGGCCTGCAACAACGGGGGTCTGCGGCTTGGCCGCATCAGGCACCCGACTCTTCAAAATTTCCCGCGCTCGTAGACATATGACATCCCCCAGGTGGACAATCTGGTCATAGTCACCCAAAATCTTATCGCGGGCTGTCTGATCCATCACCCCCAAATCCACGTCCATGATGTACTCGTTGAAGCGTGTGAGCGCAGCATCAGCTGACTTGATCCTCTCAATCACTTGCCCGTACCGAGCAAGGGTGAGCTCTTCCAAATCTACACGCTCAACCGTTGCAGCTGCCGATGTGAACCATCTCAACTGTGAGGTCAATCCGGCAGCAGCCTCCCTGACTGCCCTTAATGAGGCCATTGCAACAATCAAATATTAATACAACAGGCTAAAATTAACTAAACAAACAACAATGACTTGTTAGCCGACCAAATAATTTCACCAAAATAAAAACTCAAATTCAATTATTTCAAGTCCAAATCCGACCCTGTACTTATTCCAAGTATGAATCTAGCTTGGTACAGATGGCTAGTTACAAAATAAATAACAATTCAATGTATATATTGTGCAGGATCAACACCAATAAACATCAATAAACACAACAATTGACTGTATAATATTGAGCCGGAGAATCTCTATCAACACAGTCCAATAAGTACCACAAATGCAATAACCAATACACACAATTCAAGTCCTATTATGTTAGACTATGTGTAATTATTATTTAGATAACCTTTTAAATTCAGATCAGTGACATTCAATTATTAATTGCAACAAATACCAAACAACTTTTACAACAATATACCAAATTATGTACCAAATACAACCAATAATTCCTAATTTCACAAATAAATCTTACTTGTCAATTCAATACCAAGGGGCTAGCACTACAAATTACAGTACAAACTACAAGTACTATTTGAGCCCGGCTGACAAAGCAATATATTCAAAACTTATCAAGTTATAAGTTATGTTAAGTAATTAAACTAAAGTTATTTTCAAAACTTCCAATTTACTATGTGGATTTTATTATTAAAACCACGCTTCTGCTACCACAATGTTCAGGACTACAAGAAGCCAGTGCAACGATACTGGTGTGTCCGAACTGTCCACGGTTCGTGGAGCCCTACCGTTGCTTTCAACAACAATAAACAAAACTACAGGCTCTTCGGCCTACAACCAATATATTCAAATAACTAATCGGTACCACTAACCTCCTGTGCTGGGTTCGCCAAGCTTCGACCTTCCTAGGTCACGCCCAAGTGTGGTATGTATGTAATTATGAGGTGAGTAATTGAAAGTGTGATGTAAGTCAAGTGTTCTGAACGGTCACAAGGCGTCAGTCTCCAGATGGCGCGGTTCAGATCAGCATCACAGCCCTAACTCGCACCGGATTGAAGCTATTTATCACTACTTTTTCCCAACAAAAGCGCGTGCCACGCGGGTGGCGACAACCGGCGATAAGTCCAAAAATATCCCAGGGTTTTCGTCAATCCGGGATTACAACTTCAAATAATAGTTAATCGCGACCCAATTATCGGTTGCAAACGGCGATTCCAAACGATATTTTTCCAATTATAATTAACTCAACAGGTCCCAAGCGGACATTTTTCAACAAGGGAACCAAAGTCTATCTGTCAAGTGAGTAATGTCAAGATCAAATTTCTTTATGTCAAAAAAGGTACGTTCGGAAACACGTCGGACCGAACAGCTGGTATAGATGTTGAAATGAGAGCTCGTGGCTAGATAACAGTCGTATAACGTCGCCTTAGAGTGAAAACCTCGGGGGTACATTTTTTTCAATTCTTTTTTATTGCGTTTCCAGAAATCAATCCTAGCAACGCACATCCTGATCTCACTCATTCGATACTCGAAACGCTATCTATGAAAGTAAGTGAGAACCTCGTAAACACTCGCATCGCGTCATCAGTTTAGCGTAATGAGGCCATGGATTATGCATTTCTGAACTGTTCGATATTATGTATAATATTTTTCATATTATACATAATATCGAACAGTTCTGGATATAAAAACGGGTTCAATTTACATATAAATTAATAAAAAAAAACATAAAAGAAACCGTACAAAAATTTTATAGCACGCAGATTTTTCTTCCTTCTGAAAAGTTACTCCTTTTTCACTTACGAGGTTTTCACTCTAAGGCGTCGATAACTTGATGTTCAAAGTTAAGCAGCACTTGATGAGGTCGGCCTGTGGGTGACCATGTTAACTTATCGAGATTCCTTCAAGCTTCGGAAAACACGTTAAGTCGTTAATCTCGGCTGTAATTTGTACAGAAGCCAGCACATCAAGCTACACCAATCTGTCAAATTTCTTTAATAGATTTTCAACTTTATTGTTAAGGAAATTAGGTTCAAGGTTCATTGGGAAAATTTGACAGTTTCGGGTAGCTTCATGTACTGGCGTCTGCACATCTTTGACAGTCGTTACGGGTAGTCAGAAGTCAGACAATCTGACAGTGGTCTAGCCAAGGGGTATAGTGTTACCCAGTTACTGGGTTGTGGAGGTCAGATAGTCAGTCGCTCCATGTAATACACTAGTACTCAGCTGCATCCGGTTAGACTGGTTAGCTGACCCAACATAGTGGAGAATAGGCTGAGTAGATGATTTTTTATTTTTTCCTTTTTATGCAGATTGTGGCCGACTGACGAACAATGAATCCCTACCGTGGTTCGTTTTCATCTACAAAAACCAAACAAATGTAAGCCAACGAATATGTGTGGGAAGTATAATAAGTCTAGGGCATCCAATCCCGGAATACCGAGATCTCGGTATTGCGGGATCCCGCGTCATTTTCCGCGGGACCCGCGAGATTTGCGGGACTAAAAAGAAGCATGCATGCGAACTCTCGCAAGCGCGATCGCTCGGTGACTGGCGGCCGGTAGTGTTCGAAACAACGTGGGGGCCGATGTCGCCCGTTTTTTCACAGCTTAAGTAGCCTAATAATTAATATAGCCGAATTTCAGTCAGTGGTAGCCTAAGCCGCAGGCCACGCTAGAGCTACTGCGGTGAGCGGGGGCGACCAGCGGGAGCGGGAGGAGTAAAGACGCTGCGTCTTGCCGCTGTAGTGTGCCACGTTGAAGCGGCCGCGTGACACTTGGTTTTTATCTGTTATTATTACGCGGGGTTTAAAATGAGTTTATCTAAATTGGAACTTTCGTGTTTAGAAGGAAGTAGTTTTTTTGCACAGGATATATATTACAATTAAAAATGAGGGTCCATGATTTAAACAAAAATTTTTGTCTTATTTCATCCCACTTTTTTTATTACATATTTATTTTTATATTGATCATCCTTACTGCACCAGATTGATGGCCGAGACATTATTTCGCTAATGAACTCCTCCGTATTTATGTTTTGCGTCGCGGATAATTCAACAAAATTGATAAACACGCAGGACGCGCGAACTCGTACTATCCCTCCGCTGGTCGCGGTCGCTAGACGCGCACGCAAGTCGCGCTAACGTGGCGCCCCCCGTTCGACCCGTATTATTATTTCCCGCTCATCGCAGACGCAAAACGCGTCGCGCCAGCGTGGCCTGCGACTAAGTATGTAGCCTAAAACATCAGTAAAGTTTTTTATTCGGTATTTGTTACTGTTTTTTGTGAAGAAAACGCGGTGTAATTTGATTGATCTAAAATAATACGTAAATAAATGTGGAGTTAGTTGTGTTGTGTTATATAAATGTAAATATTTTCAATATGCGGGATCCCGCAGATACCGAGATCCCGCGGGATTGAAAATTCGTAGTCTCGCAAATACCGAGATTGAATTCAGGCTGCGGAATTGGAAGCCCTTAATAAGTCCCAATGTTGTAATTTCATCTATATAGATGGTGATTTTTTTTATTACGAATGAGCCCGCTCTTCACCTCGATCACACCTGATGGTAAGTGTAAGATGAGGTCTACGATGTAACAAACGAGCATAGATGTCTGGTCACTGTTGTATTAAAGTCAGACAATGATGAGTAAGATTAGATATATTTCAAGTGTAACGTAATGTTCTTATGTGTTGAGACCAGTGCATGTTATTACAACGCATTAATTAAGCTATGGAATTTCTCGTATGTCCTATGAAATACCGTAAGTTAAAGGAGCTTTATAGCGTAGACTTGAAACAATAGAACAATGAAGGAATTATGCTAAAATTATAAACAAGAAATTGTGAGTTTCGATGCTTTTTTTAAGGCTCCATACGCATAATTTAAACGTATTTTTATAGGATACATTTTGGAGGGTGTGCGATAGAATTAATTGCACAAACTAATTCTAGCAAGCCCATTCCACCATCGGACTACAAGACGTTTTGAGAATACTTTCATTGTGCGTACAGCTAAGTTGAATGCCATGCCAGAGTCTGTATTTCCTGATAACCTTTAAGTCAAGAGTGCATAGGTTACTTCTAAGTAAGCTTGTTTCATCTTCGACCACATCATCTCTTAACATCAACTCGAATGGTGCTCAAACTCAAGCCTGTCAGAACGGTCTACCAGACAAACTGCAGGGTCCCCACTTGCTCGATATAGTCTTGTCGTACCAAGCGCTTCTCCTCCACATTTATTGTGCGCACAGCCAAGTTGTGGAACTCTGCAGGCTTCTGTGTTCCCTGCCACTTATGACCCGTCAGCCTTTAAAGCAACAGTGAACAGGCATCTTCTGTACTCGCTCCTCTGCCTCATCAACGCTTAACATCAGGCGTGATCATGGTCAAAAGTAGAATCAACCCAAAAAAAAAGATTCACAAGTCCTTATCCATCCGGATCGATGGAGAGCTAGAAATGCATAGTTTTTGACAGGGTGATTTATTTATTTAATTATTAATTTAAAACTTTATGCAACACAAAATGTGCAAAGGCGGACTTAATGCCTTATGCATTATCTACCAGTCAACCATGGTTCAGTGAGTGATCCATGCAGGAGCACTGAGGAGTACAACTCAAGAAAAAAGGTTATAATTATTGATCCCAATAGCGCTTGCCAATAGGGCCAACTATATGTGCAGTACGCTAAACAGTGAACGTTTTTGGCGGTGCTTGGCTTTTCACTACATAAAAATGATGAATTCAGGGTAACAGTTCGGGGATCATGCAAATATCAACTTTATTTTTTACTAGATATGATTAAAATTCTGAAGCTCGTATTTAAACTTGTAGAGTCGACTTAAGTATTGTTAGAAACAACCTAACACTACTCCATATTATCAACTATCTCTTCAGCAAGTATACTTATACAAACAAATCATTTACACCGTCCATATCACTCCAACAATCATGCATTATCATAACTTCTTATCACTGTCTATTTACCGATCATTATATGAAGTACCCACTTATGTATCTTTAGGAGACAGCTGCTATCTCGTTTTAAGATAGAATTTCTCTTAGCACATATCGACCCTCCCAAGCAATAACACTGTAATCGAAAAATCAAAATTTTACAGGAGAAAAGATTTAGTGATTTTATCAAATATGTTTTAACTAGTGGGATTATTGAAGTCATTGATGTATTAAATGGAAGCAATTTTTTTGCGAAATGTTCACTGTCTCATTGATATGAAATTCCTTTTATTCAAAACCTAGTTATTTAAGAAGAAAAAAATACATAAAATTTTATACCTACATAAAATATCATGTGTGTCATGATATCTTTGTAAATACCATTAGGAAAATCTAAAAAAATTGCTAAGGTGTATTCCGGTCTATAGATGCCAAATTTGACATAACAGCATAAAGCCCATAATAGCGCATTACCGAGTTCTTGGTTGGGGGGGTCGATATCGTGTTTTCTCTCAAAGAATTATATTGACTGTATAATAATTAGCAGGAATGTTAGGGAGCTCCGTAACCGTAACCGAAACTTTCGGATATCCGATATAAAAAATTATCCGTAACCGTAACCGAATCCGAAATAAAAGTTTTGGATAATATCAGATAGAGGCAGAGCCTAATTGAGACACGTTATGACAAGTTATTTTGATCGGCCGGGCGGCGGCGAAACACACAAGTAGACATGCGCAAAACAGTGCGTTAGAAAGTGATGTTATATGACATTACATTTAGTACCGGGTAATGTTGCATTACACCATGACTCCAAACGTGACGCGTAATGAAGCGCCACACGATGGTTATTGTAATGAAATTCTCGCGTTATTAAATGTAATACATCATTACATGAAATGAGATAGCGCGTTATGGTATGATGTATCTATTTGTATTTTACTTTTCAAATTCCTTAAAAATCTAATATTCGTAACCGAAATTATCCGAAACTAACGGATAATCCGAAATTATTTCATATCCGTATCCTTATCCGTATCCGGTATAATAATCATTCCTATATCCGTATCCAATCCGTATCCGAAATTTCATATCCATAACATCCCTGATAATTAGTCCTTTTAACCGATTTGGGCCACGGCTGCGGCCAATCTCATAATTGAATAGAAACTGCGTGTGAAAGTATGTGCAGCTACAGGCGCACTCTGTTGCTTTACTGTCACAGTGCGATGGGACGCAAGCCGACACCACCGGGGAGTGATCAGGCGCAGCAAAATCGACTCAATAGGACTTTTTGTTTAACTCGGGAATCGAACCCGAGATCTCTTGCTCAACAGTCGATAGCTAAGCCACAGAGACAGTTGTTGATAACAGGCTGGCGTTAACCACCATCTCACCTGATGAAAAGCGATGATGTGGTCGAAGATGGAGCACGCTTGCCTAGAAGTAACCTATTCACTGTTGAATTAAACACTCCCAGGTTATAGCTATCAGGAAACACAGACTCCGGCAGGGAATTCCACTCCTTAGCCGTACGCACAATGAAGGTATTCCCATAACGTTTTTTTGCGTATGGGTGGGATGTACCATGTAACGATGGCGCGTCGCCGTTTGTCTTGTAGTCCGATGATGGAACGGGCTTGGTGGAATTAGATTGTGTAATTCCATCGCACACTCCCCGAAATGTAACCGATAGACTTGCAACTCGTCGTCGATGTTCAAGGCTCTGGAGCTTTGATTCGACCAGTGAAGCACGCTTGCCTAGAAGTAACTTATTCACTGTTGACTTAAAGACCACCAAGTTATAGCTATCAGGAAACACATGCTCCGGCTGGGAATTCCACTCCTTAGCTGTTCATCGACGTCTACCAGACGCAGGTACTGCAGGGTACCGCCACACTAGTTTGATATACAATCTGGTCGTACTAAGCGGTCCTCTACATTTATAGTGCGCACAGCCAAGGTGTGGAACTCTCTGCCGGTTTCTGTGTTCCCTACATATGACCCGTCAGCCTTTATAGCAACAGTGAACAGACATTTTCTGTGCTCGCTCGTTATATCGTAGACCTCATCTATCGCTGACCACCAGACGTATTAGTTGTTAGTAACATTATATCTTAAAACAAAATGAGGGAAATTTTAAGTTGTGAAGTAGGTACGACGGGAGTGAGGTATTTCCCTGAATTCGCGGTCTCTATCTTAAGGAGGTTTGTGTATTACTGACCTGTGACGCTATTAACTTGCTTCAAAAGAGCCGTAGCGAAACAAGCAGTGTCACACAAACACAAAAACAGACCGTCCTTCCGTCCTCGCCGCCAAAGCCCACCGCGACTTCCCCGTAATTTTCCGCCCGAACCCTTGCCAAAGCCAGCCCGAGACGCTGAGCCAGTAGCTTTAAATTCCCTTATTAATAAATAATAATGATATGATCCAGCCTATCCCTAGCTGCCCTCCCCCTGCGACGCCCTAAGCCGAGGTCCGTACCCCACAGTTTGGTAGGTTGTATAATAAGCCTGGAGGCGTTAATTAATGTTTTAATTAAGGCAACCACAAGGCCGTTTAAGCAGCTGACAACCTCAGAGGTCTGCGAGATAACACACACACAAAAATGACTGACCTGTCTTAGCGTGGTGCGCGGGCGCAGGACGGTCGCCGTGCAGCAGTGGGACGCGCGCCTCCCCCACCGCCATCTTGTGACGTCACGCGCTCACATCACTGCCCACACCTGTGGACAACCATCAAAACTATTAAGATTCAGGACTACGTTGAAGCGCAAGCATGCGTGCTGCGAGCAATGGGTAGCTCGACGCCGAGTGTTCCAAATGGCGCCTCAAATGGCTTAGCATGATCCTCCGTTATGGCGAAAATACTGCAGCAATAATTTTGAAATAAATACATCGTAAAGTTTAGGATTGATGTTAGGTACATGTTTGACGAAAACACGATTCCATAAAATTTTCTTGATAGAAAAAAAATCAAAAGTTACCTCCAAACCGAACAATAAACCGCTGGTATTCAAAAATAACTTCAAATTAGATAATGAAACTTTGCATATTAATTGAAAGAACTATAAAGCAGGTCTTATGTTATAATTATACTTTTTTTTAAATTACCGTAAAAAGAAATAAACTAAATTATCGGTGTCTTGGATTGTTTTCCCTGCCACCCTGTCTCGCTTACTCACGTGACCGTGGCCAGTAGTGTGCGAGCGAGATAAAGAGTGAGAAGCGCTGAGGTAGTATAGGCCGAGTGTCAGCAAAATTGTCGGGGCCCACTAAGGGGCCGTTGCCTGCTGGGGTTGCGGAAATGTTCTAAAGAGTTACCGCGGCTTCGAAACACGAAAGGAAAATGACGGAACACGGATGGGATATAGTGAGTAGAAGTGTGGTACACCCTCCCCCTTCGCCGAGAGCGGGAGGCAGTCATCGGATGACGGATCCCACCATTAAAAAAAAGGACTATGTTGAAGACAGGACTGCTTGGGGATGATTCATTCTACACATGTCTAGTAACAACTCACTTTCATTTGTGTACGAATTTTCGTGTTATTGGCAAGTTACGTGGAAAGTTCAATGACCCTCGTAGTTCAGTAAGAAATATGAAACCGATAATTTGATACAAATTCTTTGAGTCATTTATTTTGAGGTGAAACTGTGAATAGAGACTCTATTGTATAATTTATATTCTTTGTGAAAGCAGACAGATAAGATATTTCATTATTTGACTGACAAGTTTGCAAATATTAAATTTAACTTGACATTAGTATCTACCAGCTTATCATTATAATAATAAAACATTGCTTATCTTTAGTGTTTGAACTGGCAAATGATTGTGAAGGTGTCTTTCTTGATGATTTCAGTTTGCTACAATGTGGAAATTGAAATTGAAAAACATTTATTCGGAGATTAAAACACACGACAACATACAAAAGAAAATTACAAACATAAAAAAATAACACTAAGACTTTTGCTGAGCATGTCCACACAGAAAGGGTTACCAACTCAGCATTTGCAGCAGCAACACAACATACAATGCCTACCTATAATTCGCACATTACTAACAAGAGGCGGAAAGATATAGTCTGCATCTCACATCCGACCTCATCTTTACAAATAGATTTTTTTCGTTTTTAGGTCCACTATTGTATAATAGATTAAATAGAATCATAAATATATATAACTTAAATTATTTTAGTTGTAAAAAAGCAATATGTAATTATTTACAAAATATGACATAATAATATGACCAGACGGAAGAGTTACTTGCAATATGCAAATAGAATGTTAAACACTAGGAACACATATTGAACTATTATTATCTAGATTTAGTTTTACTTATTTCATGGATTATGTACACCTACCACTTAAGATAGTTTGTACTTCATCGCCTGAAGCACAGGTTGTTAAACTAGTACAGGCAAATATGTTAATTTTCCTTAATTTAATTAATTCTTAAGACTTTTAGTGTAACTGTATTTTGCACTATTTCTTAAATAAACAATTTATTATTATTATTTGCTGGGCGAAAGTCACCCAACGCTGGTTTTCAGTTGGCACCCAGCAGTGACACACGGACAAGCACTACGTGTATGACTAGCACTTCGCCCGCGAGGATTTTATAATAATTTATAGCACTCACCAATAATACACCTTTCTACCAATGAAATGTTTTTTAGAATTGGATCATTCGATCCAAAGATTATCCACTACATACAAACTTACAAACAGAATTTACCTCTTCATAATCGATCGTGTAAATCCCGATCTTGTAGTAAATCAGGGATAAAAAGTAGCCAGTATTTCAGCTATCTTCATACTATATTTGCGAGCACGGAAGACGTCTGTTCATTGTTGCTTTAAAGGCTGACGAATCATAAGTGTCAGGGAACATAGAAGCCGGCAGAGAGTTCCACAGCTTGGCTATAAATGTGGAGGAGAAGCACTTGGTACGACAAGACGATATTTGGAGCAAGTGTGGATGGTATCCTGCAGTACGTCTGGTAGACCGGTAGTGAAAGGGAGACGGAGAGATCAGGTCGTGGAGCTCCTGCGCACACTCCCCGTAGTACAATCTGTACAAAACCGACAGGCAAGCAACGTTTCGACGATGCCGTAGGGCTTCCAATCCCACAGCCTGAATTCAATCTCGGTATTTGCGGGATCCCGCATATTGAAAATATTCAATTTTATATAAGGCAAATAAAACAATGAATGAATCAACTTATTCCACATTTATTTACGTATTACTATTAGTATGAGATCAATCAAATTACACCGTATTTCTTCACAAAAAACGGTAACAAATATTGAATAAAAAACTTTACTGATATTTTAGGCTACATACTTAAGCTACCACTGACTGAAATTCGGCTATATTAGGCTACTTAAGCTGTGATAAACGGGCGACATCGGCCCCGAGTTGTTTGTAACACTACCGGCCGCCAGTCAACGAGCGATCGCGCTCACGAGAGTTCGCATGCATGCTTTTTTTCAGTCCGGTAAATCCCGCGGATCCCGCGCCCGTAATCCCGCGTCTCGCGGGTTTGGAAAATGACGCGGGATCCCGCAATACCGAGATCTCGGTATTCCGGGATTGGAAGATCTAGACGATGGGCCATGAGAACAATTTAATGGTTAAACATTAGGCTATTATCAATCATCATTGATGATAATATCTGCTCAGCCTTTTTCTAACTATGTCGGGGTCAGCTTTCAGTCTAACTAGTCTGCCTATCTGACCTGCACAACCCATTAACTGGGTAACACGATTCCCCTTGGCTAGACCAGTGTCAATTTTCTGGCTTCTGACTACCTGTAAAGACTGGCAAAGATTTCTAAAAGACAGCCGGGACCAGCGACTAAACGTGCTTTCTGTAACGAGTGGACTGTATTTAATTGAAATTCCGAACTGGTAGTTACATAAAGCCTGCAATACATGTTGGCCGAGCGTAGGCCAACGCGAGTGTTGGCAAATAGGTACGAGGCAAGAAATAATGTCCACACGTTCGACAAGTTCGTCGAACGCTAATGCAGACGACCAATGTAGAAAACGGTCTGTAGAGCTGCCCACACGTTGGCCGAGCGCCTTTGATTTGTGACCAAAAACCGACACCGTGCACCGATCCGAAGTGAGGCGAGTGATCACAAGCCACGGCGAGCGAAGACAAGTTGCACCAAATGAGCTCTATACACGTTGGCGCTGGCCCCACTCGGCCAACTAGGCAAGTGACACCGAGCGATAGCAAGACAAGGCAAATATACCGTCTACATGTTGGTATTGGCCTTCACTCGACAACGCTCGGCCAACATGTATTGCAGGCTTATAATGGCTTTATTTACATTATTTACATATTTTAGGTAGGTAATACAAATTGTAGAGAGTAAACTTAGGAAGAGAATTTCGGTCGACTGCCGACTGCGGTCGCATTGCCAAGATCCGGCTCTTTTATATGCACCGATCCGCGGGGGGCGCGAACCGGCCATATTTTGTTATCGACCAATGGCAACGCGTGAAGCGACTGACCATATAAGGTAACACGATGCGAGGCTCCGTCGCTACCTACCGTCCTACCTCGTCGTTACCTTATATGGGTACGTACTTAAATCTAACAATAGCATGCGGCGCTATATTACGTTGCTGTCGTGCACATTATTATTATTATACTAGCTTCCGCCCGCGACTTCGTCCCCGTGGAAAAAAAAATCCCCCGATTTTGAAACATTCTTCATTACTGCTGCGCTCCCATTGGTGTTAGCGTGATGATATATAGCCTATAGCCTTCCTCGATAAATGGGCTATCTAACACTGAAAGAATTTTTCAAATCAGAACGGTAGTTCCTGAGATTAGCGCGTTCAAGCAAACAAACAAACAAACAAACAAACAAACTCTTCAGCTTTATAATATTAGTATAGATTATATTATTATCACACCACCAACTTTCAAACTCCGACCTATTATCGAGAAATTTCTATTAAAAAAAACTGAATACCACTTTTGGTCGACTCGGGAATCGAACCCGAGAACTCGTACTCTGCAGTCGTGCTTGAGCCTACTCGACCAATGAGGCAGTTAAATCAATCAATCAATTCATTCATTTCAGGCAAACTTGGCCCATACCTACAAATAAAATACTTATCTACATATAAACAAACTAATACATATTACTTAACTAAAACCAAAGTTAAACAAAATAATCTAATCCTATAATAAACTAACACATAAAAACCTTATAAAACTATCACTTTACACACAATGTTGACGGCGCGGCGTCATGTTTCGCTGCGAGGTGCCGCGTAACCGTCCGCGGAAACGTCGATAAACGACACCTTTCGGCCAAAAGTTCTCCTTCAGGCAGGCCTGTAGATGGTGGGTTGGAACTCGTACCACGAACGACTTAAAGTTGATGTTGTGGCGCGATTCCAACCTTTCAACCCTGAGTCCAGTTAAGCTAGACTATCATCAATAAAGAAAACAAAAGACAATTAAAAGACACTGTCTACATGTGAATCGCCGCGAGCGTGGGATATGTTTGTAAACTAGTTTGATATAAATAAACTAATGCGTAAATAACTCGGGAGTTTATTTTTGTTATTCGAATTTTTTCAATTAAGTGCCTACCACGCAATCTCTACTGCATTAATGATACCTATTTATTTTGTAAACAGGTTTAAACCAGATAACTCACACAATGTATCTACTAATACACACAGCGTAATGTATAATTGAATTCCGCCAAGCCCGTTCCGTCATCGGACTACGAGACAAACGGCGATGCGCCATCGTTACATGGTGGACATCCCACACATACGTACAAAACGTTTTGAGAATACTTTCATCGTGCGTACGGCTAAGGAGTGGAATTCTCTGCCGGAGTATGTGTTTCCTGATAGCTATAACCTGGGAGTGTTTAAGTCAACAGTGAATAGGTTACTTCTAGGCAAGCGTGCTTCATTTTCGACCACATCATCGCTTAACATCAGGCGAGAAACTCGACAAACGCGAGCATGTCATCGACATTTAAAAAACAGTAGGCCTATTTTTCCTGGGGAACTATCCTGAGAACATAATTATATAGGGTAACGTCCCCATAAGCATAACTAACTCGCTGCTCGCTGTATATGCCAAGACCTACATACATAAATATGTTATTAAATATTTTTTGCAAATGGATAGTTCATTGGAACGGACGGCGGCGGCAGTCCTATGTTTTCCATCACCGCTTTCAAATTCAAATTCTTTATTACAGATAATAATAAAAAATCCATAGTTGTGTTAGTAGAATGCTTCGGCTAGGGTTAGTTAATCAAAATTAGTTATAACTAGCTTTATGGGAAGAACGAGCAATTTATGGGAAACGTGCCCCGGTTGATCGTTATTCTCATAAAGCGAGTCATGAAAGCGAGTAGAGCTAGCATCTGAAAACGAGTTGGCGAGCAGCGAGCAGCGAGTGTGTTGTTCCGATAGTTTAGTCGCTGACCTAGCATCGGGTTGATCTCTCAGCGTGAGTTCTGACCGCCAAGTGATCGCTGAGCGAGTATTATCACAGCTCTTGTCGATAAACTAGTGAAGCGAGTAGTCGCCGGCAGTGTGAACACAGTCAGTACACGAGGTGTAACAGATTAAGCGCAATACCTCAGACACACAAATTAGAATATTAAATTATAAGTCTAAAACAACATCCGTAACTAAATAAATTGAAACCAAACCTAGACATTTTTTATAAAATATTTATCCTTACTAAACGCAAAACGTATGTACGTCATAAGCCGGCTCTACACGTTGGCCAACACAGTGGCGAATGTAGTGGCCAGCAGTGCCTATTCGACAACGTGTAGAGGGGGTGTTTGTGCATCTTGGGTTGTATTGGAATGATGGCCGACGAGTTGGCGCGAGATCCGTGTGGTGTCGGTTTTTTGCAAAAGATCAAAGGGTTTTGGCCGAGTATTGGCTACCGCGTCCACACGTTGGCCACGCGTTTAGTATGCTACGAGCTCCCAGAACGATCGCACGCACCTGATTAAACATTTTAACCGACTTCAAAAAAAGAAGGAGGTTCTCAGTTCGTCTTGAACTATTTTTTTATGTAAGTTACCTCATAACTCGAAGTCAGCTAGACCGATTTAGAAAATTCTCTTTTCATTTGATATGGTATACTTTCTAGTTGGTCCAATTGTTATGAAATCAGGATCTGATGATGGGATCCTGGAGTAATCGAGGGAACTCTTCAAATATTATAGGCACACCTATAGCGTTTTGGGTATTTCTTATAGTATCTTGTGCAGTTGCTCTCGAAAAGTACCATTTGGTGAAGTGGAACTGATGATGAAAACCACAGATGACCACCGAAACTACTCAATAATAATTATTTCGTGGATTGCGATTCGATTACTTGAATATGGATGTTAAGCACTTTATGTTCGTCACAATGCATATGGTGATGTAGAGCTGATGGTGAAGTACCAGGAGAACTCCTCAAAAATTAACGGCTCTGTATCGGGAAAAGCAATATTTTGTAAAAGGTGATAAGTAGTTGACATTTTGGCTTTTGTAACTAGATAAATTACAAACCGACCCACTAAAAAGCGTGAAAACAACTTTTTAACAAAAAATAAAACCGACTTCCATATCAAAATACTACAAAGGCAAAAATAACTTTAATTTCGGAAGGCGGTGTCAAAAAAAGAAAATACAAAACCAATAACACCGACTACCGAAATTAAAATTATTTTTGCCGTTGTAGTGTTTTGATATGGAAGTTGGTTTTATTTTTTGTTAAAAAGTTTTTATAGTCACGCGTCGGTAACAACTAGTGTAAACAAAATGTCAGTAATGACTAATAACGAAGAAACTTTTCGGTTTATAGAGCTCTACCAAGCCGTAAATTGTTTGTGGAACCCAAGAAGCAGAAGTTAGCGCCTTAATATCCATTTTAATAAATACGTCCGCACATTGGCCTGAACCATAGCAAACTGAACGACCTTCCAACGTGTGGACGCTATCACGAACTCTTGGCCAATATGCTGGCCACTACATTCGCCACTGTGTTGGCCAACGTGTAGAGCCGGCTTAAGGCGAAAACCTGGGCATGTTGGGTGCACAAACACGGCCAACGGCCACAACAAGTGGCCAATGACTATTCGCCAACGTGTAGAAGGGGTATTTCTGCACCCAACATGCACAAACACGCCGTCTACACGTTGGCCAATACGCATTGGCAACTACATTCGCCACTGTGTTGGCCAACGTGTAGAGCCGGCTTTACGCAGACGCATACACTCATGCAATGTTAGCCGCCAACACCAGGGGCGTGCACTCCTTGAAGGCATAAATGCAGTGATTTACTTGCCATTCACAGATATTTTAATAAAGCGTTCGTACGTTTTAGATGACTTTAATTAATAGTAAATAAATGAATAAACAAAATATAACGCCTAATAGTTTATAAATAGCACCTATTTGCAAGCACACAAACATTGTTTGCCAGGCGCTGCAAATTAACGTACCTATTCTCAAGTCCTGCCGCCCTCTACCGCAGGATTTTTGTTCGCATGTGTGCAGTACTTTTGCTATTTGTGCACAATTCGCCTACGCACACACCCATGAATGTCTAAAGCCGGGCGGCCTGCCGCATGATACCACAGACTACATAGAGATACTACGTATGTATGATACAAACGTTCGGAAATGTTCGTTGCGTTCCGAGTAAAAATAATAGACAGAATAGGCTATTTGACTGGTTTCTAAAAACCGTCTCATATTATTTATTGGTGTATAAGGACCCTACAAATAATATTTATTTTCATATTTTATAAATATTTCGTTTAAAAAAAAAGCATTACAAAATATAGTGATTATATAAGCTGTCAAAACCAGCACGTTCCGCTAGGAGTATATATGTTCTGTGGTCACACGTTTGTATATCAACATTGGAGAAGTCAAAGTCAAATCGAGAGTTTTGTCGTTTTACTGGCTGTAATTTACTGGAAAAAATGAGTTATAAATGGTGTACCAGGTGTACAAATACAACGATAAAGTAATAATAAAGAAAGAGAAGCTATTTATAACCGTTCCAAAAAATGTTAAAGTTCGTAATAAGTACAACTTGCACGCAGAAATACTAAAGAAATAAAGGATAGTTCGGTAATTTTCTTCTGTCAGGATCATTTTGATGTAAGTAAACATGTTATCTATACTAATATTATAAAGAGGTATAAGTTTTAAGTTTGTATGTATGGGGTAATCTCTGAAACTACCGAACCGATTTTGAAAATTCTTTCGCTTACATGTAGCTGCATTATCCCTGAATGCTATGGGCTATAAATTATCTTTATATCATGCATATTAGCCGAGCTATTATAATCTTTGTCAAGCAAGTCGGGGACGTGAACCCGTGGAATATTTTCGACTTCTATGCGGACGAAGTCGCAGGCAGAAGCTAGTTATTACTAACTTAAAACATTTTTACAATATAATTAAAGTTATTCTACTGTTTTAAGGTAAGATAACTGAGATGTTTTATTTTGTATTATACCTGAATAGCCACAAATATTTCAATATTCAATGATATTTATTACCACTAAATACATCAACATTTAAAATAACATTTAAAAATATTTCAGATTGAGAAAGATATGGCTATAAATATAATATGGGATTAAGCAAGAGGATAATCATGGTAGATGGAGTTGTGCTTACAAAATTTTATTGCCAGGAAGACCGCAGAAAAAGGATGAGTGATACTAGTACTTCTAGACATGTATTTGTTAAAAAACAAAGAACTCAACTCATTCAAGAGTGCCAAGACACACCGATGCAGGAAGTGTTAAGTGAACCCGGCCCATCTAGCACCCAACCGACTACAACACCTGTGCAAGAAGTAGTTTTAATGACAACAGGTATGTAGATTTACATATTTTTCGTCAAAAAAGTTGGCCATCCTAGCCGCATTACCAGTGTCATAATCCTGTGCTCGCCGATAGCCAACACGCACACGAGCGCATTTCCTTGAATTAAAGATTGTATTAATTTGTCATGATACTGTTTAAAAGATTTGTCCGTCAAAATTTAACACCTATTTTTTATGACGGAAATCGATTCAGAAGCCGATTCTGAACTTTCAGGATTTGCGTTTATTCTGTTACATCTTATCTTAACATAGTATAAAGCAAAGTCGCATCCCTGTGTCTGTCCCAATGTATGCTTAAATCTTTAAAACTACGCAACGGATTTTGATGCAGTTTCTTTCAATAGAAAGAGTGATTCAATAGGAAGGTTTTTAAGTATATAACATGCATAATATAGTAGAAGAACACTGAAAATTTTTGAGGTTTCTAATGTAATGTCGCAAATAAACACATTTTTTGCGCTTGCTTTGCAAACGCTGGCTCAACCCTACAAGATAGATCAAAATAATGTACTACAATATTGTACACCTTAAAAAGTTCAACAAAAATGTCCTCTATGGTATCTGTCTATCTCTTATAGATAACCCACAACAACCATCGAGCATATTTTACGAAGCGATTTTAAGCAATACAGCATTAATCCTTATCCAATTAAGTACCATAAATATTAAATACATTGTGCATTTAATATAAATCAATATTGCCCTTTACAGAATATAATTTAAATAAATAGTTTCGAAGATATTACAGATTTAAAATGCAAGGACATAGCCGTTGCGGCGCGGTGCCGGCGGAGGCACAGCGCGCGTGCCTATGTTGCTTAGATTTGAGCGTTGAATGTTTTTCCCATGGTAAATTATGTGTCGTACTTTCAAGAGTAATTAATAAAGAGAACATGTATGTCGAATGACAAAAAGGCTGTCAACGATGTATATAAAGACATTCTATAGTATATTTAATATAAACATTGCACCCGTGCGAAGCCGGGGCGGGTCGCTAGTGTTGTATAAAGTCGGACAACTACCTAATCTCTCAGCCACAGTCGACAGAATAGTGTTGTAACTCGCCCGCACTCTGCTGACCAGAGAACAGAGTTTTTTACACAAGATGGCGTGGAACCCATATTTATGTGCCTTCGCAAACACCTCTGACCAGGGCCGGATTAACCATTAGGCGGAGTAGGCAACTGCCTAGGGGCCCCGCATCAACTAGGGGCCCAGGCCCTGTGCACGCACCAAGAAAACATGTTTCTTCGAACGAGAATTTGATACGAGTATGCGTGAGAACTTAGGGACCTCACTGTTATCTCACAAAATATAAAGAGTTAGATTTAGTAGTAAAATTAAAACAGTTTTAGAACAAATCTGGGAATAAGTAAACAAATATATTAACTAATGAATATATTAAAAATATATTAATTTATTTTATAGGAAACGCACAATAAGGGCTGTGGTTTTTAAACCACAGCCCTTAATGTGCGTTTCCTCAGTTCATACACGATTTGGTCAGTCAAGGTAAGAAAAGGGGCCCCTAGAATGTCATTGCCTTAGGGCCTCTGACAGGGTTAATCCGGCTCTGCCTCTGACTTCTGGCTTTGAGAGCAGCGGTGATAGTGAAAATGTACTTGGCCAAGTTCAAACCCGTAACCTGTAAACACTCAACACAATCCGGAGTCGACGCTTGCGTACGTATAGGGTTCATGGTCAAACGATAACAAACAGTAGTGTCGTTTTATCATAAGCTTATGACGTACTTAGCATTAGAAATATGTACGTACTCATTTAATTAAACGAGCCGCACGTTTACCCTTTACCGCATGGATTTTTAAAATTCGCTCGAATTAATTTATGATATTTCTTACCCCAGAAAACCCCCTAGAAAAATAATGAAAAAAATATATGCATAGAAAATCGTATAAAAATCGAGAAAAACCCCCTATTCCATATTTGGAACAACATGCATTCATGGTTATTTTGAAAGACGTTCCACATTTGGAACAACATGCAGGTACGGTAAAGTTAAATGAGTTTAATAAATAAATATATAAATAGTTTTCAGGTACTGTGTATATTTTAGGTAAGGATAAGAATAAGGATTTATAATCAAACATTTATAGTACATTAAAAGGTTTATTCATTTGTGAAAACATGAAAACTCTTAAAACAATTTCGGTCTTTGTTAAAGCAAAAGTAGCAACCACATTTACTGCAGCATACGTGAGATTTTTGTCCACAGTTTTTACAATGCTGACAATCATTTTCCCAACTAGGCCAATATGCCCAATCCCGTCTTCAGCCACTTCTCGAGGTGGCAAATCTATGCGCCTTCTTTTTGGTTTTTTAACGTTTTCGACGTTTTGGTCCAAAACGGGTCTTCTACGCGTGGTTGGCGTGAAAACGCCTGTCGTTTCTCTCTTAAGCACGTCTGCAATATATAATTTGAAGTCAAGAAGTAGCATATAGGTTTCAATGCCGGTGATACCATTTCTTACTTCTTATTTGGATTCTATAGAATCCGAGCATGGAATCCAAAATATCCACCCCTCCCATTTATTGATTGTAAATTTCAACCGCCTTAGGGCGCGTAACGTCGATTCTAGCCTTTTTTTCTCTTGAATATTTTGATGAAGAAGGCTGATCTTCCTCTACCATTTCATATTCTTGTTCATCATTAATTGACATGATATCATCACTGCAGTCCTCGTCGCTTTCTGGGATATACAATCTTTCTAATGGTGTTGGGACTCCATATTCATCATCATCTGATATGTTTTCGTCGTCACTGCTATCTGGGATGATGTTTGAATGTCGAGCCCGAGTATCCATATTATCTGTAATAAAATGTTCAGCTACACTGCATGCAGTTCCAAATATGACCAGATACCATATATCACCAAGCTGCATGAAGTTCCATATTTGGAAAGTAAATAATTACGTTAGTGCATGAAGTTCCAAATTCGGAACACCACTTCAATTGACGATAGTAAAATGATGCTTGTGTCAATACTTACGTGTTTTGCCATAGAAACACTGGGGATTCATTTTTCTCCAATATTAATTACAACTATCTCACAACAACTCGTGAAAACACTAATAAAAACTTTTTTGACTAACTGCAAATTCGAACTCAGTCAAAATGGCCCTAGTGACTGTTTTAACTACCGGTTGCTGTCATAATGCAGTCCTATACTAGCGACATCTCTATGTTATTTTGTGACACACACTGCAAACAAGGTTTTTAATGCAAAACTTTTGGCAAAGACGGCGTAACTAGTTTTCTAAAGCGAATTATTGTGAGTGTTCCAAATTCGTCACAGTATGCGATAAAGGGTTTATGGGGTATCGTGTTCAGCGCCGGATTAACCCTGTCAGAGGCCCTAAGGCAATGGCATTCTCGGGGCCCCTTTTCTTACTTTGACTAACCAAATCGTGTGTGAACTGAGAAAACGCACATTAGGGCTGTGGTTTTTAATATATTTGTTTACTTATTCCCAAATTTGTTCTAAAATTGTTTTAATTCTACTACTAAATCTAACCATTTGTATTTTGT
>OW964575.2:30178063-30461373 GCA_943138885.2 Tholera decimalis
CTAAATGAATCTGAAAAAAAAAATGTTCCAAGTCTCTTAGATTCCGAGATCCGCCTAAAGGGGGGGAGAAGGGGGCGGGGAGGGGGGACTTTGAAAAATGGTTTTTACTTTACCGAGCCTCCTCTATACGAATCCGTAAAAAACAAAAAATACGGGTCTCGTAGTTTCCGAGATACGATAGGGAGGGGGGAGAAGGGGGGTGAAAAGGGGAGGTTTGGCACTTTTCCCGTAGGTTTGAGAGTTACTTGTTTACGAATCTGTCAAAATATACCCACCTCCCCATCCACCATCTGGGAGAACAATTATGTCAATGAGTGAGTCAGTGAGTGGTAATCTAGCTTTATATAATATAACTAGTATTTGCGTGTTGCGCGAGGTGCAAGCACCTCGCGTGCTTGTGAAAAAAACTAAAGCATTGCCCCTCTAAATCAAATATTTGCGTGCTGCGCGAGGTGCAAGCACCTCGCGTGCTTGTGAAAAAAAAAAGTATTTGCGTGTTGCGCGAGGTGCAAGCACCTCGCGTGCTTGTGAAAAAAAAAAGTATTTGCGTGTTGCGCGAGGTGCAAGCACCTCGCGAGCTTGTGAAATAAAAAAAAAAAAAAAAAAAAGAGGGGGGGGTGATGGGGGGGGGGGTAGCACAAGTATTTCGACTAAAGCATTGCTCCTCTAAATGAATCTGAAAAAAAAATGTTCCAAGTCTCTTAGATTCCGAGATCCGCCTAAAGGGGGGGAGAAGGGGGGCGGGGGGCGGGACTTTGAAAAATGGTTTTTACTTTACCGAGCCTCCTCTATACGAATCCGTAAAAAACAAAAAATACGGGTCTCGTAGTTTCCGAGATACGATAGGGAGGGGGGAGAAGGGGGGTGAAAAGGGGAGGTTTGGCACTTTTCCCGTAGGTTTGAGAGTTACTTGTTTACGAATCTGTCAAAATATACCCACCTCCCCATCCACCATCTGGGAGAACAATTATGTCAATGAGTGAGTCAGTGAGTGGTAATCTAGCTTTATATAATATAACTAGTATTTGCGTGTTGCGCGAGGTGCAAGCACCTCGCGTGCTTGTGAAAAAAACTAAAGCATTGCCCCTCTAAATCAAATATTTGCGTGCTGCGCGAGGTGCAAGCACCTCGCATGCTTGTGAAAAAAAAAAGTATTTGCGTGTTGCGCGAGGTGCAAGCACCTCGCGTGCTTGTGAAAAAAAAAAGTATTTGCGTGTTGCGCGAGGTGCAAGCACCTCGCGAGCTTGTGAAATAAAAAGAAAATAAAAAAAAGAGGGGGGGGTGATGGGGGGGGGGTAGCACAAGTATTTCGACTAAAGCATTGCTCCTCTAAATGAATCTGAAAAAAAAAATGTTCCAAGTCTCTTAGATTCCGAGATCCGCCTAAAGGGGGGGAGAAGGGGGGCGGGGGGCGGGACTTTGAAAAATGGTTTTTACTTTACCGAGCCTCCTCTATACGAATCCGTAAAAAACAAAAAATACGGGTCTCGTAGTTTCCGAGATACGATAGGGAGGGGGGAGAAGGGGGGTGAAAAGGGGAGGTTTGGCACTTTTCCCGTAGGTTTGAGAGTTATTTGTTTACGAATCTGTCAAAATATACCCACCTCCCCATCCACCATCTGGGAGAACAATTATGTCAATGAGTGAGTCAGTGAGTGGTAATTTAGCTTTATATAGTATAACTAGTATTTGCGTGTTGCGCGAGGTGCAAGCACCTCGCGTGCTTGTGAAAAAAAAACAAAGTGGGGGGGTGTGATGGGGGAGTTGGGAGGGGGTTTATTATTTGCGTGGTGCGCGAGGTGCAAGCACCTTGCGTGCTTGTGAAAAAAAAAAAAAGGGGGGGTGTGTTGAGGGGGGGGGGCATAGAGGGGGTGCACAATTATTTCGACTAAAGCATTGCCCCTCTAAATGAATCTGAAAAAAAAAATGTTCCAAGTCTCTTAGATTCCGAGATCCGCCTAAAGGGAGGGGAGAAGGGGGGCGGGGGGGGGACTTTGAAAAATGGTTTTTACTTTACCGAGCCTCCTCTATACGAATCCGTAAAAAAAAAAAAATACGGGTCTCGTAGTTTCCGAGATACGATAGGGAGGGGGGAGAAGGGGGGGGAAAAGGGGAGGTTTGGCACTTTTCCCGTAGGTTTCAGAGTTACTTGTTTACGAATCTGTCAAAATATACCCACCTCCCCATCCACCATCTGGGAGAACAATTATGTCAGTGAGTCAGTGAGTGGTAATTTAGCTTTATATAGTATAACTAGTATTCGCGTGTTGCGCGAGGTGCAAGCACCTCGCGTGCTTGTGAAAAAAACTAAAGCATTGGCCCTCTAAATCAAGTATTTGCGTGTTGCGCGAGGTGCAAGCACCTCGCGAGCTTGTGAAAAAAAAAAAAGAGGGGGGGGGGTGATGGGGGGGGGGGGTTGCACAAGTATTTCGACTAAAGCATTGCCCCTCTAAATGAATCTGAAAAAAAAAATGTTCCAAGTCTCTTAGATTCCGAGATCCGCCTAAAGGGGGGGAGAAGGGGGGCGGGAGGGGACTTTGAAAAATGGTTTTTACTTTACCGAGCCTCCTCTATACGAATCCGTAAAAAACAAAAAATACGGGTCTCGTAGTTTCCGAGATACGATAGGGAGGGGGGAGAAGGGGGGTGAAAAGGGGAGGTTTGGCACTTTTCCCGTAGGTTTGAGAGTTACTTGTTTACGAATCTGTCAAAATATACCCACCTCCCCATCCACCATCTGGGAGAACAATTATGTCAATGAGTCAGTGAGTGAGTGAGTGAGTGGTAATCTAGCTTTATATAATATAACTAGTATTTGCGTGTTGCGCGAGGTGCAAGCACCTCGCGTGCTTGTGAAAAAAACTAAAGCATTGCCCCTCTAAATCAAGTATTTGCGTGTTGCGCGAGGTGCAAGCACCTCGCGTGCTTGTGAAAAAAAAAAAAAAAGAGGGGGGGGTGATGGGGGGGGGGGGGTTACACAAGTATTTCGACTAAAGCATTGCCCCTCTAAATGAATCTGAAAAAAAAAATGTTCCAAGTCTCTTAGATTCCGAGATCCGCCTAAAGGGGGGGAGAAGGGGGGCGGGGGGGGGGGGGAATTTGAAAAATGGTGTTTACTTAACCGAGCCTCCTCTATACGAATCCGTAAAAAACAAAAAATACCGGTCTCGTAGTTTCCGAGATACGATAGGGAGGGGGGAGAAGGGGGGTGAAAAGGGGAGGTTTGGCACTTTTCCCGTAGGTTTGAGAGTTACTTGTTTACGAATCTGTCAAAATATACCCACCTCCCCATCCACCATCTGGGAGAACAATTATGTCAATGAGTGAGTCAGTGAGTGGTAATTTAGCTTTATATAGTATAACTAGTATTTGCGTATTGCGCGAGGTGCAAGCACCTCGCGTGCTTGTGAAAAAAGCTAAAGCATTGCCCCTCTAAATCGAGTATTTGCGTGTTGCGCGAGGTGCAAGCACCTCGCGTGCTTGTGAAAAAAAAAAAGAGGGGGGGGTGATGGGGGGGGGGGGTTGCACAAGTATTTCGACTAAAGCATTGCCCCTCTAAATGAATCTGAAAAAAAAAATGTTCCAAGTCTCTTAGATTCCGAGATCCGCCTAAAGGGGGGGAGAAGGGGGGCGGGGGGGGACTTTGAAAAATGGTTTTTACTTTACCGAGCCTCTTCTATACGAATCCGTAAAAAGAAAAAAATACCGGTCTCGTAGTTTCCGAGATACGATAGGGAGGGGTGAGAAGGGGGGTGAAAAGGGGAGGTTTGGCACTTTTCCCGTAGGTTTGTGTGTTACTTGTTTACGAATCTGTCAAAATATACCCGCCTCCCAATCCACCATCTGGGAGAACAATTATGTCAGTGAGTGAGTGGTAATCTAGCTTTATATAATATAACTAGTATTTGCGTGTTGCGCGAGGTGCAAGCACCTCGCGTGCTTGTGAAAAAAACTAAAGCATTGCCCCTCTAAATCAAGTATTTGCGTGTTGCGCGAGGTGCAAGCACCTCGCGTGCTTGTGAAACAAAAAAAAAAAAAAAAAAAAAGGGGGGGGGTAAATGGGGGGGGGGGGTTGCACAATTATTTCGACTAAAGCATTGCCCCTCTAAATGAATCTGAAAAAAAAAATGTTCCAAGTCTCTTAGATTCCGAGATCAGCCTAAAGGGGGGGAGAAGGGGGGCGGGGGGGACTTTGAAAAATGGCTTTTACTTTACCGAGCCTCCTCTATACGAATCCGTAAAAAAAAAAAATACGGGTCTCGTAGTTTCCGAGATACGATAGGGAGGGGGGAGAAGGGGGGGGAAAAGGGGAGGTTTGGCACTTTTCCCGTAGGTTTCAGAGTTACTTGTTTACGAATCTGTCAAAATATACCCACCTCCCCATCCACCATCTGGGAGAACAATTATGTCAGTGAGTCAGTGAGTGGTAATTTAGCTTTATATAGTATAATAACTAGTATTTGCGTGTTGCGCGAGGTGCAAGCACCTCGCGTGCTGGTGAAAAAAACTAAAGCATTGCCCCTCTAAATCAAGTATTTGCGTGTTGCGCGAGGTGCAAGCACCTCGCGTGCTTGTGAAATAAACTAATGCATTGCCCCTCTAAATCAAGTATTTGCGTGTTGCGCGAGGTGCAAGCACCTCGCGTGCTTGTGAAAATAAAAAAAAAGCGGGGTGTGATGGGGGGTTTAGTATTTGCGTGTTGCGCGAGGTGCAAGCACCTCGCGTGCTTGTGAAAAAAAAAAGGGGGGGGGTGATGGGGGGAGATGGGGGGGGTTAGTATTTGCGTGTTGCGCGAGGTGCAAGATCCTCGCGTGCTTGTGAAAAAAAAAAAATGGGGCTTGATGGGGGGGTTTAGTATTTGCGTGTTGCGCGAGGTGCAAGCACCTCGCGTGCTTGTGAAAAAAAAAAAAAATGGGTGGCGTGATAGGGGGGTTTAGTATTTGCGTGTTGCGCGAGGTGCAAGCACCTCGCGTGCTTGTGAAAAAAAAATGGGGGGGAGATGGGGGAGGTTTAGTATTTGCGTGTTGCGCGAGGTGCAAGCACCTCGCGTGCTTGTGAAAAAACTAAAGCATTGCCCCTCTAAATCAAGTATTTGCGTGTTGCGCGAGGTGCAAGCACCTCGCGAGCTTGTGAAAAAAAAAAAAAAAAAGGGGGGGGGTGATGGGGGGGTTTAGTATTTGCGTGTTGCGCGAGGTGCAAGCACCTCGCGTGCTTGTGAAAAAACTAAAGCATTGCCCCTCTAAATCAAGTATTTGCGTGTTGCGCGAGGTGCAAGCACCTCGCGTGCTTGTGAAAAAAAAAAAAAAAAAGAGGGGGGGGTGATGGGGGGGGGGGGTTACACAAGTATTTCGACTAAAGCATTGCCCCTCTAAATGAATCTGAAAAAAAAAATGTTCCAAGTCTCTTAGATTCCGAGATCCGCCTAAAGGGGGGGAGAAGGGGGGCGGGGGGGAGGGGGGAATTTGAAAAATGGTGTTTACTTTACCGAGCCTCCTCTATACGAATCCGTAAAAAACAAAAAATACCGGTCTCGTAGTTTCCGAGATACGATAGGGAGGGGGGAGAAGGGGGGTGAAAAGGGGAGGTTTGGCACTTTTCCCGTAGGTTTGAGAGTTACTTGTTTACGAATCTGTCAAAATATACCCACCTCCCCATCCACCATCTGGGAGAACAATTATGTCAATGAGTGAGTCAGTGAGTGGTAATTTAGCTTTATATAGTATAACTAGTATTTGCGTGTTGCGCGAGGTGCAAGCACCTCGCGTGCTGGTGAAAAAAACTAAAGCATTGCCCCTCTAAATCAAGTATTTGCGTGTTGCGCGAGGTGCAAGCACCTCGCGTGCTTGTGAAAAAAAAAAAAAAAAAAAGGGGGGGGGGGTGATGGGGGGGTTTAGTATTTGCGTGTTGCGCGAGGTGCAAGCACCTCGCGAGCTTGTGAAAAAAAAAAAAAAAAAAAAAAAGAGGGGGGGGGTGATGGGGGGGGGGGTTGCACAAGTATTTCGACTAAAGCATTGCCCCTCTAAATGAATCTGAAAAAAAAAATGTTCCAAGTCTCTTAGATTCCGAGATCCGCCTAAAGGGGGGGAGAAGGGGGGCGGGGAGGGGGGACTTTGAAAAATGGTTTTTACTTTACCGAGCCTCCTCTATACGAATCCGTAAAAAACAAAAAATACGGGTCTCGTAGTTTCCGAGATACGATAGGGAGGGGGGAGAAGGGGGGTGAAAAGGGGAGGTTTGGCACTTTTCCCGTAGGTTTGAGAGTTACTTGTTTACGAATCTGTCAAAATATACCCACCTCTTCATCCACCATCTGGGAGAACAATTATGTCAATGAGTGAGTCAGTGAGTGGTAATCTAGCTTTATATAATATAACTAGTATTTGCGTGTTACGCGAGGTGCAAGCACCTCGCGTGCTTGTGAAAAAAACTAAAGCATTGCCCCTCTAAATCAAATATTTGCGTGCTGCGCGAGGTGCAAGCACCTCGCGTGCTTGTGAAAAAAAAAAGTATTTGCGTGTTGCGCGAGGTGCAAGCACCTCGCGTGCTTGTGAAAAAAAAAAGTATTTGCGTGTTGCGCGAGGTGCAAGCACCTCGCGAGCTTGTGAAATAAAAAAAAAAAAAAAAAAAAGAGGGGGGGGTGATGGGGGGGGGGGGGGTAGCACAAGTATTTCGACTAAAGCATTGCTCCTCTAAATGAATCTGAAAAAAAAATGTTCCAAGTCTCTTAGATTCCGAGATCCGCCTAAAGGGGGGGAGAAGGGGGGCGGGGGGCGGGACTTTGAAAAATGGTTTTTACTTTACCGAGCCTCCTCTATACGAATCCGTAAAAAACAAAAAATACGGGTCTCGCAGTTTCCGAGATACGATAGGGAGGGGGGAGAAGGGGGGTGAAAAGGGGAGGTTTGGCACTTTTCCCGTAGGTTTGAGAGTTACTTGTTTACGAATCTGTCAAAATATACCCACCTCCCCATCCACCATCTGGGAGAACAATTATGTCAATGAGTGAGTCAGTGAGTGGTAATCTAGCTTTATATAATATAACTAGTATTTGCGTGTTGCGCGAGGTGCAAGCACCTCGCGTGCTTGTGAAAAAAACTAAAGCATTGCCCCTCTAAATCAAATATTTGCGTGCTGCGCGAGGTGCAAGCACCTCGCGTGCTTGTGAAAAAAAAAAGTATTTGCGTGTTGCGCGAGGTGCAAGCACCTCGCGTGCTTGTGAAAAAAAAAAGTATTTGCGTGTTGCGCGAGGTGCAAGCACCTCGCGAGCTTGTGAAATAAAAAAAAAAAAAAAAAAGAGGGGGGGGTGATGGGGGGGGGGGGGGTAGCACAAGTATTTCGACTAAAGCATTGCTCCTCTAAATGAATCTGAAAAAAAAAATGTTCCAAGTCTCTTAGATTCCGAGATCCGCCTAAAGGGGGGGAGAAGGGGGGCGGGGAGGGGGGACTTTGAAAAATGGTTTTTACTTTACCGAGCCTCCTCTATACGAATCCGTAAAAAACAAAAAATACGGGTCTCGTAGTTTCCGAGATACGATAGGGAGGGGGGAGAAGGGGGGTGAAAAGGGGAGGTTTGGCACTTTTCCCGTAGGTTTGAGAGTTACTTGTTTACGAATCTGTCAAAATATACCCACCTCTTCATCCACCATCTGGGAGAACAATTATGTCAATGAGTGAGTCAGTGAGTGGTAATCTAGCTTTATATAATATAACTAGTATTTGCGTGTTGCGCGAGGTGCAAGCACCTCGCGTGCTTGTGAAAAAAACTAAAGCATTGCCCCTCTAAATCAAATATTTGCGTGCTGCGCGAGGTGCAAGCACCTCGCGTGCTTGTGAAAAAAAAAAGTATTTGCGTGTTGCGCGAGGTGCAAGCACCTCGCGTGCTTGTGAAAAAAAAAAGTATTTGCGTGTTGCGCGAGGTGCAAGCACCTCGCGAGCTTGTGAAATAAAAAAAAAAAAAAAAAAAAGAGGGGGGGGTGATGGGGGGGGGGGGGTAGCACAAGTATTTCGACTAAAGCATTGCTCCTCTAAATGAATCTGAAAAAAAAATGTTCCAAGTCTCTTAGATTCCGAGATCCGCCTAAAGGGGGGAGAAGGGGGGCGGGGGGCGGGACTTTGAAAAATGGTTTTTACTTTACCGAGCCTCCTCTATACGAATCCGTAAAAAACAAAAAATACGGGTCTCGCAGTTTCCGAGATACGATAGGGAGGGGGGAGAAGGGGGGTGAAAAGGGGAGGTTTGGCACTTTTCCCGTAGGTTTGAGAGTTACTTGTTTACGAATCTGTCAAAATATACCCACCTCCCCATCCACCATCTGGGAGAACAATTATGTCAATGAGTGAGTCAGTGAGTGGTAATCTAGCTTTATATAATATAACTAGTATTTGCGTGTTGCGCGAGGTGCAAGCACCTCGCGTGCTTGTGAAAAAAACTAAAGCATTGCCCCTCTAAATCAAATATTTGCGTGCTGCGCGAGGTGCAAGCACCTCGCGTGCTTGTGAAAAAAAAAAGTATTTGCGTGTTGCGCGAGGTGCAAGCACCTCGCGTGCTTGTGAAAAAAAAAAGTATTTGCGTGTTGCGCGAGGTGCAAGCACCTCGCGAGCTTGTGAAATAAAAAAAAAAAAAAAAAAAGAGGGGGGGGTGATGGGGGGGGGGGGGTAGCACAAGTATTTCGACTAAAGCATTGCTCCTCTAAATGAATCTGAAAAAAAAAATGTTCCAAGTCTCTTAGATTCCGAGATCCGCCTAAAGGGGGGGAGAAGGGGGGCGGGGGGCGGGACTTTGAAAAATGGTTTTTACTTTACCGAGCCTCCTCTATACGAATCCGTAAAAAACAAAAAATACGGGTCTCGTAGTTTCCGAGATACGATAGGGAGGGGGGAGAAGGGGGGTGAAAAGGGGAGGTTTGGCACTTTTCCCGTAGGTTTGAGAGTTATTTGTTTACGAATCTGTCAAAATATACCCACCTCCCCATCCACCATCTGGGAGAACAATTATGTCAATGAGTGAGTCAGTGAGTGGTAATTTAGCTTTATATAGTATAACTAGTATTTGCGTGTTGCGCGAGGTGCAAGCACCTCGCGTGCTTGTGAAAAAAAACAAAGTGGGGGGGTGTGATGGGGGAGTTGGGAGGGGGTTTAGTATTTGCGTGGTGCGCGAGGTGCAAGCACCTCGCGTGCTTGTGAAAAAAAAAAAAAGGGGGGGTGTGTTGAGGGGGGGGGGCATAGAGGGGGTGCACAATTATTTCGACTAAAGCATTGCCCCTCTAAATGAATCTGAAAAAAAAAATGTTCCAAGTCTCTTAGATTCCGAGATCCGCCTAAAGGGAGGGGAGAAGGGGGGCGGGGGGGGGACTTTGAAAAATGGTTTTTACTTTACCGAGCCTCCTCTATACGAATCCGTAAAAAAAAAAAATACGGGTCTCGTAGTTTCCGAGATACGATAGGGAGGGGGGAGAAGGGGGGGGAAAAGGGGAGGTTTGGCACTTTTCCCGTAGGTTTCAGAGTTACTTGTTTACGAATCTGTCAAAATATACCCACCTCCCCATCCACCATCTGGGAGAACAATTATGTCAGTGAGTCAGTGAGTGGTAATTTAGCTTTATATAGTATAACTAGTATTCGCGTGTTGCGCGAGGTGCAAGCACCTCGCGTGCTTGTGAAAAAAACTAAAGCATTGGCCCTCTAAATCAAGTATTTGCGTGTTGCGCGAGGTGCAAGCACCTCGCGAGATTGTGAAAAAAAAAAAAAAAAAAAGAGGGGGGGGGGGTGATGGGGGGTGGGGGTTGCACAAGTATTTCGACTAAAGCATTGCCCCTCTAAATGAATCTGAAAAAAAAAATGTTCCAAGTCTCTTAGATTCCGAGATCCGCCTAAAGGGGGGGAGAAGGGGGGCGGGGGGGGGGACTTTGAAAAATGGTTTTTACTTTACCGAGCCTCCTCTATACGAATCCGTAAAAAGAAAAAAATACGGGTCTCGTATTTTCCGAGATACGATAGGGGGGGGGGAGAAGGGGGGGGAAAAGGGGAGGTTTGGCACTTTTCCCGTAGGTTTGAGAGTTACTTGTTTACGAATCTGTCAAAATATACCCACCTCCCCATCCACCATCTGGGAGAACAATTATGTCAATGAGTGAGTCAGTGAGTGGTAATCTAGCTTTATATAATATAACTAGTATTTGCGTGATGCGCGAGGTGCGAGCACCTCGCGTGCTTGTGAAAAAAACTAAAGCATTGCCCCTCTAAATCAAGTATATACGGGTCTCGTAGTTTCCGAGATGCGATATTGCGTGTTGCGCGAGGTGCAAGCACCTCGCGTGCTTGTGAAAAAAAAGTGGGGGGGGTGATGGGGGGGGTTTAGTATTTGCATGTTGCGCGAGGTGCAAGCACCTCGCGTGCTTTTTATAAAAAAATAAAAAATAAAAATGGGGGGGGTGATGGGGGGGGTTTAGTATTTGGGTGTTGCGCGAGGTGCAAGCACCTCGCGTGCTTGTGAAAAAAAAAAAGAAAAAAAATGGGGGGGGGGGTGATGGAGGGGGTTTAGTATTTCCGTGTTGCGCGAGGTGCAAGCACCTCGCGTGCTTGTGAAAAAGACTAAAGCATTGCCCCTCTAAATCAAGTATTTGCGTGTTGCGCGAGGTGCAAGCACCTCGCGAGCTTGTGAAAAAAAAAAAAAAAAAAAGAGGGGGGGGGGGTGATGGGGGGGGGGTAGCACAAGTATTTCGACTAAAGCATTGCCCCTCTAAATGAATCTGAAAAAAAAAATGTTCCAAGTCTCTTAGATTCCGAGATCCGCCTAAAGGGGGGAGAAGGGGGGCGGGGGGGGGACTTTGAAAAATGGTTTTTACTTTACCGAGCCTCCTCTATACGAATCCGTAAAAAAAAAAAATACGGGTCTCGTAGTTTCCGAGATACGATAGGGAGGGGGGAGAAGGGGGGGGAAAAGGGGAGGTTTGGCACTTTTCCCGTAGGTTTCAGAGTTACTTGTTTACGAATCTGTCAAAATATACCCACCTCCCCATCCACCATCTGGGAGAACAATTATGTCAATGAGTGAGTCAGTCAGTCAGTGAGTGGTAATTTAGCTTTATATAATATAATATGTATTAAACGGATACAGAGTTCAATACAAGTCGTCCAGTTGACTTGTTATTGGAGGCAGACGCCATACTCTTATCATGCTAGAGGTGTGCCCATAAAACTGTTGTTCTTTTTTTTTTCGGTTTCGGTATAAAAAAACTTTATTCCCAATAAAGACATTAGTCACTTGCTCGAGAACATCAGTATAACACGTTAATGCAATATCTAATGCATTCATTTCTATAGTGAGTGATCAATCCGCAATTGTGTGCTGGTTGAATGTTAAATGCATTGAATGAGTGCAAATTTCTTATACATGACGGTAATTTATTATAGCGTTGTGCTCCTCCGAAAGTTTGCATTGTTAGCCATAGTTAGTTCTTGTTTTAGGTAAAACTAGCAAGCTTGCTCGCCGTGTGCTGCGTTGACTAACAGGGGTTGTAAATATATAGTAGCTTTATATTCATTATTTTTGTGTCTTGATAAATTTTACTGGTTGACTTTAGATAATGGATAGCCGAATAGTATTTTCATGAGTTTATTTTGGGTAACTTGGAGTTTTGAGCCTTAACTAGGGAGTTGTAAATAGTGTAGCCACCCTGAATACCTATCTGTTGTGTATACACACCTTAAATGTTTGTAATGTCATAGTTACTACACTATGGTTCTCGTCTAGCGACGCTTGCTTTGTCTATGCCCTTCTAGAATAAATGTTGTACCGAGCGCACGCCTTTTATTTAACAGTGGCGACGAGGAAAATCAAAGTTAGTCTATATGTTGTAAATTTACATACGATCAGCGCTAAACCGAATACAAAAAATGTCGGTAGGACAGGTACGGGAGTTCAGTGTAACAACTGGGAACTGGTCTGCGTATGTTGAGCGACTGGAGATGTATTTTTTAGTCAACAATGTGAAAACTGAGCTCAAACTGCCGACGCTGATTTCGATGATGGGCGAGGAAGCCTATGAACTCCTGTCATCATTGGCAAGTCCACTAAAACCCGCGGAGCTGACGCTTGCTAGAGCAGTGGAATTATTGGGTGCACACCTGCAGCCAACACCATCAGTCCTAGCCGAGAGATTTAGGTTCCGGCAGCGGCGACAGCAAACTGAAGAATCGGTGGCGGAATATGTCACACAATTGAAAAAAATGTCGAAACACTGCAGTTTCAAGACAACATTGGATGAAAACTTACGTGACCAATTAGTTTGTGGCATAAAGAGCGACGTAATCCGTCAAAGGCTGCTCGCTGAGGAAGATCTCTCATACAATCGAGCGGTCAGCTTAGCGCTGTCATTGGAGGCTGCGGAACGGAACGCTATTGCGGTGGAGCGTAGCACGGAAGCAACGGAAACTCTTAATAAATTTGAAGAGTGCCCGAAGTGTGGCGATAATAGACACAAAGCGAACGACTGTAAGTACAAAAAATTCGTGTGCAGTGGCTGTCATGAAGTTGGTCACTTGAGAAGGATGTGCCCAGTGTACAGTAAGACTAGACGGAGTAATACGGCGGGATCAGCCGATAGTCTGGACAACAAAGCTTCACGTGGAGGGCGCGGTAGCAGCCGTGGTACGAGCGGGCGCTCAACGTGGAGGCGAGCAGGGCGCGGGCGGCGTGGTAGCCGAGGCGGTCGAGAAGGGGCTCCTTTGTACTCACTTGATGAGGAAGGCAACAGAAGCAAAAGCGACGTGGACGATGAGGATGATGAGGAGCCCATGCACCAAATGTTATTAAGCAATTACAAACCGGCATGAATCCCTATTCGTCGGCACATTGGGCAAATTTCTGGGAGGTACGGCAGAGCTGCATGTGCAGGATGGAGCGGTGCCCACATTTTGTCGGGCACGGCCTCTGCCGTATGCGCTGCGCGAGCGTGTCAATGCCGAACTGGATGTCATGCTGAGAACTGGGGTTATTGAACCGGTGGACCATTCTGACTGGGCCACGCCACTAGTTGTGGTACGCAAAGCTGACGGAGGCCTAAGAATATGTGCCGATTACAAGGTAACCCTGAACAGAGTTTTAGCGATCGATAGATTTCCAATTCCAAAAATGGAAGATTTATTCAGTAACCTGAGCGGGAATGTTTTTTTTACAAAATTAAATTTATCGCAAGCTTATAACCAGGTACTTTTATCAGAGACCTCTAGGAATTATACAGTTATCAACACACACAGGGGATTATTTAAGTATAATCGTTTGGTTTATGGGCTATCCTCAAGCCCAGGTATATTTCAAAAATTAATGGTAAATATGTTCAAGGATAATCCAAATGTCATAGTTTTTTTTGATGATATCTTAATTAAGAATAAGGATTTGGATAGCCATTTAAAATCAGTAAGAGAGGTGTTGCAAATACTAGAAGCAAAGGGTCTAAAAAAAAAAAAAAAATGCGAATTTTTGGCAAGAGAAGTAAAGTACTTAGGTTTTATTATCAATAGGGATGGTGTTAGGGTAGATCCAGACAAGGTAAAGCCTATTGCGACCATGCCACATCCAAACAGTGTCACAGAATTGAAATCATTCCTGGGAATGGTGACTTTTTATGGGAAATTCATCAACAATTTGAGCATGCAGTTATCGCCTCTGTACCAACTCTTAAAAAAGGGTAGGCATTGGAAATGGGGAACTAAACAAAATACTGCATTTAATAGAATAAAAAAAAAAATTGTGTAGCACCAAAGCGCTCGTACATTTTGACATGCATAAAGAGTCGGTATTAACGGTCGACGCAAGCGCGCGGGAGTTAGGCGCCGTGCTGGCTCAGCGCGAACCAGGAGGTGAGGAACGTGTCGTTGCGTATGCCTCGCGTTCACTCACCACTCATGAGCTACACTACAGTCAAATTCACAAGGAGGCCTTGGCAATTGTATTCGCAATTGAGAAATTCCATCAGTACCTTTACGGGAGGAAGTTCATACTTAGGACTGACCATAAACCACTTGTGAGTATTTTTGGGCCTAATATAGGGATTCCTAGCGCGGCAGCAAACCGTTTACAACGCTGGGCAGTAAAATTATCAGCTTATGATTATACTATAGAGTATGTCAAAACGGATAAAAATACAGCCGATTGTCTCTCACGTTTAATTGACTTACAAAAAACTTTTTATCAAAAAATTAAACCGACTCCCAAAAAACACTGCAAAGTGAAAAATAACTTTAATTTCGGTAGTCGGTGTCTTTAGTTTTGTTTTTTCGTTTTTGGCACCGACTTCCGAAATTAAAGTTATTTTTCACTTTGCAGTGTTTTTTGGGAGTCGGTTTAATTTTTTGATAAAAAGTTTTTTTTTCACTCTTTTTAGTTGGATGATTTTTAATTTTCCTAGTTACAAGAGCCTAAATGTCAACTACTTATAACCTTTTACAAAATATTGCTTTTCCCAATGCTGGGCCGTTAATTGTTGAGGAGTTCTCCTGGTACTTCACCATCAGCTCTACATCACCATATGCATTGTGACGAGCATAAAGTGCTTAACATCCATATTCAAGTAATCGAATCGCAATCCACTTAATACTTATTATTGAGTAGTTTCGGCGGCCATCTGTGGTCTTCATCATCAGTTCCACTTCCCCAAATGGTACTTTTTGAGAGCAACTGCACAAGTTACTATAAGAAATACCCAAAACGCCATAGGTGTGCCTATAATATTTGAAGAGTTCCCTCGATTTCTCCAGGATCCCATCATCAGATCCTGACTTTGGTGATAATGGTACCAATTTCGAAGTATACCCATTTGAACAAAAAAAGAATTTTCCAAATCGGTTCAGCCGTCTTCGAGTACTCGATGATCATACATAAAAAAAAAAAAAAAAAAATATACGCGTCGAATTGATAACCTCCTCTTTTGGTCGTCGGTTGAAAAAAGGAGACAGCAGCTGAAGAGGAAATTTTACCAGAGCAGACATATTTGCATTTTGCAACTGAAGCCCTGTCGCTAGATTATAACATACTTAAAAAAGAAACAAAAAATGACCCAATTTTAAGTCGCGTATTAAGCTATTTAAGGGACGGTTGGCCATCGGAGGTGGAAATAAAGGAACTTAAACCATATTTTAATAGAAAAAACGAATTATACTGCGAATTGGGTTGTGTTATGTGGGGTCATCGTGTAGTTATACCGTTGTCATCTAGAACAAAAGTAATTTCGGAACTTCACGAGGTACACATGGGGATAGTAAAAACTAAGTCGCTAGCTCGTAGTTATGTGTGGTGGCCGGGAATAGACGAAGCGCTGGAGGCGGCATGTCGCTCGTGTGTAGTATGTGCGGCGGTAGCCGACGCACCGCCTGCACACGTGCCACGCTCATGGCCGTGGCCGTCACGGCCCTGGTCCAGGCTTCATTTGGATTTTTTAGGGCCCATAGGTGGTTTGACCTACTTAGTTATTGTAGATTCTTGCTCAAAATGGATAGAGGCAGTTCGAATGAATAGAACTACAGCTCAAGCAGTTATCAATGTACTACGAAGTTTGTGGTCACAATTTGGTCTTCCAAAACAAACTGTGAGTGACAACGGCCCCCCATTTTCAAGTTTAGATTTTCAAGATTTCCTAAAACATAATGGCATAGAACACATTTTTACAGCTCCATATCACCCAGCATCTAATGGTGCAGCGGAAAGCGCGGTAAAAATTTGTAAACGTACTATTAAGAAGGCGTTTAAACAGAATCTGAATGTTGAAATAGCTTTGTCTAGGTTTCTTTTAGCCTACAGAAATACAGAACACGCTACTACCCGTGATAGTCCAGCTAGTATATTACAGGGCCGTAGTCTCCGTGTGAGGTTGGATAACCTAAAACCAGAACGAGAATCGCAGGTCACTGCGCGCCAAGCTCGTAGTGAGCGAGACGCGGGCGGGACACAGCGCGAATTCAAGCCGGGCGCTCGTGTCTGGTATCGTGAATATAGAGGCTCTGATAAATGGGTACCTGGAACGATCGACAAACGTTTAGGTAATACAAATTACTCCATTCGATCTGACATAGGAACGGAAATTCACCGACATGTCGATCAGCTGAAGCGAAGAATGACGGAAAATGGGGGTAAAGAAAGTACCCAAAAAGAGACTGGACTAGATCAGGTTACAAAAAAATTGGAAATCAGTACGCGTTCGCGTAAATCATTATCATTTCCCATGACTAGTGGCGAGGATCCAGATAGGAATGCGGCTGGTCCGAGAAAAGGTAGCTTAGGTGGAGTTTCGTCCCCAAAACCAGAAGTACCAGCAGTTATGGTGGCACCAGATGCTGCCGCAGAGGCATCTGGGAAGTCGCCTGCAGAACCCAATGTGTCGACCAATAAGGAGGATGCTGGTAATGTTGCTACAACAAGTAACCGTCCAGTAAGAGTACGTAAGCCGCCAGTACGATACGGGTGGCATGACGAAATAGATTAGGAAAAATTATTTAGTCTGGGTTTTATCCTTGTTTAACTTGTAATTTTTATGTGCACTTAGCTATAATTTCTTTCTTTGTTATGTTAATAATTAAGGGTAGAGGTGTTGTGCATACACACCTTAAATAGTTGTAATGTCATAATGACTACATTATTTAGTCTGGGTTTAAAACTTGTTTAACTTGTAATTTTTATGTGCACTTAGCTATAATTTCTTTCTTTGTTATATTAATAATTACGGGTAGAGGTGTTGTGTATACACACCTTAAATGGTTGTAATGTCATAATGACTACATTATTTAGTCTGGGTTTTATCCTTGTTTAACTTGTAATTTTTATGTGCACTTAGTTATAATTTCTTTCTTTGTTATATTAATAATTAAGGGTAGAGGTGTTGTGTATACACACCTTAAATGTTTGTAATGTCATAGTTACTACACTATGGTTCTCGTCTAGCGACGCTTGCTTTGTCTATGCCCTTCTAGAATAAATGTTGTACCGAGCGCACGCCTTTTATTTAACACTATCCTTTGCTTTTGATATCCTGCCGCGCATAAACAGTCATCTGAGACACGCGCACCTATAACCGCACAAATAATGGACAACGAATACTTTTGTAAACACTAATAATTCTATAATATAAAATGAGACGCGAGCCCCTATAGCCGCGCTCACATAATGACCACTGTTATAACTTATGTTAATACTACTTATATACATTAATAGTTTTATTAGACAGGCCCGTTGGTATAGTGGTCAGTGGTCATGACTGCTATGCGCAAGCTCGTGGGTTCGATTCCCACCTAGGACAAATGTTTGTGTGATGAGCACGATCATTTGTTCTTTGTCTGGGTGTAATTTATCTAAGTATAATAAGTATGTATTTAGAAATATATATGTATGTTTATCAGTTGTCTAGTACTCATACCACAAGCTCTGCTTAGTTTGGGACTAGATGGCGTTGTATGAGAGTTTAAAAAAAAATAATGTAATAAATACATTCACATTCATTACTGTAACTTCACGCCTTGTCATTGCTCTTCCTATTTCTCCAAAGTGCTGTCGAAAGTAAAGTAAATCTCTGCTGTTCAAACCAATCTCGCTAAACGTAATTCCTAAAATATAATCTCTAAAGTTAGTGCCTAAAGCAAAGCACTAAAATAGTATATCGCAAATTTGCGTGGTTATTTCCTCAAAAGTACCACAGACCTACATGCTTCTCATATAAAAATACAAATTGTCTGGACTTTAAAAGAGACTATGACCTCTGAGTTTGTTTCGGTGTTTCTTCTCAGAGTAGTCAGTTAGGAAATACCGGCCTCATCTAGCTAAACTTAACACGCAAAAAAACACGACGTGTAAAAGTGTTATTTATAACCAATTTACAAATAAATATTTCATTTCATTTCATTTCATTTGGCAGAATACAACGAACTATGTTACTCATTGACCCGGAGAGTGCTTACTTACTTACTTACTTACTCTTTATGTGTTCAATGTGAGCATTTCACGTTAGTGAGCTGTCCATTCACAGACCGAGATATTTTTCACATGTTTTTTGCTGTAGCGGAACATCATTAATTGTTAGAGGGTCATATGGGGGAATTGATTTATTTTATTTGAATTGTTTTTTTTTTAATTGATTTATTATAGACCATGTTTTAGAGATATTTGTTGTTACGAGATTGAACTGAAATCATGCGAATAAAGTATTGAAATCTTCTGGAGCTTTTGAGGCAATGGGATGGATCCGCAGTAAAATAAACAAGTATCGTCAGCATATAGAGTAAGGTGACCATGTAATTTAATTTCGTTTACATCTTAACCTAGTATAAAGCAGTCGCTTCCCTGTGTCTGTCCCTATGTATGCTTAAATCTTTAAAACTACGCAACGGATTTTGATGCAGTTTCTTTCAATACAAAGAGTGATTTAATAGGAAGGTTTTTAAGTATATAACATGCATAATATAGTAGAGGAACACTGATGATTTTTGAGGTTTCTAATGTGATGTCGCAAATAAACACATTTTTTTGGGCTTGCTTTGCAAACGCTGGCTGAACCCTACGAGATAGATCAAAATAATGTACTACAGTATTGTACACCTTAAAAAGTTCAACAAAAAAATCCTCGATGGCATCTGTCTATCTCTTATAGATAACCCACAACAACCATTTTTTATCCTTTACTTTTTACGAGAAATACGAGCATATTTTACGAAGCAATACAGCATTAATCCTTATCCAAGTAAGTACCATAAATACATTGTGCATTTAATATAAATCAACATTGCCCTTTACAGAATATAATTTAATTAAATAGTTTCGAAGATATTACAGATTTAAAATGCAAGGACTTTTTGCGATTGCAATTGCGGCGCGGTGCCGGCGGAGGCACGGCTCGCGTGCCTATGTTGCTTAGATTTGAGCGTTGAATGTTTTTCCCATGGTAAATTATGTGTCGCACTTTCAAGAGTAATTACTATAGAGAACATGGATGTCGAATGACAAAAAGGCTGTCAACGATGTATATAAAGACATTCTATAGTATATTTAATATAAACATTGCACCCGTGCGAAGCCGGGGCGGGTCGCTAGTTATTTATATATATAGTTTTTGCCAACAAAGATTTATTTTTTTTATATTAAGAAGAGTAAGGGACCCAAAATAGATCCCTGTGGGATGCCACATGTAATGGGTAATGCATCACTTTAGTTTTACCACTGGTTTGATCACTAATTGTGAACGATGTTTTAAGTAATGCTCAAACATTTTTATATCTTTTCCAGTGATATTAATTGATTCCAGTTTTTTTAGGAGTAGTTTGTTGTCGTTTGGTTAATCGAGTCAAAAGCCTTTTTAAATCAATAAAAACGCCCAGGTCTATATCTTTTCTGTTTTTATTTTGTTTAATTTTAGTGATGAGACCAATAATAACTGTAGTAGTTTGACGAAATGGTTTGATTGTAAGTGCTAATTCATCATCGCCTTTAACACACCAACCATCCTAGGTGTGTTTGCTGTGTAAGGGTGAAGGTTTACTGAGTACTGACTTGTTCTCGACGATAATGGTCAAGGGGTACCACACGACGTTGTCGAAGGGGTGCGCACGAACCGCACGTAGCACACGCGTGCGGAACTCGCGCCACGTGCCCGCGCACGCGCACGAGCACACGTTGTACACGCGCGCCGAGCGCTGGCTGCAGGGAAGTAACATCAACAGTGAATACGTTATCTAACACGTTGAACGCCAACGCGGTCAGTGCTGACTGACAGTGAGCTTTCCCTTTAGACCAAGCAAAAATCACAGTTCTATCCACTAAATGTTTTTTTATTGTTGTTTTGATGGGACGCCAACCTCAAAAAAAAATAGATACTTATATGTAATGTCCAAATGTATGTTTTCATTAACAAAAATCAACTTTAGTCATTAATTAATTAAATATGGAGATATTAAACGCCGGGCAGCACTGACCGACGCGGCCCGAACGGCAAGTCTAGTTGTCGGCCATCACTGACCGACGCGGCCCGAACGGCAAGTCTAGTTGTCGGCCATCACTGACCGACGCGGCCCGAACGGCAAGTCTAGTTGTCGGCCATCACTGACCGACGCGGCCTGAACGGGAAGATGCATTTTTTTTCTTGGCGTTCAACGTGTTAAGGGACTTTTAGACAAGTTAAGGAAGAAATCGCACAGAGAGCTAATGCCTACAAGGAAAGGATCTTAACACATCCCAATATAATGGCGTCAGACCTAATGAAATCAAACATTTTCAGGAGGCATAAAAGATTAGACCGGCAAGACCTGCTATGAGTCATATAAAAGGTGGCCAGTATTGGTGTGGATATACCAATGGGCGTATAGCAAGCATGCCTTAAGTAAAAAACACATACGGTGGTCAATGTCACTAAAGACATATCCCATAAATAATGTTACGAGCTGGGGTTCCAGATAGAAATAATTACGCCAATTAAACCAAAATTAACACTTTACTTAAATAAACACCAAATAAAAATTAACACAGTTATTCACAGTACAATACTTGTCACTCAACACTTAAATCGCATCGAAATTCACTTGTAGAGCTTCGATTATATCGCGTATTCGCCTCGTAATAAGACTGACTCTCTGCGTTTTTTTTTTTTCGGTAGGGCCACTCGTAGATCAGCTCACTAAGGCTGTGCGTCAACTTAACCGGTCTGTACTCTCTGCGTTCCTTTGCGAGCTATTTATACCGCGTTGTATGTGTTCTAGAAAGATCAAGTACAATCGACACACTGCTAATATTGACAAGAATGTTCCAGAAGCTACTCGAGATACACAGTATGGCATGGCGTTAGTGTCTCGACTCGATATACTCAGTACTGCTACTCGCCGCTAGATGGCGTTAGTGTCTCGAACATTCTAGATTTCTGTTGAAGTTTCTCGACGTACTTCACTAAGTGACTGGCGTAACAATAATAATAGAAAAAATGTGTAATTACTTGTCAACCGCGGTCTCCCAGGCGACGGCGAGCAGCGTGTCGATGGCGATGTCAACGGGCATCATGTCGGCGCGCCGCGCGCCCGCGCACGACAGCACGCGCAGCGCGCCCGCCCCCGCGCCCACCAGCACGCCCGACGGACCGTTCAGGTTCTCGATCCAGCCGGGGAAAGGGTCGCGCAGGGACGAGATCACTGCAACGGTACCCAGCTGTTCAGATCTATACTTATTTATGAAGCACTCGCTGTATTGTACTCTTTATTTTCAGGCGAATTTAAAAATTAATACTTTGCATAAAAAATATGATAATCTAATATCGTATTAAAATTTGATGTGAGACTCAGTTAAATAAAGTAAAATTAACCGTATTAATTTTCGCAAATAAGTTTTCTTTGTAAACCATAGTGAAAACTTAGTCTAAAGTGTCCCTACGTTCCTCAAAAAATTTGATGATGAAAAAAAAAACAGTATAATTCAAACGCCTTTCTTGTCTGTTCTTCTCTTGAGTTTGCCTTAGACAGGTCTCAGAAAATGGCATTTAGGTATTTACCTTTATTTATTCTAAAAGAACATACATTGTTCACTTAGCGAATAAATACATAGTTAAGGTAGGTTTAGTCCAGTAGCTAACAGTATTTTTACTTTAGTAGCACAGTTTAGTAGGTAGGTAAGATGTCGACATATTATTGTGCGTAACATTAAATTGTTTTGTTATTTTAATAGTTTTGTGTTGTTAATTACACACTGTTTGAGTTTTGCTTTAAATATATTAAAAAACATAATTCATTACTCTCATTTAAGTTTCATGATATACGATCACTCAACCTTTGTGTACTTTTCTGACACGAAACCAAACTGGTTGCTATGATATTGTTATCGGTATCTAAATTTTTGATTACCTTGCTGTTTAAGATTTTTCCAATATTATAGACGTTGCAGAAAGCACAGAAATGGTTCTACCTATAACCTTTTATACAATATCTACTATCCGATTTGCAGATTGGGTTAATACACCAAATCATATATTTTTATTAGCAATTAAAATTTTATCTTCTATACTTATAATAAATCTGTAGAGAGGTCAATTCTGTACATGAAATATATTTACAAAATAACTATCAGGGGGTGATTAGGGATCGATACTGAAGCCAAAAATGCAATCAGTAAAATTTTTGTCTGTCTGTCTGTCGGTCTGTCTGTCTGTCTGTCTGTCTGTCTGTCTGTCTGTATAACCGTTATAGAAACAAAAACTAGTCGACGGATTTTAACGAAACTTGGTACAATTATTTTTTATACTCCTGAGCTGGTTATAGTATACTTTTCATCACGCTATAATCAATAGGAGCAGAGCAGTGAAGGGAAATGTTGGGAAAACGGGAGAAGTTACTCCATTTTTTAAGCTTCCGTCGCGTGTGCAACCTTAGTCGTTAAAGCTACACAGAAATCATTTATGACGGAAATGTTCTCCTTAAAATTATATAAAAAATATCCCACGACAGCATATATCTATCTTTTATGGTTGTCTCACAATAACACGTGTAACTCCCGATAGCTTAGCAGTTCTAAGCTTTCTGATTATTATTCTGCTCCGAAATTTAAAACCACCACAACTTTGCAATGGAACTCGGCTAAAAGTAACCCAGTTGCAACAAAATATAATCGAGGCTCAAATTTTAACAGGTTGCGGTGCAGGAGAAACCGTCTTTATGCCCAGAATTCCCATAATACCAAATAATTTTCCATTCCAATTTAAAAGAACGCGATTCCCAGTATCGGTGTGTTATGCAATGACAATTAATAAGGCTCAAGGGCAGACTTTTCGTGTTGCTGGAGTAGATCTCGGTATCAGTTGTTTCTCGCATGGTCAGTTGTACGTCGCTCTTTCCCGGGTTAGCAGTTCTAGAAATCTTTATGTTCACGTGCCGGATGGGTCAACTTTCAACATAGTTTACCCGGAAGCTTTGCGCTGAAGTATTGTCGTTCTATAGGTACTTAAGCCTCATGTGAACGTGATCTAAACAATATTACCAATACATTAACTTAATAACACACAAGGAGTTACACGCTGACGGAGTCGCGGACACATCTATTAACAATAATATTGTGCGGCTCGGTATTGCGATATTTTTCAACAGTATTATAGATTGACATATTATATTTCCCTACTAAATTACGAAAGTTATTCTGTGTGTTACATCAAAATCACTGAACCGTGAGGAAGGACATAGGCTACTTTTTTTTACGGAAAACGACGGAAACGTGGACGAAGTCGCGGGCAACAGCTATCTATGCTAATATATAAGGCTGAAGAGTTTGTTTGTTTGTTTGAACGCGATAATCTCAGGAACTACTGGTTCGAATTGAAAAAAAAAAAAATTAAATAGTCAATTTATAGAGAAAGGCTATAGGCTATATATCATTACGCTAAGGCCAATAGGAGCGGAGCACCAATGAAGAATGCTTCAAAATCGGGGTTAATTTTAACGTTAGCCCAAAGTAACTATTCCACGCGGACGAAGTCGCGGGCAAAAGCTAGTATATAATAAAGTTCTGTTTCCTGAACTAGCCAGAGCCACTTAGGAACACAGTCTTATATTCTCGTTCTTTTTATGTTAAAAAATTATTTTAAGATAAATGTAAAAATAGGCAGGGTCGGGAGCTGGAGCCAGCAGACCACGAGGGTCTGTGTCGCCTATCCATCCGGACAACGGGGGGCCCTTAGGAGCGCGCGAAGCGCCAAAGGGGATATCCCTGAAGTTCGGTGGGAAAGCCGCTCCCGCCACTACTCCCAGCCCAGCAAGCCCGCCTGGACAGACGCTGGACGCCGCCAGGACTTTCATCCGGAGACCGGAGAGGAAGAGGAGGTCCATAGACCTCATGGACTCATACGTCAAGCAGGCCGACACCTACGCAACCCTGTCCAATGACAAACTCCTCCAGGAGGTCATGAAGACCTTTGAGGATATCCCGTCCAGAGTGAGGGACTATTCTCAGATGCGTCGGGATATCAACACCTTCCTGGAGGTCCAGTCGGACAGGGGTTTGCGGATCCTGTTTGAGGTAAGTAGGCGAGTAAAAATCTTAGAAACGGAGTCTAAAGAAGCTCCACTCACCACGCCTACACCCCCCGAACTGAGGGAGGTTTTGGATAGGCTGGAAGGGATGGAGTCAAACCTAAACACGCGGCTCAACGACCTCCAAGAGGAAGTTACGAAAGGAGTGCAAGAAATGAAGCTTGAGTGTAATGAATGCGGCGCCGACATCCTCGACAAGGTCTTCGACAAGTTCGACGAGGTCGGTCTGAAGACCGACGAGGTCGGTTTGAAGATCGACGCCGTCCAGGTGAGCGTGGACCACACGACGGAGGGGGTGAGGACCCTCGGTTGTGTTGCGGCCAGGCTCGAGGACCAAGTCGGTGATCTTGCCGGGGATGTCGCCGCCAGGATAGAAAGGTTAAAGGAGGTCATGCGGGAGGTTGTGGTCGAACCCAAAACCGACCCGCCGACATACGCCAGCGTCACGGCAGCCAAACCCTGGCACCGACCGGCACTCCACTCGATGGCGGTCACCTTGGAAGGCAGTCAGGAGACTACGGACGAGGTGCTCGCCAGGGTGAAGAAGGCGGTCGACGCCAGGGTAACTGGCCTTAAGATTAACAAGGTAAGAAAGGCGAAAAACCAAACAGTAATACTGGGGTGCGACTCTGAGGAAGACTTCAGAAAAGTAAAACACAGGATCGAGAGCCGAGGCGGAGGGCTAGTAGTGGCGCCCATGCAAAATAAAAACCCACTCGTCGTCCTCAAAGACGTCTTTTTGGACAGTGAGGACGACGAGATGGAGAAGGCGCTCTACTCACAAAATGAGCACATATTTAGGGATTTAGACGTAGAAGAAAAAGAAATTAGGATTAAATACAAGAAGAGGACCAGAAACCCCAGGACGGCGCACGTTGTCGTCCAAGTCAGGCCCAAAGTATGGCAGAGGATGACGGAGGCTGGGGCCCTCTACCTTGACCTGCAAAGGGTCAGGGTCGAGGACCAGTCTCCGCTCATCCAATGCACAAAGTGCTTGGCATTCGGACACGGCGGAAATTTTGTACCGAGAGTGCAGACAGGTGCAGTCACTGTGTGCGGAGTTCATTGCGGGCAATGAACCGCGGTGCTGCAACTTTCTGCACTCGAAGTTCCAAAGGATCGGCCACAACGCCTTTAGCGTGGAGTGTCCGGTGCGCAAGAAGTGGGACTACCTGGCTCGGACGACAACGGCGTATGCCTGAGCCGTTTCTTGGGACGTACAACACACACGTTACATACACAACACGCACATTAACACACAAGATATACAAAACGTATAGTAAATATATAGTAATATATCTAAACACGCACAAAACACAAAACATGCACTGCACAACACCCCTCAGAACACAAACACAAACACAGATATATAATATATATTATAAATATATAAGCATATATCAAAACACGCACGAAACACTTAACATGCACTACACACAACCTGAGAACACAAAGAATTATTGTTTTGTTTTTGTCCTGTTTTGCATTGTTGTTTGTTTTACAAATACACTACAATTGTTGAACAGAATAGGAAAGGTAATAAATATTGTATTATGAGAATATATATATAGTATTGCCTAATTACTGAAGCACATGAACAATACGAAATGTCAACTCTTCACGTGGTGTGTACCCAAGTTAGCTGAACCCCTTCTTGTTTATATACCATATGTAAGAAGATAAAAGATAAGTTACTTGTTTTACATAGACATAATAGAAGTAAATAAACACGTAGAAATAAGACATATTGTATGTTAACTAGAAAAATAAGACTGTATTAGAATAATATTATATAGATACAATTTATATAGCATGTATATGTAAGAAACATGGTTGTAATTAACTAGGAATGAAACGCATTAAAATCGGAAAACACCTGTACAAATATAATATAGTAATAAGATGTTTAGTTATATAAAAATAGTACCTAGAAATACAGTTTATAATGAATGTAATATGTAAATAAAACAAGGTTGTCCTATGTATATCCCTTAAATAAATAAATAAATAAAGATAAACACAGTAGAGTAGATAAGCATAGCGGGAGTCCCACCCGGCTAAGAATGAAAGGTTGTATGAAAGAAAGATCAAGTATGAAGCATGAAAGTACGAGAGGAATAAATGATAGAACTAGAATGAATGAGTACATTACATATACAAGGTCCTGGTGGTCTCATGACCGGGGAAAAAAAAAAAAAAAAAAAAAGTAAAAATAGTGAAATAAAAAAAATACTACGATGTCAGTATACGAGTTTAAACGCTTTTTATAAGGTACTACATTGAAAGGGGTACCTATTAAAATCATGAAATTTCATAATAACTATTTTTTTTATTTTATTTATTTGGGAAACAAACAATTGTACAGTAAGTATTACAAATAAAATATTACAAAGTATGGGTGAATGTACAATCCACAGCATTTCCACAGTATACTTGTGTACATTATAAATTAATTAGTTACTATGACTGAAATACCGATGTCCAAAACAACGAAATTCAAAATACCTAAAGTTTTAAATGCCGATAGCCGTTTAAATATCGAAACATAAAATACCGATGTCCAAATGCCCGAAAGGAGGAAACCCCGAGGTTAAAGTAACTTGATCAAACCGAACCTCGGGGTACCCCTGACGTTGGCCGTGTAGAGTTAGGATTTAGGGTTCTAAAGCTATTTAGAACTGTCATTTTGGGTATTAATATTGCTATTCCAGGTGGTTAACTTAAATAAGAAAATAAAAATCTGATTAACATTGATTATGATTATGAATTTCGGGATTTTGAACTTCGGGATTTTAACCTTTCGGGCAAACAATCATTCGGCGTTTTTAATTTTTCGGGATTTCTTCCATAGCTATTTTAAAATACGGTCTTTTAAATTTCGGTATTGTAATACGTACCCATTAAAAGACGCTGGTGGAAATTAATAAGTTACATAATATATAAGTTATTGTAGGAAGTAGACACCTAAATGGTGGTGCAGTAATGATCTGACTAGATTATTGTACTGACTATTTTATTTATTTTGCTCACCAACAGTTATATACACTAATACAAATTGAGAATATATTCGTTTATGGACTAGTACATCTACTTCTTACAGATAAAATTCACACTATGCTTGACATACATATTAGTTGATCGCGTGCTTACTTACAATTAAATTTTTAATACAGGCTTAAAATTAAAATCCTGTGATAAATTTTTCAACCTCATCCTTATACACTATTAAGTTACCTAGTAATTTTGATAATAACGCTAAGGCTTCAGGGACTCTCTTAACGAATCTATGTTATTATTTGAGATTTAAATATTAATATTATTTTCTTTTTTGTGTGTGGCATCTTGCAGGTCCACTTGTTAAATTGTCGGCTGCTTAAACGGACTTGCCTGTGGTTGCATTAATTAATTATAATTACAGCCTCCAGTCAGGGCTTATTATAAAATTTACAAACTAGGTGACTACACCCTAAGGGCACCCCTGTAGGGTACGGACCACGGCTTAGGGCGCCACAGGGGAGGGCAGCTAGGGACAGGCTGGATCAGATCATACTCACCTATGCTGGGCCTGAAGATGGCGCTGGCGTACTGCGCGGTGAGAGCGTGCTCGGCCACCGCGCTCTCCGCCATCGCCTTCGTGAACGTGTACGTGTTGGGCTTCGGGGCTATCAACCTGGAAACATATGGAACCATTTTTACTTATTGACTGGAAAGTGTACGCATCCAACGAAGACTAATACGAAATTAATGTACACTTTTGAAGATGAAGAAAAAACTACTACATGGCTTCAAATGTTGGACTACACACAAACTGAAAGCCTTTTGAAAGAACAGTAACCCTTAATTTACACACACACACACACACACACACATACATACATACATACACCCACTCACACATACACACACACGCACACACACATACACTTAAACCACCTCAATAAAAGCACATCAATGTGATACAGACCGACACTTTTTAAAGAGCAAGCATGCGATAACTACTGTTAACTTTTAATTATTATTGCTTTTTTTTATTATTGTATTTATGTTTAAATTTATGTTAGTGGCATAATAATGCAAATATTGTTCAACAAGCGAGTGAAGACACTGACTCCTGTAACACAGGTTATTACCTAGCTCAGGAGTCAGGACTTCAAATAAAAATGTAACATCTTTATTTTTATGTCAATAAAACATTATTAATATTATTTTTTTTTGTGGATGGGATTATCATCTAATGATTTTTAGTGCTCTGGGTGAACCAGAAGAGAGTGTCAGACTTCTACTGACTAAAAACCCTTACTGTTCCTTCACCGGCCTTTACGTTCCGGGGCCTCAGTCTCTCGTTAGAACATTCCTGTAACCCCGGAAAGCAATAGCTTTGTCGGGCCCCGTCACTGTTGCTGACAACTCTTTGAGGCGCGCGTGGAACACTCGGCTGTGTCTGTCCGGGCCTGGTCCTTACCGCACGGTGAGCGACCCCTGCTCATCGTCCGCAAGCCCGCGCTTACGGTGGCCAGATTGCCTCGCGATCCTCGACGCCAATGAATTTAGAAACGGTATGAACATACTTTGATAATAATTATTATTAAGCTTACAGACTAACTGACAAAGGCTTGCACTGACCGGACGGGTCTACTCAAATCTGTGTGGTTCTTTCCTCAAAAAGCCATTTTTAGACTAATCTACATAATCTTCAAAAACGATTGTGAATATGTGAACTATGTAGGTTATTTTATTCCAGTTAAACATGATTGTCTGGCAGTTTGAGTGCTTTTGCGGCCTACCCAAACGTCCTTACCTTGGTATTGTTCGTCATGTTCTAAGTTGAGCTATACGTCATTTGACAAATGCTTGCACTGTATGGACAGGCCCACTCAAATCTGTGAGCATCTTTCTTCAAAAGATCGCCTCAGACTAAAACCTACAAGTCTCCCATATAATTAAACCAGTATAGATTGTATGGACTTTAAAAGAGACGGACCGCTGAGTTTGTTTCGATGTTTCTTCTCAGGGTAGTCAGTTAGGAAACACCGACCTCATCTAATTAATATTTACGAAAAAAATGACGTGTAAAAGTGTTATTTAATAACCAATTTGCAAAATAAAGATAATTTATCATTTATAAGCCTGTAGTGTCCTCTACTGCAGGGCATCACGGTCTTATCCCTTCACGTAGGAATGTAGCTCGTCACGCCATGTTCTCGTGAGCCTACCACATCGCCAGTTCTTATTCAATCAATAAATTATTTATTATCTCTTCACAGGTTATCTGAAACTTAATTGCAATGGTCTGAGAGAATCCAACCTTCTGAGAGTATTGCTGATATAGGTTTTGGAGAAACCAGTTGGTTTTTATTATATGATTACTTGCTAGTGTTAGGTTATGTCTCTTGTGAATTTAGAGTTACTTTATAAAGTTGCTAGTACCAATTATCAGAAGGAATGTAAATAATTAGTGGAGAAGTCCGAAAATTAACACTTATTTATTCAATATAATTCGCGTACATCTTTCACACCGCCAGAGACAAGAAACATCTGAAGGAAAATAATACGGGAGAAAGTGACGCAGAAGGACCTTCATTTATGAGGAAAACGACGCAAGGAGGAGGGCCCGTACAATATTTAGAAGTGAATTCTATCCATATTGCTCCCCTGGTCTGTTAGCTACTCATACGAAGCACTCACTTGGGCGTGATGTCGGCCAGCGCGTCGTGCGGCAGCGCGTCCACGAGCGCCAGCAGCTGCGGCAGCGGCGCCGGCGCGGCGTACACGTACACATTGCTCCCCTGGTCTGCTAGCTACTCATACGAAGCACTCACTTGGGCGTGATGTCGGCCAGCGCGTCGTGCGGCAGCGCGTCCACGAGCGCCAGCAGCTGCGGCAGCGGCGCCGGCGCGGCGTACACGTACACATTGCTCCCCTGGTCTGCTAGCTACTCATACGAAGCACTCACTTGGGCGTGATGTCGGCCAGCGCGTCGTGCGGCAGCGCGTCCACGAGCGCCAGCAGCTGCGGCAGCGGCGCCGGCGCGGCGTACACGTACACATTGCTCCCCTGGTCTGCTAGCTACTCATACGAAGCACTCACTTGGGCGTGATGTCGGCCAGCGCGTCGTGCGGCAGCGCGTCCACGAGCGCCAGCAGCTGCGGCAGCGGCGCCGGCGCGGCGTACACGTACACATTGCTCCCCTGGTCTGCTAGCTACTCATACGAAGCACTCACTTGGGCGTGATGTCGGCCAGCGCGTCGTGCGGCAGCGCGTCCACGAGCGCCAGCAGCTGCGGCAGCGGCGCCGGCGCGGCGTACACGTACACATTGCTCCCCTGGTCTGCTAGCTACTCATACGAAGCACTCACTTGGGCGTGATGTCGGCCAGCGCGTCGTGCGGCAGCGCGTCCACGAGCGCCAGCAGCTGCGGCAGCGGCGCCGGCGCGGCGTACACGTACACATTGCTCCCCTGGTCTGCTAGCTACTCATACGAAGCACTCACTTGGGCGTGATGTCGGCCAGCGCGTCGTGCGGCAGCGCGTCCACGAGCGCCAGCAGCTGCGGCAGCGGCGCCGGCGCGGCGTACACGTACACATTGCTCCCCTGGTCTGCTAGCTACTCATACGAAGCACTCACTTGGGCGTGATGTCGGCCAGCGCGTCGTGCGGCAGCGCGTCCACGAGCGCCAGCAGCTGCGGCAGCGGCGCCGGCGCGGCGTACACGCGCTCCTCCACGTGCGACAGCTCGGCGTTGCTGTACGCCGTGGACACGTACACCAACACCTGTACAACATAATTACGAGTATGTTCAATAAGGTAGTTTCCTAAAATATTTTAATTAGTCCGTCACGTAGTTTAACAAAAAACATTGGACACGTATTTTTTAGTTTTTCACGTAATTGAAAAATTATGACGATACAGTGAGTTGAAATGTCGCGTAACGTCACACTCCGGTATAATTCTTAGCACTGTGTGACGTCAGCAGCACCCACTCCTGTACTTTAAAGCTTTTCATCTTTGTGATATTTTCTTGACTTGAAAAGGCAAAAAATACGTGACCAATATTTGTTGAAAATCTACCTAATGGACCAAATAAAATAATTATTTTGTAACACAGGAAACTACCCAATTATGTTCTTTTATATTCCCGCTCTGGTTGGAGCGGAAAGGAGTGTCATTGTGTTTGTGTTGTGTGCACAGCAGACATGAACTTACATGGTTCTCATTAGATTTGATCACTATAGATTGTATGCACTTCAAAAGGATTAGATGGGAAATCGTCCAATGACTGCCTCCAAATCTGGGTGAAGCGGGAGGGTGTGTCAGACTTTTACTGACTAAAACCCATCCGTGTTCCGTCATGTGCCCTTCGTGTTCCGAGGCCGCGGTAACTCTTTCGAACAATTACGCAACAGACTTTGACCTCTGAGTTTGTTTTGCCTCGGGGTATTCAGGAAACATTGGCCTCATCTAGTTTACATTTACGAACAAAATGACTTGTGAAAGTGCTAAAAAAATCATGCAAAATAAAAATGACTAGGAGTAGAAACCAATCCTGATCGAAAGATTACAATACTTACCCAAATTACATTGAAACGCAAAGGCAAGTGAAAACTTGCCTTTGCGTTTCAATGCCGCGGTATATCGTTAGAACAATCTTGTAACTCTGGCGGGTTTCTAATTAATCTATCTCGATATTGTAACGCCCAAATTCCAAGTCCGTTTGAAATTTTAGATTTCCACTTGGCAACCACTATGACGACGAAACGAGCATCGAATTCAATAAATAACAATGATGTTTCAAGAGATCATGGATTGGACAGTAACCATACTTATCATGTTTCAATATAAATATAAGATTAAAATTCTACTATTTTACAAAGCAAAACGTAATGCAGGCCATTTTATATTGTTATTTGTTTAATTTAATCTATAATCAATTTAATTGTCTTACGGGATAACCTATTACTTAAAGTGTAGACAGAAGGCGCCAATGTCTGTCACACAGTTCAAATTAGCAGGACATCTACGTTTCACTCTATCTTTAGAAAATTTAAATTGTTATCTTTGCACTTGTGCTTTTGATTAAAATAGATGAGTTCTACCCAATGTTATTATTATTAATAATAAATTGTTGAAAAATAATTGAAAGGGACGGATCCGGCGTGATTTGCATACAGCAAATCCGTCCATCCGTGGATCCGTCCCTACTCTGTTAGTCCTATAAGACGAGGAGGATGTGTGTCGTGGGTACCTGCATGTTGGGCAGCTCGTCACAGATGTCCATGAGCGTGATGACGGAGCGCAGGTTCTGTTCCACCGCCACCTTCAGCGGCTCGTCGAACTTTAGCGTCGCCGCCGAGTGGAACACCACCGACACCTGACGAGTTGGACAGCGTTGTAGTATTTACTTTAGCAGTTTCGACTTTAAATGTCTCGTATAAAGAAGATAAATTTTAGTCGAATCAAGTCAAAGATCCAGAGTCCTGTACATCGGTGACGAGTTACAAGCCTATCGACTTGTAGAGACTAATTCCACCAAGCCTGTACAATCGGTCTACAAGACGAATGGGATGCGCCATTGTTACATGGATGACATACTACCCGTACGCACAAAATATTCTGAGATTTTTTTCATTGTGCATACAGCTAAGGAGTGGAACTTTCTGCAGGAGTCTATGTTTTCTGATAGCGATTACCTGGGGGTCTTTAAGTCAAAATAAAATAGGTTACTTGTAGGCGTGCTTCATCTTCGACCACATTATCGCTTACCATCTGTTTAAATAGTGGTCAAACGCGAGCCTATTAACTATAAAAAAAGTATAGAACGCTGGGGTTTTCACAACGTGTAATTTAAAGGGTATATACATACCAAGTGCACGACTTCTTTGGATGATAACAAAAGATATAGCAAGGGTTTTGTAATCCTATGTCTACATGTGTGGAGCTTATTAGAAATTTCAATACATTGATACCAGAGACCGAATTTTTCAAATTAAGAAGAACGAAGACAATTATAATTTTATTGGCAAGTGATGTGGAAAGTTATGACCCTCATAGTACTGTGACATGTTTGTTATTATTGGTATTCAAGAAACATAATTATGAAACTGATAATTTGGTGTCAATTCTGTGAGTCACTTATTTTGAGCTGAAACTTTGCATAGAGACTCCATACTAGATGTTGTCTGCAGTCCTTTTGGATAGATAAGGGGTTTCCGTTACACGTTGTATATGCGGTGGATAATTACTAGGTAAACCAAATTATGCATTAAAACGATTTTCGTAAAGGGTGTCCCTTAATAGTTTTGAAAGTGGATAGCATAATTGTAGTTATATATTTTACGTGTTCGGAGCTTAACTAGCTAATGTAATTGGGAACCTGGTTGAGCTGGTTGAGGCAGTACTGGTCGAAGCCGAAGCGCGGCTTGGTGACGTCACCCGCCACCACGCTCAGCTTGTCCAGCTGCTGCGGGCAGTGCGCGCGGATCACGTCGAACACCTGGACGATCGGGAGGTACAACATTCAGATTCTTTATCTTTACATACACTTCTGGACACATCTATTGGCCCACCTTAGAGTTTAGGTTTCGATGGCCCCTACCGAAATATGATTGCTAGATTGAACAAAAACTGTTGATGCAGTTTTAAACCTGATACATTTTACCATCTTTTTCGATCGTATAGTTTTAAATTTGAATTCAGAATACCATACGACATGGACCTACGCCTAACAAGTCGGATATGCGCCTTGTTAAAGGCAATTAATTTTTGAATAAAAAACATGTTTTATCAAATAAAGGTTTAATTTAATAACGCGTGTTGCCTCCATGGGCATCTACCACAGCTCTCATACGATTAGGCATAGAGTTTATCAACCGCTCTATGAAATTTTGAGGGATAATCTCCCATTCCTCTTCTATGGCAGTTTTCAACTCCTGCATCGTCTGGGCAACTGGCTGACGAGCCCTAACACGCCTTTTTAGCTCGTCCCACATGTGCTCAATGGGGTTCATGTCTGGGCTTCTGGCTGGCCAGTCCATAACTGTGATGTTCACATCCCGAAGATATTCCCTGACGATGCCGGCCGCATGGGCTCTTGCATTATCATGCATAAAAAGGAAATTTGGGCCCACATAGTCCGCGTATGGTATCACGTGAGGTTCTAAGCACTCACGAATGTATCTTTCAGCATTTAATGTTGGCAGCCGTGGTCCTGTAACAACCTCAAGTTGAGTTTTGCCGCTCGCGGATATACCGCCCCAGACAGTCCATGAGCCACCGCCATAAGCAACCCTCTCTTCAAAGCAGCATTGTGCGAAACGCTCTCCCTTACGCCGGTAGACCTTCTTCCTTCCATCATTGCCATGTAACACAATTTTAGACTCATCAGAAAAGAGTACACGGCTCCAATCTTACTGTGTCCAATTTAAATGACTGCGTGCGAAATGAAGGCGCGCTGTTCGGTGGGCTCGCTTTAGTTAGGGCCCATTAGCTGGCTTGTGTGGTACCATATCGCGTTCTTTTAACCTTCTCCGAACAGTTCGAGCGCTCACAGATACTCCGTGGAAGTCGCGAAGTTGGTTTTGTATCTCAATGGAGGTAAGGTGACGATTTCTCAAGCTGGTCGTCACGATGAATCGATCCTGCCTTTCAGTTGTGACCCGAGATCGTGGCCTTCCTTGGCGACGAACAAAGCCACCAGTCTCTAGGTACCTCCGATAAACATTTCGAACCGCAGATCGACTTAAATTAAGTTGAGCACTCACGTTTCTTTGGCTGTGTCCGGCCTGAATAAGTGCCACAGCTTGGGCGGCGACTTCAGGTGAAGTATCCATAGATTATTGATCCTGACCTTGAACCTCACCTTAATGTTAAGAATAAGTAATGTTTGTTGCAAAAGCAAAGATATCAATCACTTTTTCAAGAATTAAATCCAAGTAAACCAATAAAACCAAGTTTTCTTAGTATTCGATTGTTTGATATCAACAAACAGGCTCCAAATTATCTTTTGTTTCTTTAAATTCTGTGTTCGAAATTAAAAAAAAGACTATTGAATGAAATTGTGAATGTGCCAGGTTCAAAACTGCATAAAAACTTTTTGCTCGACCTAATATAAAATTTTAGCTAGGACCAAACGAAACTGAAAATACAAGGTGGGCCAATAGATGTGTCCAGAAGTGTAGTATAAAACAAAGTTGCTTCCGCTGTCTGTACGCTTGGATCTTTTAAACTGTGCAGCGGATTTTAATGTAGTTTTCAACAGTAGATAGAATGATTGATGAAAAGGAAGGTTTATATGTATAATACATGTTTATACACAGAAGCTGTTGGTGAACCTTTTTTTTTTTAATAAATAAATAAAAAAAATATGATTATAGTTGAGAAAAACCGAGAAATTCTAGTATATGTAATCGCACCCGTGCGAATCGAGGGCAGGTTGCCAGTTTCAGATAATTTAATCAATAATTGTGTTAGTAAAGAATTGGACTAGGTTAATTGAGCAAAAGGTACACAAAATAAAATAAAATAGATTACAACTAACTTTATGAGAAGGACTATCGCCGTGAACCCACTCCAGACATAAGCATATTTAGCTTAGTAGTAGAATTCTATCCATTCTTATAAGTTCTCTTTAAAAAAATGGGAAACGGAGAGAATAAACTCTCCTTTCATGACTCACTTTGTGGGAATAACGATCAACCGGGGATCGTCGTTTCTCTAAATCATTAATTTGAAATAAAACAAAGTGCCTGTAAAGCACTTTGGATTGTCTAAGTTCTTCAGTCAATACATGAAGCTAGTTACACATTCCACAACAAAGATCTCTGTAAAGAAAACTACGTACATTAACCGGAAAATCCTATGGTGACCTTTAAATTTAAAGGCCCCTAGCCAGGGCTTAAACGACCGCACGCTTATAAGGGCACTCCCTGTGGAGTAAGGGCCTCGGCATAGCGGGGTCGTTGGTGGAGGGCAGCAAAGGGTCAGGCTGGGTCATATTATTATTAGTGGGGTTATTTATTGCTACTGGCTCAGCATCGCGGGCTGGCTCATTTGGCAAAGGTCGAGGAGGGTTGACGTTACAAGTACGCGGACGTCGCGATGGGCCTCGTCGGCGAAGCCGGAATACGGAACGCGTTTTGTTTTTGTATTTTCTAAGAGTGATACCTAGTTTCCCTACTGCTCTCTTGTGGGATTGACACGCCGACCCTGGGGTATGTTTATTTGACTGCTTGTAGTTGTATCCATCGCCATCGCCATGCATATCGTACAGAGTGTAAAGTGTTAGGTCCCTCACCTGTACCTAGTGTGTAGTGTGTGTGTACAGACCTGTGACTGCTTGAGCTGCGCGAGCCTCTTGTCGGGCGGCGTATCCCTCTTGTTCCGCATGAGCAGGTGCAGGCGCGCCACGTCGCGACACGTCCACAGCAGACGCTCCACCAGCACCTGTGCCATACTCTGACTTAGTGCAAGCTGTACCACCGGTAACACCGGAGTCCGAACGAATCACATTACTTTAAACCGAGAGAGAAGAGATGCACAGACTGTGGCTCCCCGAAGAGCAAAATATTGCTGAGGTTTACAAATAATTGTAAACATCAAAATTCATTAAAAAATGGCCAAGTGCGAGTCGGACTCGCCCATGAAGGGTTCCGTAGTAACTATAATAAATATAATATACATAATATATTTATTTGAAAAAAAAAAGAAACAAAAAACCTTACAAATTTCTTAAAACTAGCTTATTTACAATTTTTACAACTACGCCAAATAACTTTGTTTTTCATAGTATTTGTATGAATTACAAAGTTATATTTGCGGTTTTAGAAAATATACTGTATCTCAAAAACTTCTAACTCGATCTCGTTCAAACCAATTTTGGTTGAAAGTTTACATTAAGATCTACAACATATGGCTTTCTTAGATTTTTCACTTCATTATTATAGAAGTTAGAGGGGGGAAACACACATTTTACCACTTTGGAAGCTTATATCTTTTAAACGATTGACTTTATGAAAAAGTGGTTTTAGAAACCCTTATATCATTTTTAAAGACCTGTCTATAGATACCACACACGTATAAGTTTCATGAAAGAAAATATTTTCAGTTTCAGTTCCATGTATGGGGAGCCCCCCTTTATTTTAAATATTTTTTAAATTTTCTCTTAAAATCGGAAAGCGGTTTACAGAATACATCTACCTACCAAGTTTTACATGTATAGTCGTAATAGTTTCGGAATAAAATGGCTGTGACATACGGACGGTCGGACAGACAGACAGACGGACAGACATGTCGAAACTATAAGGGTTCCGTTTTTTGCCATTCGGCTACGGAACCCTAAAAAAGGTATAACATCTGCTTTAAAAAATAGTAGTTTATTATAAAATTTATATATTATTTATTTATGTACAATCTATTAGTTGTAAGCTCTAAGTTAAGAATGTAATCTATACTTATAATAAATCTGTAGAGAGGTCAATTCTGTACATGAAATATATTTCCAAAATAACTATCAGGGGTGATTAAGGATCGATACTCATGCCAAAAATGCAATCAGTAAAATTTTTGTCTGTCTGTCTGTCTGTCTGTCTGTCTGTCTGTTTGTATAACCGTTATAGAAACAAAAACTACTCGACGGATTTTAACGAAACTTGGTACAATTATTTTTCATACTCCTGAGCGGGTTATAGTATACTTTTCATCACGCTACAATCAATAGGAGCAGAGCAGTGAAGGGAAATGTTGGGAATACGGGAGAAGTTACTCCATTTTTTAAGCTTCCGTCGCATGTGCAACCTTAATGGTTAAAGCTACACAAATCATTTCATGACGGAAATGTTCTCCTTAAAATTATATAAAAAATATTCCACGACAGCATATGTCTAACTTTTATGGTTGACTCACAATAACACGTGTAACTCCCGATAGCTTAGCAGTTCGAAGCTTTCTGATTATAATATTTGTCTACTCTTACGTTTATAACACTCTCAGTCACCCCTAATTGAAAAAGTTATCATTATTAACTATTCCATAAAAAAATTGGCCAAGTGCTAGTCAGACTCGCCCATGAAGGGTTCCGTAGTAACTATAATATAATATGCAAATTTATTTGACGAAAAAAAAAACCTTACATATTTCTTAAAACTAGCTTATTTACATTTTTTACAACTGCGCCAAATAAATTTATTTTGAAAAAAAAAACCTTACAAATTTCTCAAAACTGGCTTTTTTACATTTTTTACAACTGCGCCGAATAAATTTGTTTTTCATAGTGTTTGTATGAATTACAAAGTTATATTTACGGTTTTAGAAAATATGCTGTATCTCAAAAACTGCTGAACTGATTTCGTTCAAACTAATTTTGTTTGAAAGTTTATATTAAGATCTATAGACATATATTTTTTTTAGATTTTTCACTCCATTATTATAGAAGTTAGAGGTTGTGTCCGCCACACACACATTTTACCACTTTGGAAGCTTATATCTTTTAAACAATTGACTTTATGGAAAAGTGGTTTTAGAAACCCCGATGTCGTTTTTAAAGAACTGTCTATAGATACCACACATGCATCGATTTCATGAAAAAAAATATTTTCAGGTTTAGTTCCATGTATGGGGAGCCCCCCTTTATTTTAAATATTTTTTAATTTTTTTCTCAAAATCGGAAAGCGGTTCACAGAATACATCTACTTATCAAGTTTCACATGTATAGTCCTAATAGTTTCGGAATAAAATTGCTGTGACAGACGGACGGACGGACAGACAGACAGGCAGACAGACGGACAGACATGTCGAAACTACAAAGATTCCGTTTTTTGCCATTCGGCTACGAAACCGTAAAAAGAATCATATAAATCGGTATAGAAACACCAAAGTTATACATGAAATACGCTTATAATAATAAGCCATCGCGCGTGAATACTGAATCATGCTATAAGGATTATTTTTGAGAATCGGTCGCCGCGCTCGACGCGTCTCGCGGTCGAAGCGTTCTCTAGGTACTTAAGCCTCATGTGAACGTGATCTAAACAATATTACCAATACATTAACTTACGCTGACGGAGTCGCGGGCACAGCTAAATTGTATCATTACGCTAAGGCCAATAGGAGCGGAGCGCCAATGAAGAATGCTTCAAAATCGGGGTTAAATTTAACGTTAGCCCAAAGTAACTATTACACGCGGACGAAGTCGCGGGCAAAAGCTAGTTACATTAATAAACAGCTAGCTACACTTTATTATAATCTGTGAATAACGTAGTGAGTAGTATATTTGTTACTATGATTCAATCCTGTACTGTTTGTAATCTTTATTATATATATATATATATCTTGAAGGACATGTTGCGTCCTACATGGCGTTATTTACCGATGATGCTGCGTCCCACTGACTTTGTGCGTCCGGAATACGGACGCAAGATTGACCGACCCTCATTTTTAGCCCAAGGGTCCCTCATGATCATTAGAATACAAGGGCGAAAAATTGGCATGGACGTAATTTCATCACTACAATGCCTTTTAGCGTATAATATAGTTCCGCCATCGTTCGACTGAAATTTGGAGGGCGCTAGTTTCAGCGTATAATAATTTACCACGTATACTTTGAGTTCAGTTCACCGGTCTTATCGTGTCCATTGAATATCGTACTTAATTTGTAAAGTTTTTATCGTGTTTTCGTGACAACAATCTTGCGTCTCTTAAATATCCTTAAACGGGCACTAGGTACGGTGTCTGAGGGGCCTATTCGGGGTTCACGAGGGACGCATGGCGCGGAGCGGCGGGCTCCAGCGCGCTCGCGTGCCGAAGTTTTTAAGATACGTAGATTTTCAACCGACGACAAAAAGAGGAGGTTATCAATTCAACGCGTATATTTTTTTTAAATGTATGATCACCGATTACTCGAAGACGGCTGAACCGATTCGGAAAATTCTTTTTTTGTTTGAAAGGGAATACTTCGAAATTGGTCCCATTGTCACCAGGTTAGGATCTGATGATGGAATCCTGGAGAAATCGAGGGAAATCTTCAAATATTAGAGGCACACCTATGGCGTTTTGGGTATTTCTTATAGTAACTTGTGCAGTTGCTCTCAAAAAATACCATTTGGGGATGTGGAACTGATGATGAAGACCACAGATGGCCGCCGAACCTACTCAATAATAAGTATTTCGTGGATTGCGATTCGATTACTTGAATATGGATATTAAGCACTTTATGTTCGTCACAATGCATATGGTGATGTAGAGTTGATGGCGATGTACCAGGAGAACTCCTCAACAATTAACGGCCCAGCATTGGGAAAAGCAATATTTTGTAAAGGTTATAAGTTGTTGACATTTAGGCTCTTTTAACTAGGTAAATTAAAAATCGACCAACTAAAAAGAGTGAAATAAAAGCTTTTTACCAAAAAAATAAACCGTCTCCCAAAAACACTGCAAAGTGAAAAATAACATTAATTTTGGAAGTCGGTGCCAAAAACGAAAATACAAAACTAAAGACACCGACTACCGAAATTAATGTTATTTTTCACTTTGCAGTGTTTTTGGGAGTCGGTTTAATTTATTGGTAAAAAGTTTTTTAAGATACGTCATCTAAAAATCGACGAAAAACTTAAGGAAACTGTATTTCCCCGAATGCGGCAGACAAAATATCACTTATTGCAAAAAAAAGATAACCTTATATGTGCTTTCGGATCTCAATATTACTAGAATTAAAAAAGATTGATCCATCCATTAAAGAAGAAGAAAATCCAAAGAAGGCTTACAAATTACTGAAATATATACACAAACTTTTGAGACTGTGTATTGTAGGGTTTTATTATTAAATAGGCGCAGGCCAGGAGAACTTCAAAGAATTACAGTGCACGATTATTTAGAAAGCGACTATAATGATAATAATAAGTATGAAGAGTTTGATCGTGCGCTTACTGCCTCAGAAAGGATTCTGGTAAAGAAATTTAAACGTGTTGTCATTAGAGGTGAACGCGGCCGCGAAGTACTAGTTCTGTTTAATACAGAAGTTCAAGATGATATTAAATTATTATTATCGATTAGGCATATTTTTTTTGCTTCGACACCAAATCAATTTTTGTTTGGGTTATAAGTTATAACAATACAATTTATGGCTACAAAGTTTTGGAAAAGCATGCCAAATTATCAGGGGCGAAACAGCCTAAAGCAATATCCTCTACAAGGCTAAGAAAACATTTAGCTACCTTATCACAAATTTTTAGCATGTCTGAAAATGATATGGAGCAGCTGGCTACATTCATGGGCCATACTAATGAAGTACATAAAAAGTCTTACAGATTGCCAGATGACGTATACCAAACTGCTAAGATATCAAAGCTTCTCATTCTTATGGAAGATGGAAAAGCAGACGCTTACAAAGGAAAATCTCTCGAAGAGATTGATTTAGATTTGAATGAGGAGCTAACTGAAGAGCCCGTGGACAACAACGAAATTATAGACTATGATCCTGAACCTGAACCTACTTTAGATGCTAAGGCTGCGTTCCCACCAGAGATGTCTGATGGAAATGTGTCGTGCGAGGATGTCTAGCTGTGCTGTGAAAATGTGTGGGGGTTTCCACCAAAGCTGTGCGATGAAAATGTACCTACGAGGATGTGTAGCGGAGCTGTGAAAATGCGCATTAATGTGTGGTGCGAGGATGCGCAAACCTCGCAACACATCCTTCTCAACACATATTCCTCGCAACACATCCCTCATAAGACATCTCTCGCACACATCCCTGGCACACATCCCTCGCTTATTTTATATGCGCAAAAATCTAGCTCCGCTGAGCCGTTTCCACCAGAGCTGTGCTGACCGAGGCGAGGTAAATGAAGCGATTCTATTGGTTCTTTACAAACACATCCCTCGCTACCTGTTTATACATACTTACCTGTCCAACTCCGGACTTACCTGTTCACACCAGCCTGTGCCTCTGAGCTTACCTATTTATACATACTTACCTGTCCAACTCCGAACTTACCTGTTCACACCAGCCTGTGCCTCTGAGCTTACCTGTTTATACGTACTTACCTGTCCAGCTCCGAACTTACCTGTTCACACCAGCCTGTGCCTCTGAGCTTACCTGTTTATACATACTTACCTGTCCAACTCCGGACTTACCTGTTCACACCAGCCTGTGCCTCTGAGCTTACCTGTTTATACATACTTACCTGCCCAACTCCGGACTTACCTGTTCACACCAGCCTGTGCCTCTGAGCTTACCTGTTTATACATACTTACATGTCCAACTCCGAACTTACCTGTTCACACCAGCCTGTGCCTCTGAGCTTACCTGTTTATACATACTTACCTGTCCAACTCCGGACTTACCTGTCCACACCAGCCTGTGCCTCTGAGCTTACTGTTTATACATACAAACTTACCTGTCACTCGACAAAAATGATTATATTGCTTTTTAAGATTTTGTAGACCACCAAAGTGAAAATACCTACGTTATACATAGGTATTGTCACTTTTGGTATGCTAACTATTAATTATTTATTATCTGTGCCTGGAGTCATTATAAGCCCTTATATAGGTGGAAGCCTCTTGACTGATAAGCTGGATACAATAATTCAAAAACAGTATTCGGAACCAATCTGAATTCAATATTAGATGGATGTCATTTAGTTATTATAATCATTATGATATATGCAGAGCATTATACGGAATTGATTTAAACATACAGTTGGATAGAGGCGGGAATGTGCATGCAGTGTTTTGAACGTATACGGAGATATTCAGTGTGCAAGAAAGATTTAAGAGTTAACGGACGCACTAATTCAGTTATTCGGAACCAATCTGAATTCAATAGTAGATGGATGTAATTTAGTTATTATAATCATTATGATATATGCAGAGCATTATACGGAATTGATTTAAACATACATTCGGATGGAGGCGGGAATGTGCATGCAGTGTTTCGTAGGTATACGCAGGTATTCAGTGTGCAAGAAAGATTTAAGAGTGAACGGACGTACAAATTCAGCGAGAAATATTTAATTTGAATATCACCATTTAACGTTTAAATGAAATTTGACGTCGACTACTGATATGATACTGATTAAAACATCTTACATACGCATTGAAAACACTAAAAATCTCACTACATTCAGTGGACGCCGCAGGGTGGTAGTTTGTAAAGACGCAAGAAGTCCTTCGCGATTTATATATATATATATATAAATCGAAAGACGCAAGAAGTCCTTCGCGATTTATATATATATATATATATATATATATATATATATATATATAAATCGCGCAGGCACAAACTACCACCCTGCGGCGTCCACTGAATGTAGTGAGATTTTTAATGTTTTCAATGCGTATGTAAGATGTTTTAATCAGTATCATATCAGTAGTCGACGTCAAATTTCATTTAAACGTTAAATGGTGATATTCAAATTAAATATTTCTAGCTGAATTTGTGCGTCCGTTCACTCTTAAATCTTTCTTGCACACTGAATACCTGCGTATACCTACTAAACACTGCATGCACATTCCCGCCTCCATCCGAATGTATGTTTAAATCAATTCCGTATAATGCTCTGCATATATCATAATGATTATAATAACTAAATTACATCCATCTACTATTGAATTCAGATTGGTTCCGAATAACTGAATTAGTGCGTCCGTTCACTCTTAAATCTTTCTTGCACACTGAATATCTCCGTATACGTTCAAAACACTGCATGCACATTCCCGCCTCCATCCAACTGTATGTTTAAATCAATTCCGTATAATGCTCTGCATATATCATAATGATTATAATAACTAAATGACATCCATCTAATATTGAATTCAGATTGGTTCCGAATACTGTTTTTGAATTATTGTATTCAGCTTATCAGCCAAGAGGCTTCCACCTATATAAGGGCTTATAATGACTCCAGGCACAGATAATAAATAATTAATAGTTAGCATACCAAAAGTGACAATACCTATGTATAACGTAGGTATTTTCACTTTGGTGGTCTACAAAATCTTAAAAAGCAATATAATCATTTTTGTCGAGTGACAGGTAAGTTTGTATGTATAAACAGTAAGCTCAGAGGCACAGGCTGGTGTGGACAGGTAAGTATGTATAAACAGGTAAGCTCAGAGGTACAGGCTGGTGTGAACAGGTAAGTTCGGAGTTGGACATGTAAGTATGTATAAACAGGTAAGCTCAGAGGCACAGGCTGGTGTGAACAGGTAAGTCCGGAGTTGGGCAGGTGAGTATGTATAAACAGGTAAGCTCAGAGGCACAGGCTGGTGTGAACAGGTAAGTCCGGAGTTGGACAGGTAAGTATGTATAAACAGGTAAGCTCAGAGGCACAGGCTGGTGTGAACAGGTAAGTTCGGAGTTGGACAGGTAAGTATGTATAAATAGGTAAGCTCAGAGGCACAGGCTGGTGGGAACAGGTAAGTCCGGAGTTGGACAGGTAAGTATGTATAAACAGGTAGCGAGGGATGTGTTTGTAAAGAACCAATAGAATCGCTTCATTTAGCTCTGGTGGAAACGGCTCAGCGGAGCTAGATTTTTGCGCATACAAAACAAGCGAGGGATGTGTGCGAGAGATGTCTTATGAGGGATGTGTTGCGAGGAATATGTGTTGAGAAGGATGTGTTGCGAGGTTTGCGCATCCACGCACCACACATTAATGCGCATTTTCACAGCACCGCTACACATCCTCGTAGGCACATTTTCATCGCACAGCTTTGGTGGAAACCCCCACACATTTTCACAGCACAGCTAGACATCCTCGCACGACACATTTCCATCGCACATCTGAACGTGTGTGTGGGAACGCAGCCTTAGCATCTAAAGTAGGTTCAGGTTCAGGATCATAGTCTATAATTTCGTTGTTGTCCACGGGCTCTTCAGTTAGCTCCTCATTCAAATCTAAATCAATCTCTTCGAGAGATTTTCCTTTGTAAGCGTCTGCTTTTCCGTCTTCCATAAGAATGAGAAGCTTTGATATCTTAGCAGTTTGGTATACGTCATCTGGCAATCTGTAAGACTTTTTATGTACTTCATTAGTATGGCCCATGAATGTAGCCAGCTGCTCCATATCATTTTCAGACATGCTAAAAATTTGTGATAAGGTGGCTAAATGTTTTCTTAGCCTTGTAGAGGATATTGCTTTAGGCTGTTTCGCCCCTGATAATTTGGCATTTCCAAAACTTTGTAGCCATAAATTGTATTGTTATAACCCAAACAAAAATTGATTTGGTGTCGAAGCAAAAAAAAAAATATGCCTAATCGATAATAATAATTTAATATCATCTTGAACTTCTGTATTAAACAGAACTGGTACTTCGCGGCCGCGTTCACCTCTAATGACAACACGTTTAAATTTCTTTACCAGAATCCTTTCTGAGGCAGTAAGCGCACGATCAAACTCTTCATACTTATTATTATCATTATTGTCGCTTTCTAAATAATCGTGCACTGTAATTCTTTGAAGTTCTCCTGGCCTGCGCCTATTTAATAATAAAACCCTACAATACAGTCTCAAAAGTTTGTGTATATATTTCAGTAGTTTGTAAGCCTTCTTTGGATTTTCTTCTTCTTTAATGGATGGATCAATCTTTTTTAATTCTAGTAATATTGAGATCCGAAAGCACATATAAGGTTATCTTTTTTGCAATAAGTGATATTTTGTCTGCCGCATTCGGGGAAATACAGTTTCCTTAAGTTTTTCGTCGGTTTTAAGATGACGTATCTTAAAAAACTTTTTACCAATAAATTAAACCGACTCCCAAAAACACTGCAAAGTGAAAAATAACATTAATTTCGGTAGTCGGTGTCTTTAGTTTTGTATTTTCGTTTTTGGCACCGACTTCCGAAATTAATGTTATTTTTCACTTTGCAGTGTTTTTGGGAGACGGTTTATTTTTTTGGTAAAAAGTTTTTATTTCACTCGTTTTAGTTGGTCGATTTTTAATTTACCTAGTTAAAAGAGCCTAAATGTCAACAACTTATAACCTTTACAAAATATTGCTTTTCCCAATGCTGGCCGTTAATTGTTGAGGAGTTCTCCTGGTACTTCGCCATCAGCTCTACATCACCATATGCATTGTGACGAACATAAAGTGCTTAATATCCATATTCAAGTAATCGAATCGCAATCCACGAAATACTTATTATTGAGTAGGTTCGGCGGCCATCTGTGGTCTTCATCATCAGTTCCACATCCCCAAATGGTATTTTTTGAGAGCAACTGCACAAGTTACTATAAGAAATACCCAAAACGCCATAGGTGTGCCTATAATATTTGAAGATTTCCCTCGATTTCTCCAGGATCCCATCATCAGCTCCTGACCTGGTGACAATGGGACCAATTTCGAAGTATTCCCTTTCAAACAAAAAAAGAATTTTCCGAATCGGTTCAGCCGTCTTCGAGTAATCGGTGATCATACATTAAAAAAAAATATACGCGTCGAATTGATAACCTCCTCTTTTTGTCGTCGGTTGAAAATCTACGTATCTTAAAAACTTCGGCACGCGAGCGCGCTGGAGCCCGCCGCTCCGCGCCATGCGTCCCTCGTGAACCCCGAATAGGCCCCTCAGACACCGTACCTAGTGCCCGTTTAAGGATATTTAAGAGACGCAAGATTGTTGTCACGAAAACACGATAAAAACTTTACAAATTAAGTACGATATTCAATGGACACGATAAGACCGGTGAACTGAACTCAAAGTATACGTGGTAAATTATACGCTGAACACTAGCGCCCTCCAAATTTCAGTCGGACGATGGCGGAACTATATTATACGCTAAAAGGCATTGTAGTGATGAAATTACGTCCATGCCAATTTTTCGCCCTGGTATTCTAATGATCATGAGGGACCCTTGGGCTAAAAATGAGGGTCGGTCAATCTTGCGTCCGTATTCCGGACGCACAAAGTCAGTGGGACGCAGCATCATCGGTAAATAACGCCATGTAGGACGCAACATGTCCTTCAAGATGTATATATATATATATATATATGTAAGAGCACCAGATGGGGCCTCATAGCGGTCTTGGCCGTCGCTGTCCATCGTGGGCGGTGCAACGTCAGGAATTTAAAAATAAAAGTACACGTGTATAGTCCAATGTCTTATTACTCAGATATTTCACAATTGTTCACAAAATCACGCACGATTAAAAAGATTAACCTAGATTATGAGCCAATAGGTTAGCACGTGTGCACCTCGCGCGGCAGCTGGCAACTGAATGACAGCCGTCGTTGCTCGTGGCGACACCCACTACTCTATTCGGGGTTACCCGCTCATATTTTAATAACTTTTCTCGAATCGATAATTTACTCGACTAAAACTAAAACAAATAATGACAAATCGAGTTATGATTTACAATAAATTCAAACGAAATTATAATTAAAACTAGTCCATAATCAGCGCGCCGTCACGGCCGTCCTGCATTATCACACGTCCTCGTGTGTGTGGGTCTCATCTGTAGGCAAAAGACACAGTGCGTTATAGTATACTCCGTTCGGTCTCCCTGACTCCTCAGATAACCCCCTTTGTTCATGTTACACAGCAACTGATAGTGATTAAAAATCCAAAATACGACGAAATGTTTCGCAAGAAAAAGGCACACACAACATAGGGTCCTACAAATGTCGCATGCGTCAGTTAATGCCACATAGGCCGTTTGATCTCACACAGGCCAGTCGTTGCCACACAGGCTAGTCGTTGCCACACAGGCTAACCATTGCCACACAGGCTAGTCGTTGCCACACAGGCTAGTCAATGCCACACAGGCTAGTCGTTGCCACACAGGCTAGTTGTTACCACAAAGGATAGTTGTTGCCACAAAGGCTTGTCTTTGCCACACGGAACAGTCTTTGCCACACAGGCTAGTCAATGTGACATAGATCAAAAGTACAATTGAAAGGAAATGTAATTACTTACCATGGCCGTCACCGGCACATTCTGTTTCAGTTTGGTTGGTGGGGATTTCTAGTCCGCCACTTAACTCCAATGGAACGTAACATTCGGGCATAGTACGGATACGATCGTGCGCGTACTTATATGTCCTATTAGAGTTAACGGCCCGCAGTAAATACCTGTCCCCATCCAACAGCTCAACTACTTTATATAAGGGCCTTTAAATTTTGGGTCCAGCTTGGTTTGGTTACGCTCATGATTTTCAAGGAGCACATAATCACCAACTTCAAATTTTTTTAACCTTGCTTTACTTTTATCAAACCTAGTCTTTTCCGAAGAAGCGTTAGCTTCTATGGCTCATGTCGATTGCTCTCTAATATTATTCAAATCAACTTCTATCTCATCTGTTTCTAATGACATTAAGTTTAGGGGCCTAGCAACCTTTCCTATTAACAATTCTAAAGGACTTGCCTTTGTAACCCTACTCATTGTACAGTTGATGGCTAACTGAATGTCAGGCAGTGCATCTTGCCATGACTTATTATTATCTACCTCGACAGCAGTTAGCATATTCTTTAATGTGGACATGACTCGCTCTACCTGCCCATTTGCGCGACTTGTGCCGGTAGCTATAAGGTGTAGGTTCATGTTGTGTGCATTGCAAAAGTCCCTAAACTCTTTTCCAGCAAAACATCGACCCTGATCAGCTATAACGCGTGTAGGGGCACCAAACAACGACACATTGTATTTCAATGCCTTAATGGCGCTATTTGTGTCATGTTGCGTGTATGATGTAATATCACGTACTTACTAAAAGCGTCTATTGATACAAAAACATACTCTTTCGCGTCTTTCTTACCACTTAATTTACCTGTTGCATCCATATGAATGGTATGCCATGGGATTGGAGTTTTAGGGATTGGGTGTAGTTCAGCTTGAACTTTTCCCGAGTTAGACTTAGCCATTCTGCAAGTTATGCAATTTTCTACAAATTTTCGTACGTATTTGTTCATATTTGGGAACCAATAGTGGCAATAGGCCTTTTCTAATGTTTTCTCCCACACTAGGTGCATGATATTTTCGTGCACATGGTTAATTATAGCCCACTAAAATTCCCTAGGCACTATTGGCAACCAATAGCTCTTATGCTCTACCGTCCTCAAATCTTGGCACTTTGTTCGACGACACCACTTTCCGCATCGCTGCTTCACTACGCCTAGGAGCCCCTTGTTGTTCCCCTCATCGCTGTAATTGTGGGGAAGCGGTCAACAGCCTCGGGCACCATGGTCTCTCTTGCAGCCGTAGTGCGGGTCGTTTTGCACGACATGCCAACTTAAATGACATTATCCGGCGAGCCCTTGTCACCGTCGGCGTTCCAGCCGTATTGGAACCCATTGGACTGGCGCGTGACGATGGCAAGAGACCGGACGGCATGTCATTGTTTCCTTGGAAGATGGGTAGGCCTTTAGTGTGGGACGCAACTTGTGTCGATACTGTCGCGCCATCCCATCTTCCCAGTTCATCATGTTGTGCTGGCGCTCCCGCTGCGGCTGCGGAAAACCTCAAGCGGCGTAAATATAGTCATCTCGGTGATAACTATATTTTCGAGCCGTTTGGGGTCGAAACTCTCGGACCGTGGGGCCCGTGTGCTCACAGCCTTTTTAAAGAAATATCGAAAAGGCTCGTTGACGCTTCCCGCGACCCAAGGGCTGGCTATTTCTTTGGTCAACGGCTAAGCATTGCCATACAACGAGGCAATGCCGCCAGTATCTTAGGTACGTTGCCAGCCGACAGCGTTGAGGACGAATTTTTTGATGCTTTATTGTAGTTTGTATTTTAGTACATAATTTTGTATATTTGTTGTAATTAATTGTTTAAATATATCCATATGTCTCATATAAAAAATAAATCGCAACCCCTCATAGCTCTTATTATTCCTATCAATTTTCCGATAAAGAAGACCGCGCCTAATTTCGTACGTTTTAGCGATATCACTATTAAGCTCATTTGCCTGAAGTTTGGTCATAATAGAATTAATTTCATTATCCTTTTGTTGTTCAGCTTGTAACCAATGGTCTGAAATCGCGGTCAAATGGATACGTTTTTGTTCGGTTCTAATGACTGAACCCACCGTGGTTGGCAATGGGTTACGGGAAAAGAAGTCTACGTGGCTCATATGTTTTCCCAGTCTATATTCGACATCAAAGTCAAACGCTTGCAGAAAACACCACCATCTGTGAACCCAAGGTGTAAGGTCAACTTTTGACTTAGAAGCCTTGACAGCATTGCAATCAGTTACGACGGTAAATTTTCTACCTTGCAATTAATGCCGGAAATGTTTGACAGCATTCACCACTGCAAGCGTCTCTAGCTCATATGAGTGGTATTTTGATTCAGCGCTGGAGGTTCGGCGACTGTAATATTCAACTACATGCAGTTTGCTATCAACTCGCTGCATGAGTATTGCACCGTAACCTTCAGCACTGGCATCAGTATGTAGCTCCGTTGGGAGATTAGGGTCAAAGATCATCAATACGGGTTTATCAGTCAAAATACCTATTATATCCTTTCGAACCTTCTCGAGTTGGGGAGTCCAATTGATTTTCCCTTTTCCCGACGTAAGCCCATAAAGAGGAGCTGCCTTTAGAGAGAATCCAGGTACGAATTGCCTAAAGTAGGAAGCCAAGCCAATGAATTGGCGAAGCTGAGTGACGTTTTGAGGTGGTGAGAGCTCAGTAAGAGCTCGAATTTTGCGAGGATTTGGTCTAATTTCACCGGCCGACACCTCAAAACCCAAAAATTCTACTCTCGTCTTCAGAAAACTACATTTCTTTATGTTTAGCGAAAATCCCGAATCAGTTAACGCTTTAAGAACTAGCTGTAATCGTTCAATGCCCTCGCCTACTGTTCGCGATGGAACGATGACGTCATCAATGTAGACTACAGCGAATGACTCAGTTAATGCCCCAAGGGCCTTATTAATTGCCCGTTGATACACTGAAGGTGCATTTCAAAGACCAAAAGGCATCGATAAATACTCAAATTGGCCATCTGGTGTAACAAACGCGGTACGTTCCATGGAATTTTCTTCGACTGGAATCTGATGGTAGCCGCTAGCCATATCTAAAGAAGTAAAGTAGTTTGCCCCCACTAACCGCTGTATTTGGTCCAAAATAAGTGGCAAAGGATATCTATCAGGCACCGTGTTGCTGTTCAGTTGCCTATAATCTACGCAGAGCCTATCACTCCCGTCCTTCTTCTTAGCTAGGAGAATTGGACTCGCGAAGGGAGAAGAACTTTCACGTATGATGCCAGCGGACAAAAGTTCTTTGATTTGACGGCGTACTTCCTGTCTTTCTTCTGGACTTAACCTATAAGGTCTACGTTGAACAGTGAGATTAGGGTCAATTAGTTTAATGACCAGCTGACCCGTGCTAACCCTACCAGTGGGTGTACCCTCTACGAAATTACTAGAATGATTTTTCAGTAAAGTAATTAATTGCTCTTTCTCACGATCAGACACGTCGCACTCTATACTTTCAAAGTTGTCTACCTTTGCACCTATGTCACAAATAGAAACTACCCTATTTTTTTTAAGAATAAGTTTCTTATCAAAAACCTCGATTGAGAACCCTAATGTAAGTAGATCCCTTCCAATCATTATATCGTTGGAAATACACGAATCGGGCACCACATGAAATAGTAACTGCACTGAATAACCCTGAATTGAAACTGTAGAAAGAATTTGGATGTTGCAATTAAGGCGCGCGTTACCTATACCCAATAATGTTACTGCATTATATTGTCGTTTGCCTGGAAACCTATCAGACAGAACTTGTTTTACTAAAGAGCATTCGGCACCTGAGTCAAAACAAAATGAAAACTTCTCACCGGTTTCATCTAATAGCTCGTCCATAGCTGGTTGGATGGAGCAGGCATCCACTCGTCGTTCGGTTCGTGCATCGCTGACTTTGACATCCACGCTGGGGCAGCGCGGTGCGATGTGGCCGCGTTCGCCACACTTGAAGCAGGTTGGAGTAATCGTCTTCTTCGGCGCGCCAGCTTCCTTCGACTTTTGAGAGGAGGAATCTGAAATCTCAAGGCGTGTAGCCTTGCTGTCACGACTACTATTGCCTCTACATTCACTAGATACGTGACCCGTTCTGCCACAGTTATAACAACGCCGAGAATTCTCCATACGTGGCTTCTTCACTTCCACCGTTGGAGTAGTCTTCTCACAAGTCGGGAGTCCTCTTTTTCTAAAGCTAAAAGCCATGAGCTCTTGTTGTAATTTATTACGAGTGTCAATCTCAGTAGTAAATGCTATTCTTTGCAATCGCGGCTCAATTTTTGAAGCATGTGCCAGAGTAAGCGCGATTGCAATCTGTTCCTTCGACAAAGACTTCCATCGCGCTAATAAAGTGCTCATAAATCGCCCGGCATACGCAGACAAACACTCGCCTTCCCTTGGACTACTATTGAGTAATCGCCATAAATTTGCAGCTGGAGTCTCAACAGTATCAAATCTAGCTAAGAACAGGTCTTTTAATTGCGGCCACGTAATTCCGGAAAAACTAGATTGGGCAAGCCATGATGACGCTGATCCCTTGAGCGCCTTGCTCATTGTGATTATCAAATCACTGCCGGAAATAGGTTTTTCTTGTAAACATATGTCCACCGTTTCACACCAAGCGCGAGCATCGTGCTCTGGAGTATCAGGATTAAACTCAGGTAACTTTATTTTCATGCTGGATACACGTGGTTCTCGTATAGCACGAATTAATTCCATCATGTTTTGTTGTTGCACTTCAAAAAGATATTTCCAACGTTCACACTCATTATCTGGTGAAATATTAAGGCACTGACCTGTATTCTGATCCTGATCCGTTGCAGGTAATCCAACTTCTGATGTAAGAGCACCAGATGGGGCCTCATAGCGGTCTTGGCCGTCGCTGTCCATCGTGGGCGGTGCAACGTCAGGAATTTAAAAATAAAAGTACACGTGTATAGTCCAATGTCTTATTACTCAGATATTTCAAAATTGTTCACAAAATCACGCACGATTAAAAAGATTAAACTAGATTATGAGCCAATAGGTTAGCACGTGTGCACCTCGCGCGGCAGCTGGCAACTGAATGACAGCCGTCGTTGCTCGTGGCGACACCCACTACTCTATTCGGGGTTACCCGCTCATATTTTAATAACTTTTCTCGAATCGATTATTTACTCGACTAAAACTAAAACAAATAATGACAAATCGAGTTATGATTTACAATAAATTCAAACGAAATTATAATTAAAACTAGTCCATAATCAGCGCGCCGTCATATATATATATATATATATATATATATATATTCAGTTTACAATTTCCATGTAGTTAGTCATTACTTACTAATAACAAAACACACACTCACACGGAGTTATAATAGACTACTGACACCCAAGCTAAAATTAAACTTGTGTTATAGGTATCAGGGCTCTCAAAATTGGCACTATTAACACTAATTAAATGTTCGGAATTAAGTTGTGTATACATATTAGGCACTATAAACAGTAATAAAGATTTTATGTAAGCAAAAATTTTAAATAATAAAAATGATATACTTATTAATTTAATATTAGATAAAATGTAACTTAATTTAACATAAAATACTTAAAATACAAACTATAATAAAGCATCAAAAAATTGATCCTCAACGCTGTCGGCTGGCAACGTACCCAAGATACTGGCGGCATTGCCTCGTTGTATGGCAATGCTTAGCCGTTGACCAAAGAAATAGCCAGCCCTTGGGTCGCGGGAATCGTCGATGAGCCTTTTCGATATGTCTTTAAAAAGGCTGTGAGCACACGGGCCCCATGGTCAAGAGTTTCGACCCCAAAAGGCTCGAAAATATAGTTATTACCAAGATGACTATATTTACGCCGCTTGAGGTTTTCCGCAGCCGCAGCGGGAGCGCCAGCACAACATGTTGAACTGGGAAGCTGGGATGGCGCGACAAAAATTAAAAAAAAAAGCTATCTGTGCAGTTTTGTGTATTGTGTGTGTTGTGTGAGGTATGTGTATGTTGGAACGAGTGAGTATGATTGTGTGTGAATGTGTGTGAATGTGTGTGATATGTGTGCACATGTTGGTGGGTGTCTGAATTGTTTATGCGACTGACAAAGTATTACATATTGTGAGGTGTACAATAAAGTATATAATAAATAAAGAAATAATAAAGTATTGGTTGTAACTAGGACATCCTACGGATATAATATTTGCTCTACCTCCTCATAATTAAGACTAACAATCCATTTACTGACCTTCCTTTTACATTTAAATTTACTGAGCTGGTAGATGTTACATTGCTTATTAACAGTGTTGTAAATACGACTGCCAAGAATCCTAAAATGTTTTACCTATACTACTGCTTGTTATTCCTATGAAATAAAATAAAATGATAATACGACATCTTATAGTGACCATATCAATATTAAAAATCTTTACCGTTTTAAATAAATAGATTGACTCGGCCATCGCATGAAAACACAATATATCTCACAAGTAATACATATATAAATTAAATTGTTTATTGCGATTGCCAAGTCAATCTATTTATTTAAAACGGTAAAGATTTTTAATATTGATATGGTCACTATAAGATGTCGTTAGGTTAGATAATTACGTAACAACTTAAGGCAGAAGGTCCCTTAAGTAGGGTCTGAATAAATTAATAACCGACTTGGTATTACATGGATCTCACAACTTTTTACGGTAGAACAACTAAGTTGCGAGACTTGGGTTTTTGACAAGTATTGTTTTTTATGGGATCTCATTGCTTTTTGTAGAAAGTCCTACTTTTTTCCTTTCCGGTACCTTCTACTTCTTGTAGGTATACCAACAACGATTTTTCTTAAAGCCCTCTCTCTGTCTTATGAGCTTTGCTTATTTTTGTAGGTAGCCTTCCTTTTTTTATTTTCCGGTACTACTTCTTGAACTTCAGCTAAAGTTTTTTTCAAAGCCCCTGTCTCTATGCGTTTTTTTCGGAGTATTTGATACGCACATATGAATACGCACGTACGTCTTTTGCATTAGTTAGTAATAATTAATGCTGCACTCGTCAAACGTCTCGGTTAAAGTTAATCCATAAGTAAGTAACTATGCAATTTCGGGCAATTTACTCTACTTAATACTCCCCAATACTCTTAATACTTCTTGCTTTTTTATTCCGTTGACCATTTAACAAGTTACCTTTGAGCATAATTATTATATCTAGGTACCTATCTACACTGGAAGACACGGTGGAGCATATGGTCGAGGTGTGCCCTGCATGGGTGGAGCACCGTCGTATCCTCATAGAGGCGATCGGCGGCGGCGACTTCTCGCGCCCTGCTCTGGTTTAGACCATGGTGCGAAGTGAGAGGGAATGGGATGCAGTCACCTCCTGCTGCGAAGCAGTCATGCTAGCGAAGGAGGAGGCCTAACGTGCGAGGGAGAGGCAACTCTCTTCCTCGCGCCCCAGCCGCCGCGGGAGACGCCCTGGGCGTCGCTGATCGCGAGTCGATTTCGGGCCACCGTAGGCGCGGGCCTGCGGATGGCGAGCAGGGGTCGCTCACCATCCGGTAAGGACCAGGCCCGGGTCGGCGGCGCGTTGTGTTCCACGCGCGCCTCAAAAAGCTGTTAATACCAGTGACGAGGCCTCATAGGGCCATTGCCTGTCGGGGTTTGCGGGAAAGTTCCATCGAGATACCGCGGCCCCGGAACTTTAGGGCTTCCGAAGGAACAGGGTGGGTTTTTAGTCAGTAGAATTCTGATACACCCGAGCGGAAGAAGTCATTCGATGATATTTTTCACCAAGAAAAAAAAAGTACCCATCTACATCTATTATTTCATTATATTATACAGGTACACTGATTAATTAACTGCAAATGTAACTTTGTAATCCTATATATTTATATGGGATTACAAAGTTATTTATGCAGTTGATGTATCCAGAAAACTGGAAACTAAAAATATTATAGTTTTTCCTTGATTCATATACTAAACACTAATTGTATTCTGAATTTGAAGCTTCTATGTCTGCTAGAAGTGCTTTAGACTTTTGATGATCGGTCAGTCAGTGAGTGACAAAATTTACAAAATTAAGGAAATTTGACTCGTTATAATTCTTAAACTACTGGTTCAAATTAAATGAATGGTTACTGAAAATTCAGGCTTCTAGTTTTATCCACAACGAAGTTATAGGGGGTCGAAAATGGCCTGAATTGCTTCGAGAAAAGAATGGTACGGCCGTGCCGCTTTTTTGCTCGACTTGGCGGGGGCACTGCCGTGCCCCCAGATACCTAAAACTTACTTACTTTTTTAGTACATTGTGTATTAAGGGCGGTAAGTAAGGAATTACGATCGAGGCTCTAGTAGAAGCCCGAAGTCGGAGACTGAGGGCTTTCTGAGTCGAGGTTCGTAATTCCCGTACCGCCCGTGAAACATAGAATGTTTTTCATCACATTTGCGAGTAAATAAATAAAATTATAGGGCAGAAAAAACTTACTTATTTATTAAAATTTATAGTCACTGTACATCATTAATTGTTTTTGCTGCATGGATAATTACTGGCGGTATTGCATTGAAATCACACTGATCGGACGACGCCGACGACATTTTTTATACTTTTTTACTTGTCTTTAAAATTAAAAAGGTAAATAATTATGAATTATAGCTTTAATACACAAGTCGGCACAACTATTATTACGTAACTTAAGAAATAAGTGAACTTTTTTTTAAGCGGATGGCGGGCTTTATGGCTGCTCTTTCGAAAAAAGCTTGAAAAAAGCATTCAGATGAAGCAACTTTTCGTGGGCAATTACAGAGAAATTACATCTGAAAAAAATTGTTAGTAATCTACATGATATGAACCGTAATTTGGTTTAGCCACAATTTTTCTATCGGTATCACATAATAAGAAAAAAAAATGCCAAATCACCTCCAAATCATTGAGATGAAACCATTTTACTCTTTAATTTCTTATCAAAAGAGTATAAAAAAATATACTACTGCTTTGCAATACAAATGAAAATGATTTGGTTTTGTTACTTTTTACAAATATGTATTATTTTTATTACAATAAATTAAAAATGCGTCCAATTAAAGACTGCGTTTACATCACCCCCGCACTCGTCCACAAATTCAGTGCGGGGCGCATCGTGTTGCTAGGTGGACCTACGTCGCGTTGCGAGAGCTCAAGCACTACGAAATAATATCGTAAAATATTACTGCAAAAATTAATTTTGTAAATAGTGGAATAACTTTTTAACCGACTTTAGAAAAAGGGGAGGTTCCCAATTCGTCTTGAACTTTTTTTTATGATGTTACTTCATTACTCGCAGATGGCTGGACCGATTTGGAAAATTCTTTTTTTGTTTGAAAGTTAGTTATTCTAGTTAGTTCCATTGTCGTCACGTTTGGATCTGATGATGGAATCATGGAGAAATCGAGGGAACTCTTCAAATATTATAGGCATACCTATAGCGTTTTGGGTATTTCTTATAGTACCTTGTTTAGTTTCTCTTGAAACGCACCATTTGAGGAAGTAGAACTGATGACGAAGACCCCAGATGGCCATCGAAACTACTCAATAATAAGTATTTCGTGGATTGCGATTAGATTACTTGAATATAGATGTTAAGCACTTTATGCTCGTCACAATGCATATGGTGAAGTAGAGCTGATAGTGATGTACCAGGAGAACTCCTCAAAAATTAACGGCTTTGCACCGGGTAAAGCAATATTTTGTAAAAAGTGATAAGTAGTTGACATTTTGGCTTTTGTAACTAGATAAATTACAAACTGACCCACTAAAAAGCGTGAAATAAAACTTATTATCAAAAAATAGAACCGACTTTCGATTCGTCAAAAAGTTTTATTTCTGATTCTTGTTTATAAGTTAAAGAGTATTCTATGTATCAATAAGTAGTGTTAGTGTTATAAACTCATAGTATTTTACAGTTTTAGTAGTGTTAAAATTTAGTTTGTAAAACATGGGAATAAGCAGAAACGAATGAAGAGAGGTCTAAAAAAATATTACAAACAAAAGGGTATACATTTATTATCAAGGTAAGTTTAAAGTTTCATCTACATATTTCATTATAAACTATCGCTTTACTTACCTCGCATAAAAGTAGATAGCACAGAGTAAACGGACAGAGGGTAAGCTTCATACAACTGCGCTATGATAGGTACACTACTACAAGCAAGGCGCGTGTGTGCGCTTCGTCTGAGCGAGGCCTGGCTTGAGCCGATATGCACCGGTTTCTCTTCGTACGGACGAAGCCGCCAGTTGAGATAGAGAGACAGAGTTAAGATAATGTACAAGAGAAAGAAGAATACGACAAAGAGAAGGAAATAGAACTAAGGAAAGAAAAATAGATTGATGAGAAAAATGAAGAAAACGAGAACGAAGAAGGACGAAAAGAAAACATAGAACAAGATTTTATATGGCTATCAAAATTTCTAAAAATAAATATATGTGAACACGGAGAAATAAATGAGGATGAAGAAGTTCAACCAACCAAAAGAATAAAAATACTTGCTGAAAGAAAGTTAAATTTCAGTGAATTTTAGTTATAATCTATTTGTTTATAAAAAATGTAACAAATAATATGACATACACTAGTAATAATTATACTACCTATCTACCTTACTCTAAGTTCCTACCTACATACCTACTTTACCTACCTACCTACCATTTTTCTCTTAATAGAAACCTTCCTCAGACTATAATAAATATTCGAAAAAAAAAATCCGCATTGGTCCAGCCATTCCTGAATTTTGCGCTTAGCAACACATTTAGCCATTAATTTTTATTTATATATAAATTAGTTAAAAAGATACATCAAATCAAATCAATCAAAAATCAAAATTGTTTTATTTTACATAGGCCTAAATGGGCACTCATAAAACGTCAGAAGTTAGCACGGTTCGAAATTGGTCGTTTCCTATGGAGAAGAACCGGCAAGAAACTCCACGGTTACTCTTTTAAAAATATCTTGATTTTCACAATCTTTGCATAATAGATACAATTTTTAATTTATTTTTGGTATGAGAGGACAGTATAGACTAATTGACATAATAAAATGTAATATAACTAATCAGAAATGAATCTCAGAGTCTATAGTGTTCACACATTTACATTAAAAATTAACTTTACAGAACTGCAAATGAACTAAGCAAATGACATAAAAAAAAAATTATATACAAGTAAAATAAAATAAAAATAACAACAAAAAAAACAAAAAATAACAACAACACAAAAAAAAGTGGGGTTGTTAATAGACCTTTATACAATAACGCAGTCACAATAAGCCAGGGAAGCAGAAGTGCAGAAGGAATCATTGCCAAGCAGTCTTATCTTCAATGTAGTCCTTAATCTTATAATATGCTTTTTTCAAAAGGACACGTTTAATATGGGTTTTAAATTTTCCCTCGCTAAGATCTGTCACATACTTTGGCAACTTGTTATAAAAGCGTATGCTGTTTACAAGGAATGACTTGTTTGTCTTGGCTAATCTCCATTTGGGTATAACAATTTCATGTTTGTTGCGCGTGTTTATTGTATGGAAATCGCTTCTAATCTTAAAAAGTCCTATATTTTTGCGTACATACAATATGCTTTCTAATATATAAAGAGAAGGCAGAGTCAGTATATTTACTTCTTTAAATACATTTCTAAGGGATTCGCGGGGACCCATTTTATAAATTGCCCGGATTGCCCTCTTTTGTAGTATGAAGATTGAATCTACGTCAGCTGCGGATCCCCACAGTAGTATACAATAAGACATAATACTGTGGAAATAAGCAAAATAAACTAACCGAGCTGTCGCTATATCAGTCAAGTGCCTAATTTTTCTTACTGCATATGCAGCTGAGCTTAATTTACCTGAAAGAGTCCTAATGTGAGGGCCCCATTGCAACTTTGAGTCAATAGTTACACCCAAAAATACAGTTTCAGTAATAAGATCAATTTGTTTGCCGTCAAGTATCAAACTGAGTCCAGCTTGTGGGACATTAGGTAGTGAAAACTTGAGACATTTTGTCTTATTTGCATTAAGTGCGAGATTATTAGCTGAGAACCATTTCGAGAGAACAGCCAGACTTTCATTGATTTGTAAAACATCTGTATCTCTTCTAGCTATTTTAAAAATGAGTGAAGTATCATCGGCGAAAAGAATTATATTACATAAGTTAGACATCATGAGAGGTAGGTCATTAATGTATACAAGGAAAAGGAAAGGACCTAGAATTGAACCTTGTGGCACGCCCATCTTCACTAAAGATCCTGAAGATATCGCTCCGTTTACATTAACTTTTTGTTGCCTGTCTGATAAATAGGAAAAAACCAGATCAGCAGCTAGTCCACGAATTCCGTAATGGTGTAATTTACGTATCAGTGTTTCGTGGTCAACGCAGTCAAAAGCTTTGGAGAGGTCACAGAATATGCCAATTGCATCATGGGATTTCTCCCAAGATTCCAAAATGTGACGGATGAGTGCTACTCCTGCATCAGTTGTTGACCTACCTTTCGTGAAACCAAACTGCTGACTATGTAGAATCCCATTTGAATTAAAATGTGACAGCATCTGGTCCAGCATGATTTTTTCGTAAATTTTACTCAATGCTGGAAGCACAGATATCGGTCTATAATTAGAGGGATCACTCTTACAACCCGACTTGAAAATTGGTACTACTTTACTATGTTTCATTAAGTCTGGGAAAGTACCGCTGTCTATACATTGGTTAAAAATGCCTGTTAGGACGGGAGCAATTGAGTCAATGATATCTCTAAGAACCCTAACAGATATACCCCATAAGTCTTCAGTATTTTTAATGTTAAGACTTGCGAATGTTTTTTTAATTACATCAATAGAAATACGCTTAAATGCAAATGTTGGTATATCCTTCATAAAGTTTTCTTTCAGAAAAGATTCTGCTAATATTGGAGAAGATTGCAACGGTTTTGTAACCTCTATTGGAATGTTGGTGAAGTAATTTTCCAGCGTCTCAGCCACTTTTGACTTATCTGTGATGATATTATTATCAATGTTCAAAATCAATTCATTCCGATCTTGTTGATTTGTGTTTCCAGTTTCTTTGTTTATCACCTTCCAAACAGTTTTTATTTTGTTAGCAGAAGTGCAAATTTTATTACTAATAGATTTTGATTTAGCATGGGCGCAGACTCTTTTAAATATTTTTGAATAATTTCTTACATAATTATGGAAGGATTCATTAGAAGTCAACGATTTTTCATGATATAATTTGTATAAGTTATCTCTGCTTATTCTAATTCCAGCAGTGGCCCATTCATTAAATTTAGATTTATTATTAATTTGAACTCTCTTAACTGGACAAGCCTTGTTAAATTCAAGGCAAAGTGTAGAAAATAATGTATTATAATTTACGTTGGGGTTTTGGGAGTCAAAATTGGCTGTTGAAAGATTACTGAGAATGTTATCATTAAAAGCTTTTAATTTGTTTTTAGTAAGAGGCCTAAAATCAATAGTTTTATTTAAAAGTAACTTTTTAATCAACTCAAAAGATACAAGTTGACCTGTATGGACAGACCTAACGCCACTAACCAGGGAAGATTCTTTGACAGTAGTACAATTGGTAAAAATATTATCAATGCATGAAGCAGATGTTGCTGTTATTCTCGTTGCTTCATTGAATATACATTTTAAATTGAAAGAACTAAACAATGAAATAAGCTTGCATTTTTCAGGCGAATTAACTAACAAATCAATATTAAAGTCACCACAAACGAAAACTAATTTATTATCTCTTAGAAGGTTAGTTAGTATTTCTTCCATTATTATTAAGAATGATGAAAAGTTTGATGCTGGTGGTCTATAAACACACAAGAAAATTTGGCCCTCAACCTCTGCACATGCTACCTCACACAAGCGATCAATAGAGAAAGCGGTGATATCTTTACGTTCCTTATATCTAAGGTAATTCCTACATAATATCAAAGTACCACCCCCTACTGAGGACCTGTTATATGCACTGGCAACCGAAAAATTATTAATATTAAATAACATTCTATCTGATTTTAACCAGGTTTCACAAAAACATAAGATATCCATATGATATTTATCTATTAACAGTTCCACATCAGGTATTTTGCCAGAGAAGCGATTTATATTTTGATGATAAAGTAAAATGGTATTATTATGCCTCTCTTTTGTCACATCTAAGAGTTTAAAGAATCAATTGCAGTATTATTAGACACCCTAGATAAAACTGAATAGTCACTTAACCTAGGATCAGTCAAATTACCAATAACTGAGTGTATATTGAAAGCTAACAAAGTAGCCAATAGATGTCGACTTTTTTTGGGAAGATAAATATGTTCCCGAGTTAAAACAAAATCTCTAACAAAATTGTTAGTATCAAAATACAATAAACGGTCACTATGACGGCATACTAACATATGCATTAAGTTATTGAGGCTAAAAATGTATTGATTTTGATAAAATGTCAAATTATTAGAATATGGTAAAGCACATAAAATTCATTTGTTCATCATCAAGTTATTTACCTCATGTTTCGAGCCAGGCTGATCTATAATAGAGGTATAGTTTCTACAGTACATACTCAAAGTGCATCTTTATCAATAGATAATAAATAAAAACAAAATTTGACCACTTTTGATGCGGTACAAATAAAAATGAATTTAACTTTCACGATGACTTGACCTTCTGTGATTTCGATACTCTGTGCCGAGACTAGGCGAAGCGACGACGCATGCTGGCGGCGGCGCAGGCGCGGGCCGAGCGCGCCTCTCTTTTCTGTTGCATGCGGGTAGCGGAGAGCTGCGCGGAGTGGCGCGCGGAGAGGGGTCGTTAGCTCCGCCCAAATGGTCAAGGTTATTGGCATGAATACAAGCCTTAAAGGCAAATACTTACGTAGGTATACTGCCATGACGGAGTGAAAAAAATAAAAATAATTTCGACGGTTTGATACAAAAAAAAGTATTTAAATCGATTATTAAGAACATTAGTTGAGTATTTAAATAACATGTAGCGAGACTGCAATGACATTCCTGTTTAGATAACATTGTAAGAAAATTTTTCAATTTCATTTTCCTTGCTTGAACTTGCATGACGTGTGAGCTGTGCTATAAATAAAAAAAAATACTTACCGACCTTGGGTTTCATGACAAAAAGAAAGCCCGAGGGTTTTATATGGGGCATTACGGCCAAGTTAACCTGTATGTTTAGATACTGTTTACGTGCAAGTGTGATGGAAAATATGTAACGATTAAACGTCACCTGTTTATTCGGCGGTAAAGTATCTTGTGATTGACTTTGTGATTGTAAAATATAGGCTTATTGTATGGTCTAATTTGTTCTGGTGTCCGCCATTAGTTCATCATTTGCCTAAGCGGCCCGTGGTCTCAACAAGTCTATGCATGCTTTAAACAGTCTGTTTCTCGATAGCTATAATCTGGGGATCTTTAAGTGAAGAGTGAATAGGTTGCTTCTATTCTAGGCAAGCGTGCTGCGTCTTCGGTCACATCAGCGCTTACAATGAACCTCATAATTATGAATTATATTATGTTTAAAATACATTAAAGTACATAATTATATTACTTATAAGTAGTTTATTTAATAGACGATACATTTATATTGAACGGTTTGTACACACCAGTTTGAGATTTGAAAATTCTTTTTTATCTATTAGAGCATTTTTTAGCAGCCAAGTGTTCATTTTTGGGCAGACTTTTTATTTTCCTTGTTAATTGATATCATAAGTTAGCATAACATTGCTTTAATTACCATGTACTTTAATGAGCATATTATAGAAGAGAAAAGCCAAGGCAATTCAAGAAATTGACTGAACTGGATAAAGAAAGTTTGGTTAATTTTTTGGGAAATAATTTCCTTCTAGAGTCTAAATTGACATTGTACTTTTATTTATTTTTAATTTATAATTGATTCATTCTGATTAGGTATTATTGTGATGACGACGACGCAAAACTAAATTATTTTAGTGTATTAATTGTAATTAGTAATGTTAGTAAATTAGTTAAGCTTAATTAAAACTTAAAATAATTTAGTGTTGCGTTGTGTGTATTCATTCATAATTTTAAGTGTACCTAATAACAAATTTGTGTATATTTTTTTTCCAACGAATAAACAAAATTAACATATTTTTATCATATGCATAAATTCCAGATGTCAAAATTACATAATTATACGAGTAAACAGAGTCAAAAGAAAAATACAGAGGCAATGAGTTAGAGCAACTTATCCTGTTATAAAATGTCAAACTATCAAATTAAATGTCAATATAAAAAATAAAATAACATTAATGTCAAATTAATTGTAAAATTATATGTCAGAGTATCAAACAGTGCCTTATGTAGAGACGATCAACTGTTCCCGCAATCATTGCCAGGACAGCGTTGGAGCTAGCAATGTACCAGCTGACTCACCTTGCCCATGAACCCGGTGCCTCCCGTGATGAACACCTCCCTGCCCGCGAAGAACTCCGGGATGAGGGGGGGCGCGGGCGACTGCGGGGCGGGCCGGGGTACCATGCTGGCTCACTGCGGTGACACCTGGGAAAAGTTAATAGGACGGTTAAACAGTAGGGGGCCCAACATACTGCCCTTAGGTACTCCAAGTATTCAATCGAGGAGATACGAGAGTAACTATGTTATTTTATCCCTTTATCTTATTACTAGCTTCTGGTTAGGTGTTACAGTTTCCAAAATCAATTAAAGCCTTTATGTTGCCCAGACTTAATAGATATATAACAAAAAAGATTCATTCATTTCCGTCTAATAGTACCGATTTGAGATCGTGTTCTAAGATTTGCGCTTAGCAATATCTCAAGAGATTCATTGTAATACATAACATAGTGTAAAGATCTTGTAAAGCCTGCAATACCTACATGTTGGCCGAGCGTAAGCCAACGCGAGCGTTGGCAAATAGGTACAAGGCAAGAAATAATGTCGACACGTTCGACAAGCTCGTCGAACGCCAATGCAGACGACCAATGTAGAAGAGGGTCTGTAGAGCTGCCCACACGAAGGAAGTGAGGCAAGTGATCACGAGCAACGGCGAGCGAAGACAAGTTACACCAAATGAGCTCTATACACGTTGGCGCTGGCCTTCACTCGGCCAACTAGGCAAGTGACACCGAGCGATAGCAAGACAAGGCAAATATACCGTCTACATGTTGGTATTGGCCTTCACTCGACAACGCTCGGCCAACATGGATTGCAGGCTTAAGAGCTTGTTAAATATACAACCGCACGTGTGGAGGCAACCGACTTCGTTTCAGTTCAACTTTTTTCTAAACACTAATATTTTTTAAGCGAGTGAAACAATGAGCGGAATCTAAAAACTTATATGTATATTAACAGCTTGAGAGATACGTAACGCTCTTTATCTGATCACACCTATTATTGAAGTGCGATATTTATAATCCCAAATTTCACACTTCCAAAAATAGCAATCAAATTATTGCTATTTTTGGAAGTGTGAAAATTGAGATATTTGCGACAAAATTGCTAGTTATGGGTGTATAGTGTGGCCCGACACGTCACCGTGGCCGATGAATACGAGGAACACGTGCCGCAATAAGCACGTGAACTTGACAATTGTGGTGGAGTAAACATGCCACAGAGTATACAAAATAGTTTCTGTTACTTTGCGGAAATCCATACGAAAGTAATACTTCAGAACAATCCTTGAAAACCGTGTCGAGGTAGTTTGCTTGCATGTCGTACGTTTTTTGTTGCATCCCTTCTGCATTCATTTATAAACACTTCATGCACATAGCGAAGGCGTAGGTACTTAATGCCGTAGGCATTCTCTACCAGTCAACCATGAGTGGTGAAACAATAACATTGTAGGTGCAATCTATACATATAAAAAAACAGTAAAAAAAAGTGTATCTGTACATTTCATATTTTTACAAAAATAATAATAGAGGGATTAAGAAACAATAAAAGAGAAAGAATTGAAAAAGTGTCTGTTTGTACACGCTAATCTCCGGAACTACTGGATAGATTTTAATGTTTGGTAAGTAGATAGTCGACATCCTGGAATTCCCTCGGAATCGGGATTTACGCTAGAACCACAATTTCCTCAGACTGTTAGTCGTCCTGATCTCGAGATGAACTGCATTCCAGAGAAGAATCAACGAATGAATGTGAAATGAAGAAGGAACAAAGTCAAAAGTATGAGAAGGGCAGAATAAGAGAAGATTCCTATCGCGTGTGCATATATTTGCGGGCGGGAGAGCGATGCTGCATGCTGCATACTGCATGCAAGATTGATCATCTAATTCTTGGCGGAATTAAAAGTAAATATTGTTATTTATTTATTTATTATATACTGTACTAGCTTGTGCCAGCGGCTTCACCCGCGTGGGAAGTTTTTCCCGTGAAAATCCCGATCCCGTGGGAATTTCGCAAAATCCATTCTTAGCGGATGCCTACGTCATAACATCTACCTGAATGCCAAATTTCAGCCCGATCCGTCTAGCGGTTTGGGCTGTGCGTTGATAGATCACTATGTCAGTCAGTCACCTTTGAGTTATATATGTTTAGATTGTACACCTTACAATACATTTAAGGATACAAATAATAAATCTAATGTAGGTACAATGGGCGGTCTTATTCCACAGGGAAATCTCTTACAAACAACCTTTGGATGGACAGATATTAAAGGAGATAGATTTAGGGCTGTCAGTGTATGACATCATACATAATACTAATTAAACATAATAATATAAAATACATACCGTAAAATATAATATATAAATATATACAAATACAAATTAAATTCATAATTGAAAAAGGAGGCGTAAACCAAAAATTATAGTGAGAGGTAATGCTCCTTCACCTTATTTTGAACGTAGATAATGTTTGAGCACGCCTCACATCTATGGGCAAAGCATTCCACAAGCGGCTCGCTTGGATAGTGATTATAGTGAAAGATTTATTGAAGAAAGAAGTGGAATGCATACGGATACTCAACTCTAAATTTTCCGATGATCTCAAGGACTTTGAATGTGTGTCACAGAGAAACCGAAAGCGGTCTTTAAGATAAAAAGAAGTGAAAGGATTAAATAGCACATTATAAAGCAGAGAAAGTAAATGAACATTCATTATTGTTTTGAAATATTAGGCCGTGCGCGCACTGCGTTGCGTTTTGGAAACGCAAAATCTGTGAAGTATGGAGTGTCATAGAAGTGCGCGCGCACTGCGGTGGAATAAACGCGTGCGGTAGAGTCACCGGTGGCCCCGGTCATTCTACCGGTGCGGTAGAACTACCGCAATTGCGGCCACCGCAAGGCAGTGCGCGCACGGCCTTAGTCTACAGAGTGTCACAGACATTTTATTTTATTATGTTATGTAAACTTATAGTTAGACATAGGCAAAAGTCACTATTTGCTTAGCCTTTTCTAAACCATGTCGGGGTTGGCTTTTATTCTAAGCGGAAGCAGCTGGCTTTCGATATTTTAAGACAGATGAGTCCACTCTTGACCTCGATCTCACCTGACGGTACGCGATAGATGAGGTCTACGATGTGACGAGCGAGCACAGAACATGTCTGTTCACTGTTGCTTTAAAGGCTGACGGGTCACATGTGGCAGGGAACACAGAAGCCGGCAGAGAGTTCCACAGCTTGGCTGTGCGCACTATAAATGTGGAGGAGAAGCGCTTGGTACGACAAGACGGTACAACCAAATGTCGATGTCAATATCAACCTCAAAATGTCATCTTGACACTCGCTTCATGAACACATCAAGTTCAGCTAATGAGTCAACAAAGTCAAATTCCAATCTTTATTGCTGAGCGAATGTAAATAATTATAATGGTTTGCGATCTACAATGTCAACAAGACGCCACTTTTTTGTTCGGGGCTTAATTAATAGGTACACATGCATACCTAGGTACATACAGATACCTAGGTACACTTCCAGGTGTGTATTAATGCGCAGTTTACTGAATACTGCAAATACTAAGTTTAAATACTGGATAATAGCATCGCAATGCCAATACGAGCTTGAATGTCTAATTTTTAGGATTCCGTACTCAAAGGGTAAAAACGGGTCCTTATTACTAAGACTCCGCTATCCATCTGTCTGTCTGTCACCAGGCTGTATATCGTGAACCGTGATAGCTAGGTAGTTAAAAATTTCATACATGATGTAATTCTTGTTGTTTAATACTAAAAACAGAATAAAATGAAGACGCTTGAAATGCTCACAGAATATTTAGTTATATATTTAATATAAAAATAAATAATAATTTACCTTAGACAGAGGTTAAGCGTTGCCAGACGATACGCCCGACGTGGCAATGCCGCCAGTCTTTTGGGCACATTATTAGTGGACAGCAATGCGCACGAATTTCTGGATGTCATATTTTAGTTTATTTTTAGATGTATATATGTAGTTTAGGATTTTTATTTAAGTGTTTAAAGTGTTAATAATGAAGAAAAAATAAATAAATCCAACTTAATTAATAAAATTTTAAGAGAGGTTCCTATTCCTATACATCAAACGTGAATTTTTTGTGTGAGGTTTTTATAGATAATGCTACGGAACCTTTCGTGCGCGAGTCCGACTTGCATTTGGCCGGTTTTTTGTTTAACACGCTAATGTTTATACTTAGTGCAAATGAATAATATGACAAGTTTGTGCGTTGTAGGTATGCAAGTTTCTAATCATTCGAGAGCAAATGATCGATGTTACTAAGTATTTAGTGTCTTAGGCAGTTGTCTGACTGCCGGCGAGTAAATGACTATAACTATCGGAGATTTACTCGCTCAAGAAACACACAATGAAATATACATTATGTGTGAACGAAAGAGATGCATATATTAATAGTTGCTCTCTGACTGTTCACACTGCATGCCGGCGACTACTCGCTTTACTAGTTTTGTCGCTGAGCAACAAAAGCGATGCTCGCTTGGCGGTCAGAGCTCACCAACTGGCGAGTGACGCGAGTAATCGCCTGTGGATCCCCGCATTCTGAGCAGCAGCCATGTGCTTTGAAGCAAACTAATATAACTGACTTCCAAAAAACACTGCAAAGTAAAAAATAACTTAATTTCGGAAGTCGCGGTGCCAAAACCTAAAATACAAAACTAAAGACACCGACTACCGAAAGTAAAGTTATTTTTCACACTGCAGTGTTTTTTGGAAGTCGGTTTAATTTTTTGGTAAAAAGGTTTTTTGTGAGCCGGTTAAATTTTTTGGTAAAAAGTTTTTATATTACTCTTTTTAGTTGGTCGATTTTTAATTTACCTAGTTACAAAAGCCTAAATGTCAACTACTTATAATCATTTACAAAATATTGCTTTTCCCAATATTGGGCCGTTAATTGTTGAGGAGTTCTCTTGGTACTTCACCATCAGCTTCACTTTACCATATGTATTGTGACGAGCATATTGTGCTTAATAACCACATTTAAGTAATCGAAGCGGAACACATGAAATACTTATTATTCCTACTTATATATTGAGTAGTTCCAGTGGCCATCTGTGGTCTTTATCATCAGGTCTACTTCAGAAATTGTGCTTTTCGAATGCAACTACACAAATTACTATAAAAAATACACAAATCACTATAGGTGTGCCTATAATATTTGAAGAGTTCCCTCGATTTCTCCAAGATCCCATCATCAGATCCTGATTTGGTGACAATGGGACTAACTTCAAAGTATAACCTTTCAAAAAAAAAAGAATTTTCCAAATCGGTTCAGCCGTTTTCGAGTAATCGGTGATTAAAAAAATATACGCGTCGAATTAATAACCTCCTCCGTTTTTTTCGTCGGTTGAAAACAATCCTTAATTTAAGGAAATTGTGTGCGTGTTTCGTCGGCCGCTAACATTACATGAGTGTATGCATTGTGGTTTCAATCAAATCTAATCAAATCTAATTGGGGTGTCTGAGGTATTGCGCTTAATCTGTTACACCTTGTATATTGAATGAGGTAGGGGAGGTTAACTCCCCCTGTCTCACACCACATTCCATTACATATCGACGCTTGAAAGGCAATCATAACTAAGCGACATTGAGTAAACTTTACAGGAGAGCGATTTAAAGTTCAAATATTTACAAAAAAAATCATAAAAATTTTCCTAATTGTTCGATTAAAATGATGTTAACACTCCTAGAAATCATTTTTTTATAGCTATCCAAATTGTTAAAATAAGACACCTGACACTTTTAAAAACACCGGTTTGTGTCGGTTAGATAAAATTTACCTGATTTGATAAACAGGTAAAATTATCTAAATCATCATTGTAGTGTGTGCAGTAACATGTAAAAATAGGTAAACTTACTTAGTTTATAATTTTGAAACATAAAGATTGATCTAAAAAGTTCTGACAGTTTAAAATAAAATAAGTAAATTTACCTAAGCATTCTTAAATGGTTTTTGTGATTTTGGAAATTGTATCTTAGTTATTAAAATTACCCCAAACCTCCCTTCAGAACCGACATTTAACCAAGAACTGTATAGGTAATTATTATCATGCATAAAAATAAATGAAATCAATTATTATTGAATAAGTCTTTATTGAAAATTAAACAAATACGCTATGTAGTGCCGACCAGGAAACTAATTATGACATAACATTCAGTCTGAGATTAATATAGTTTTAATTGAACAATTATTATTGCTGTCGCAATTATAAATTACCTAGCATCTTCATAATTCAGTTTCTAAAAAAAAATATATCTCACAATTGCTTTTGATATGGGAAGCTGCGATCGATAACAACGTAAAAGAGATTCCTTGGTTTTAGACTGAATTTCAACTTTTTTTTTGATAATAGGCTCGCGTTTGACCATCATCTCACCTGATGGTAAGTGATGATGTGGTCGAAGATGGAGCACGCTTACCTAACAGTAACCTATTCACTCTTGACTTAAAGACCCCTAGGTTATAGCTATCGGGAAACACAGAATCCGGCAGGGAATTCCACTCCTTAGCCGTACACACAATGAAGGTATTCCCAAAACGTTTAGTGCGTATAGGTGGGATATCCACCATGTTATGATGGCGCATCGTCGTTTGTCTTGTAGTCCGATGATGGAACGGGCTTGGCGGAATTAGATTGTGTAATTCCATCTTACACTCTCCGAAATGTAACCGATAGAAAACCGATAGACTAGCAACTCGTCGTCGATGTTCAAGGCTCTGGAGCTTTGATTCGACCAGTATATCGTTGCCAATGAGTCTTTTGGCCCGTTTCTCAATAGACTCAAGCGCATCCAGCTGGTACTTGGCAGATCCATCCCAAAGATGAGAGCAGTACTCCATACACGACCGAACCTGGGCTTGATAGAGATTGAGCAGCTGTTCGGGTGTGAAGTACCGTCTCACCTTTGCTAGGATTCCCAACATTTTTTATGCTAATTGAGCCTTAGCCTCGATATACGGGCCAAAATTGAAGGTAGAAGTTAGTGTTACCCCCAGAAGCTCGATACGATCGGTTATTGGCACGGTTACATCTCGGAAAGTAGGAGCCGGTTCGAATTGACTCCTTTTTGCAGAGAAGAGACACGCCTGGGTCTTAGCTGCATTAAACTTGACCAAGTTGGCATCGCCCCATTCGGAGACAGCCTTCAAGGACAAGTTCAAGCGCCCAACCATGTCCTCACGGAGAGACTGGATCTGTGGATCTGGAAAAACTGTAAACCATTGTGATGGTGCGTAAACAGTTGTATTCTTCAATCTATTTTCAATAATAGCATGCACTGTATCTACACATAAAATCAATATATTTAATATATTTCTTGGATTTTATTTTACCAACTTTACTTTTAATTGGATTTGATACGGTAGATTCTTTACTTTCATGCCGATGTAGACGGTACATCATGATCGGACGTAAGTGATGTATATTGTGTGTTTTCCTCAACCTGGTGATCATTCAAAGTCGGTTTTTTAATGTCTGGTTCAGCAGTTAAAGTCATATTAAATGCGTGATCAACCGATATACGTGGAGCAGTAATCGATGCAGTCGTTTCAGTGTGATCTGTTGTGGTGCATAAACTATCGGCAAGAACCGGAAAAGCTAAATCTTTCGAAGTGTCAATGCTGATAGAAGCTGACTCTAATGTTTTGTTAAACTGTTTGTGTTGCTATTAATTGACGAAGCCGCAGACTGCACAAAAAAACAATTCGATGATGTCAGATTTATACCGTGTATTTTTACTAAGTGAAACTACAACGGGCACGCCGCAATTGCGGCGGTAAGACCCCTCTTTGAGGAGTGGCTAGATCGGCGTCACGGCGTCCTGACCTACCGCATGACGCAGGTCCTCACCGGACACGGAAGTTTCGGGAGGTACCTGTGTCTGATGGGAAAGGAGGAAACGCCTGGGTGTCACCACTGCGGGGGTCGCCCTGAGGACACCGTAGAGCACACGGTGCAAGACTGCCCCGCCTGAGCAGAGCACCGACGTGTCCTCACGGCGGCGATAGGCGGAGACCTCTCGCGCCCGGCATTGGTCGAGGCCATGCTGCGGGGCGAGAGGGAGTGGGAAGCGGTCGCCTCCTTCTGCGAAGCAGTCATGCTTCCGAAGGAGGAGGCGGGCCGCGTGAGGGAGAGGATGGCGTCCTCCCTCCAGCCCAGCCGCAGTGGTAGACGCCCACGGCGTCGGACGTCGGCCGACGATCTCCGGCCACCGTAGGCGCGGGCATGCGGACAGCGAGTAAAGGGCAACTCGCTGTCCGACCATGGACCATGCCCGGGTCGACGGCGCGTCGTGTTCCACGCGCGCCTCAAAGAGCGTCAGCAATATGACGAGGCCCCCCCATAGAGGGCCGAAGCCTGCCGGGGTCGTGGGACTCATCCCGTTACCGTGACCCCGGTACGTAAAGGGTTATTGAAGGAACACCGTGGATTTTAGTCAGTAAAAGTCTGACAGTCCCTCCCACCCTGCCCGGAGTGGGAGGACTTATTTGATAATTTTACCACGATAAAAAAAAAAAAAAAAAAGTGAAACTACAAGATAAATAACTACTGTTTATTTGTCTTGTAGGTACTCAAACAAATTATAAAAAAGCAACTTATTTTTAACTGCAAAGATAATAAAATTGATTTAAAATGAGTACTTTGTTCCATCTAAAACATAATAGGGTTTAAAAATAACCCGAAACAAAATGCAGTTTTGAAATTGGTACTATCTTTGCATAATTTGATTGAATACTTACCATGTCTTCATAGAATATGCGCCAAAATGTGAAGTACGTCCTCCCTAAGCGACGGCGGGTGCCTGAATTAGAACCTGTATAGACGTGTCACGACGCGTGTCGCGCATACCTACACGACGTTTTTTAAACTCGTGCGGTTCTTTAGCGACGAGAAAATATAATTTTGCGCGTTGTTATTCTAAGTTTTGCGTACGGGTAAATTTATCTACGCGCCATTGTTAGCCATTTAGCAAATCAAGTAAGACTATCTAACCGACATCATTAGTATTAAGCGTTGTCAAATAAAAATATCTAAGAATAAAAAATAAATATTATGATATACAAGTAAAAATATCTAAGCTCTAATATTCTTCCACTTAATTTCAGGCTAACTTATACAAATGACACTGTCACAAAATATATTATCGAGTTAAAATATATAACCACATAAATTACAATTGCTTTATGTAGGTAAAATCTACTAAGTAATTTCAAAGGAAAAATTCTTAACAAGTAAAAATACGTCAATACAAATAAATGAAAAAGTCAATACATGAAAAACCGACTAAGCTCATATTCCTAATTGTTAGAACGTCATAACTGCTAGATATTCAAAAAATCACTATTTTTTGGTCGTTTAGTAAGCACAAAATGTAGATTTTACCGAAATCACGCAATATCTAAGCGACAATAAAACTCGTCGTAGAACTATGAGACCTAGACCAAACGACGCAGAAAAATCTGCCGGTTCGAATGGTATATATAACTCATTTTACGGATTTATGTCGCTTAGTTAGGATTGCCTTTCAAGCGTCGATATTCATTCGAATACACATTAGCCCATTTTACAGAGTTTACTTGATGTGTGGATGTGTGTAGTAAAGATATTTATTATATCAGAGGGAATATTAGCAGGCCTAACTGAGATTTAGCAGTGAAGTAATCTTTAAACATATTCGAAATATCAGCCGTTTTAGTAAGACATTCAACACTGACAGGAAAGCCAGGCCTAGCGTTCAATTTGTTAGTACTCTTCCAAAATTCTTTAAAATTACTTTTAGTATGAACACAAGCTATATTGTACATAAATATTTGTTCTTGGTTATCTTGGCACCATTTCAAGTTCAACTTAACAGCTTTTCTAGCTAGTCATATTTTTTAGAGTTGACCACCCTGTGGCTTACCTGCTTCTAACTACATTTGAAAACTATGTCTGGCTTGCCTGTGCACCTCACTAACTTACTGTTTCATCCCCTGATGTAATCCTCTTTTCTTCTACACCAAAGTTTTTCATAATATTGTCATTGACTGCCTCACACAATATGTTCCAAATTATGACAAGTATTATCGATGCACTTACGGAAGTGGGCAGGAAAATCAAAATATTTTAATTTATCATTACTTATCAATATATTTTTTAACTTGACGTTTGACGTTTATCGTAGTAAACCGTTTTTATTTTCACTCTCGGTAAATAATATAATTTCGAGTAAAACTTGCTAAAAGTGCAATAAAAAGTTATGTGGTTGAACTAAGTAGTAGTGGGCCTGTATGGATATATGATTCGCATCGTTTGTGCAGTGATTCATGTGATAAATCTTAGAAAACAATCGACCCAGTGAATAGCTTGTGTTTCAAACATTCCGCTTACCCTCACCTTATCGAACATAAATCAAAAACGCCTGGTGCAATTGTACGAGCAAACTGTAGTAGTTTGTATTGCTACTAAAATCAGCTAGACGTTATTAGACACTCGTCGCTGCAACTTATTGCCAACACTCTTTTGGAAGGAGCATCACAATTCCTTTTTTCCCGCGCGCCGCAAGGAGTGCATAAGTCGTTAAGAGGGAGTAGAACATACGTTTGACTCGTGAACTGTGTCGAAGCGAGCTCTGTGTTTCTAAAATCGTGATACGTGCAAAACCGAAATAAAATGTCCACATCGGCTGATGAATTAATGAGTTGGGGATGCTGTGATGGTGGATTAGATGAAGGAAGTTATCATAATTGCACCACTTGCGAAAAAGCATTTCACCTTGCTTGCTTATCAAATTACGACGAAAAGCTCCTTGCCTCCACAGCTTGGAGTTGCCCGTCCTGTTCAAGTAAAAATCCTAAAGTGCCCAGGGATGATAATATCCCAATTCAGTTCAATGCGAATGTTACCGTGAGAGGCGCTAAGAGACAAGCACTGCATTCGCCCCCAAATTCCTGTAATACCTTGACAACTGATGACATCCGTAATGTTGTACAAGACGTACTGCAAGAACAGCTTACCAGTATGCTTTCAAAAATCAATGATAGTATAAGTCTATTAATGAGTGAGGAACTTCGGTCAGTAAAACAGGAACTCAAGAGTGTAAAAGATTCCATGAATACTTTAAAAACCCAAATTGGAAATATAATCACTGAACACGTAGAGGGTCAATTAGTCATGGAAAACTTGAAGGCTCAGAACTCTTCTATGCAGCAAGCCATCACAGAACTGAACAATAGAATACATCTTCTGGAACAGAACTTGAACAGTAAGCCACTGGCATCAACAAGCAGTATAAGGCAGGACATCCCAATTAAGTCCCTCCCTGAACCAGCTCCCTCTCGTGCCAGCTCAAGTCAACCCAGTTGCAATTCTGCGCTGGCTGAAATTGTTTCGCAGACTTCTTTTTTAAATTCACAAGCATCATACTCTCAGGAATGGACGCGAGTAACAAAGAAATCTAAAAATCGTCGCCCAGTGTCAATCCAAGGAGCTGCTGGCCCTAGTGTAACAACACTAAGAGCCGCAGAAGCACGTAAGTACTTACACTTGTGGAACATGGAGTCAACAGCCGGTGAAATTAGCGACTACCTTCGCACTTTATGTGGCACTGATACTTGTACCATTGATGAACTCACTCCGAAAGGAAACTACAAGTCATATAAAATTGGCGTTCCCATTGCATGCTATGAGTGCTGCTATTCCGCAGATGTGTGGCCAGTGAATGCAAGAATCAAGGCTTGGATCAACTATAGGAAGCCGGCCTCCGCCCAGTCTAATAGCCAGCGTATAGTTGCCCCCCAGCCCTTTCATGAACAGCTTACATAGAGGGACAAGGCAGCATAGTGCCAGCAGTGTGTCCATCCCAACAGCAGCTTTCAGAGCAAGTACCCGGACTACAAATATTAATTGTATGTACCAGAATGTTCGTGGAATTAAATCAAAACTCCAGATGTGGCGAAACAATCTGCACATAGCTGAACAAGATTTAATAGTGGCCACAGAGACTTTTTTGGATACCTCGGTTGAAGATACTGAACTCAGAAATGGTGAGTGGAACGTGTTAAGACGCGACAGAGGCACGCCGTGTGGTGGCGTGCTCCTTATGGCACGCGCCCCTATAATCCCGCGCCGATTACGTGAACTTGAGACAGACTGTGGTGAGGACCTTTGGTCGAGTTTCATGTGGCATGGTCACCCTATTTTCGTGTGTGTTGTATATATAAAACCAAGTATTATATGACCTGGTTTACAAAAGTGGAAAGTTTCATAAATAACTTAAAGGGGACAGTTATCATTTTAGGAGATCTTAATTTAAATAGTGCTTCCTTAAATGTTCGTAACTATAATTGTTATTTTGTAACATTTTGTAATTTGTGTGAAAGAAATAATGTTGAGAATATGCATGGAGGAATGTTAGATGTTGTTTTGGTTCAGGAGAGCGTTAGCTTGCATAACGTTTCGGTAACAGCAGTTGAAGGTTTGGTACCCCCCGATGCGTGCCATCCGCCGTTGGACATCCAGGTAAAGTTACAGTCATCTGATAGAGGTGAAAGACTAGTACCTAGTAATGTCGATCGTAGAAGGGACTGGAATTTCAAAAAGTGTAATCGCAATCAGCTTTATAAACTTCTTTCTGAGGTATCTTGGGATGCAGTCATATCATCCAAAGACGTTCGCACTAGCACTCAGGCTTTTTACGATATTATTTACAGCTTATTTGACACTTGTACCCCAACTTGTACTCAAACGCAGAAACATAACCAGAAGATATCCCACTTGGTTTACATCGGATATTATTCTAGATATTCAGAAAAAAGTTAAATTGCATTCCAAATGGAAAAAGACTAAATGTGAACTACTATATAAACAATTCTCTGACTGTAGATCTAGCCTAAAGTCTCGTATTACGAATGCCTATAATACTTACGTTAGGCGCATCGAAGGGAACATTAAAAAAAAACCCCAAAGAATTCTGGCAGCATATTTCGAACCTAAAGTCAAAAGGCGGGTTTGAGCCTAACATAACGCACCAAGGTAAAGTTCACAGTGGTGTAGCAGCAGCTGAAGCGTTCGCGGACTATTTTGCAAGCGTTTTCCACACTGAAGTACCAAAGTTAGACCTCGGAAATATAGCCAGTCCAAGCAGTTGTAATATTAGTAATTACATTAATATACTAAACTTTTCTGAAAGTGACGTAATCAATGGAATAAATAAATTAAAATTCAACAGTTCTATTGGGCCTGATAATATTCCTCCGTGGTTCCTAAAAGACGGAAATGAAATTCTTGTTCGGCCCCTGACGCACATTTTTAATTTATCGCTAAAATCTGGAGTATATCCACCACCGTGGAAGATATCACGAGTGACTCCCATACCAAAATCTTCAAATAGATCTTCAGTCGATGAATACCGTCCAATAGCAATACTATCTTCACCTGCGAAAGTTTTCGAGAACGTCCTACATCAAGGAATTTACAAGCAAGTGAATCAGTACCTGTGCAATGAGCAACATGGCTTTCGTGAAAAAAGATCCGTCAACACTAACCTACTTACACTAGTTAATTATATATCTACTAGTCTTGATCGCAGACGCCAGGTTGACGTTCTATACTTTGATTTCCAAAAAGCGTTTGATAGAGTCAATAATGACGTCTTGCTCTCAAAGCTCAGTGCGATAGGTGTTGCTCCAGGATTCCTACGGCTTCTTGCAGACTATTTGCGGGACCGACAACAATTTGTTAGATTAGGTTTGTACGAGTCACTCCCATACCACACTCGCTCGGGTGTGAGTCAAGGTTCGGTAGTCGGCCCTCTCCTTTTCATTTTGATGATTAACGACCTCCCTGATGTGGTTGTAAATGCCAGATGCCTCTTATATGCTGATGACTTAAAGCTATTTTATGAAATAAAGTCTGAGCTCGATTGCCAAGCTTTGCAATCAGACATTGATTCAGTATATAAGTGGAGTTTAGAAAATAAAATGAAATTTAATAAATCAAAATGCTACGTAATGTCTTTCGGTCGAATGCGGCGCCCAGTCAACTTTCTATACACATTGAATGGAGATCCAATAGCAAGAACTGATTCCATGAAAGACCTGGGTGTCATATTCGACCGTAAGCTTACTTTCCACGACCACATCACATCTACCGCGAAGGAGTCCTTCAGGCGCCTTGGCTTTGTTTTAAGAAACTGTCGTGATTTCCAAAACCCTCACGAAATAAAGCTTGTTTTTGGGGCATTAGTCCGTAGCAAACTTGAGTCTAGTGCGTGCGTATGGAATCCTTTTGAAAAGCAGTATGCGCTAGTTCTAGAAAAAGTACAAAAAGCATTCCTAAGATACCTTTACAAACACTTGTATGGGTATTATCCATTCCTGTATCCCACTAAATTTCTGTTGGGTTGCTTGTCTTTCAATTCGTTGGAAGTGAGACGGTCGCGTGATCAGATGACTGTGATATTTAAGATTATCAGGGGAATGATTGATGCACCTGATCTGCATAATGAGGTCTGCAATCTGTTTGTTCCGGACAACTACTGTGCTCATAGAAAACACCGCCTACTGGCTGTTCCCACTCGTCGCACAGTTGCACACTCCAAGTCGCCTATTCCTCGAACTCTAGCCGCTATTAACGCTCTCTTGGACTCAAACACAGATTTAGATATGTTTGTGGATGAATGGAAGATAATATTGTCAGAATGTTTGAAGTTTTGTGACAAGAATGTGTGAATGTGCTAAATAAATTATAAAGTATATTAAATAGTGTAATTGGTTTCGGCCGTTCTATTTAATGAATTAAATAAATAAATTACACAATTTAATATATTTTTCGATGTGTTCTATTTGTTTATTATTTGTTTTTATTTTGCGTTGTATTATTTTATAATGTTTTTGGTTTAATAATATCAAAATTACAGCGTAAATGTAAAGGGAAATGGTCAGACCAGAAAACATCATACTTAACATTAACACTCAGGGTTGCCCTCCACGCAGCCTCGGTGACCACACCGTGGTCCAACCATCTTTTATAATTATTTGCTTCACTAACAAAATTAAACGTATCAGAGTCTGTAGCTAGTATCTGAATGTCAGCACATATCCAGTTCTGATCTATACAAAATCGTTTCAACTCATTCCCAAACACTCCATTCGAATGTGAATTAAAATCACATAATATAAGACAAGTTTCTACCTGTTCATTCTGAGCGATCACTATTCTAATACAGGATAAAACACAATTACAGTAATCACAGACACTGTTTGAAATAAACTTTTTCTCCAAAGCAAGGCGACCCCACCATGATACCCATCGAAGTATCCACAGCCAATGTTCCTGTATAACTGAAGTCTGGATCAATGTTGCCCAACCATGGAATGTCATGTGGCATGAGCCTGGTCTCCTGCAAGGCCACAATGTCTGCTGACCTGCACAATGCTCGAACACCATCTATACTTCTCTTAATAGATTTGCAGTTAAATTTAGCCAATGTTGTATTCATTTAATGCCATTATTATCAAAGCCAGTTCGCTTCGTAAAATACACAAAGCGTTTAAATGATATCTCATCAGGCCATAGTTTAGAATCCCTAAAGGCAATTTACTTCTTGGTATAATTATTTTGTATGCATTGTAATCCCTTTCTATTTTTATAATAATTCTCTCCAATGTTATCTGTACTTGAGTCTTTTTATATATGTAACTCGAAATATCTTCTGCCGACGTATTTTTGGAAAATTTATTTATAAATAGAGGTAGTTTACCCTCTGCTGCTCTGAAGTTTCCATCCAGTGCAACACACGCTTCTCCCTTTTCACTGTAGAATTTATTTCTTAATCTGTTTCTCTGTACAAGTTGCCAATTTTCATCCTCTTTCTCATCCTTCCAACCACCTCCCTCGCATCGTGTTTAAGCAAAGGATTTTTTCTTAGGATGGGTGACTATGTTTTGTACCTGCTTATTTGTCACTGATTACGCCTCACATTCGTTTGATGAACTACCCCCAAGCATATTTATATTATTATTAGACTCCACAATTTCTTCCTGATTTAACATTACCACCTTGTTTCTGACTGCATCTAATTCTTCTGCTGTCACATAGGTTTGCTTGATTATAATTACCTCTTGTCGTAATAGTACGATGTACTTTAAAAGCCTTGTAACGTCGACATGGTCAAACGTTACTGGGGTAGTTTAATTAGGTTATGAGCAAGAAATATTGGTATATCATCTGGCTCGATTTGATTCATTAGGGCTATTATGTTTTCGACATCACGCTGTGCTTTCTTCCTCTGTATTTTTCGCTCATCGGTTTTCACCAAATCGAAGAAAAGACCTTTGGCGATAACTATGTCCTCTTTAGAAAAAGTACTGCACTGGTGCAAATGCGGATCAAACTGTCATTATCCATTACATCCATTTTCAACCGACGACAAAAAGAGGAGGTTATCAATTCGACGAGTATATATTTTTTCTTTTTATGTATGATCACCGATTACTCAAAGACAGCTGAACCGATTTAGAAAATACTTTTTTTGTTTGAAAGGGTATACTTCGAAATTGATCCCATTGTCACCAGGTCAGGATCTGATGATGTGATCCTGGAGAAATCGAGGGAACTCTTCAAATATTATAGGCACACCTATGGCGTTTTGGGTATTTCTTATAGTAACTTGAGCAGTTGCTCTCAAAAAATACCATTTAGTGAAGTGGAACTGATGATGAAGACCACAGATGGCCACCGAACCTACTCAATAATAAGTATTTCGTGGATTGCGATTCGATTACTTGAATATGGATGTTAAGCACTTTATGTTCGTCACAATGCATATGGTGATGTAGAGCTGATGGTGAAGTACCAGGAGAACTCCTCAAAAATTAACGGCCCAGCATTGGGAAAAGCAATATTTTGTAAAAGGTTATAAGTAGTTGACATTTAGACTCTTGTAACTAGGTAAATTAAAAATAAACCAACTAAAAAGAGTGAAATAAAACTTTTTATCAAAAAAATTAAACCGACTCCCAACAACACTGCAAAGTGAAAAATAACTTTAATTTCGGAAGTCGGTGCCAAAAACGAAAATACAAAACTAAAGACACCGACTATCGAAATTAAAGTTATTTTTCACTTTGCAGTGTTCTTGGGAGTCTGTTTAATTTTTTGATAAAAAGTTTTATTTTGAACTAGCTTCTGCCCGCGACTTCGTCCGCGTAGAAGTCGAAAATATTCCACGGGATCCCGTCCCCGGGATAAATAGTATCCTATGTTTTATTCCAGGACATATTTATCTATCTGTGTGCCTTTCTTTCAAATACGTTCACCCGTTATAGCGTGATTTAATAACAAACATCCATCCAAACTTCCGCATTTATAATATTAGTATAGATATAGATTTACAATCCCATTTTTTAATATGAAAGATTTCGCCTATGACTTCGTCCGCGTGCAATTTTTACAGGCGGTGTTTTTTTTTTCGAATTAAATACAATACTAATCTAAGAGCTTTCAGCTCTTTAACGTCCCACGGCTGGACAGGAGACTCAAAGGTAATGTAGGCAAATTATTTCAATATATACCGCTGGCTAGATAGATTTAATAGAGTGTTTTTATACCGTAACTATACGGATAATAATATAAACGTAGGTAATATTTAATAACATAAAATTTAAGTAAGGGCCCTGTTTAATTTAAGGCTTCTCTGTATACAATATTTGAGGTTGTTTTATTTTCCGGTAACAAAATAATCTGCTTTTCAGATGATCCAACTCGTGATAGACCAACATATAATTGCCCATTGGCTTATATTTATTATTTTTAACATTAAATTTTTAACACTTTAAACACTTAAATAAAAACCCTAAACTACATATATACATCTAAAAATAAACTAAAATATGGCATCCAGAAATTTGTGCGCATCGCTGTCCACTGGTAATGTGCCCAAAAGACTGGCGGGATTTGCCCATGGGAAAAACATTCTTTTCGTAAGTCAATGCCAACTAAAGAGAAAGTTTGTCCTTGGGACTTGTTTATAGTCAGGGTAAAAGATGTTTTTATGGGAAACTGGAGTCGCTTAAACGGTATAGGCAGGTCCGTAGGAATCATTGGAGTTCTCGGGATATGCGCCAACTGGCCAGCTCCTGGTCCGATGAGAATAGTCGCCACAATTAAGTTGTCTTTTAAATCTTTAATTAGTAGCCTTGTGCCATTACACAGGTTGGGCGGGCTTAAATTCCTTAAAACCATAATAGGCGTTCCAGTTTTCAAGAGCAGTTCGTGAGGTGGCAGGCCAGATGGATTCAAGGAATTTAAAAATTCTTGCGGATAATGGACTACATCCTCGACATTGCACACTGTATCAATGAATGGACTTGTAAATTTTGAATTGACTGGGGACTTTTTGTAAAATTAGGTTATTGATTTCATTGACTGTATCGTTTCTTGGTGAGACGATAGCCCTTGAACAAAGCCTAAAGAATGTCTTTATCTAATAAATATTCAAGGTCTGGATAAACTGCATCTATGAGTTGCTGCAAATTGTGAACTATTCGGCCTACAGTCTCATTTATAACGATTTCCGCAACGTTAGTGCCCAAGGTTTGAGAAGAAAAAGACCCTTCTCCAACTATGAGTAGTTGTTGTGGAAAATCTTTATCTGTATTTCCGATTAGGTGGGCTCTCATATTAGTTCATAAGTTTAAAGTTTGGACCATACTCCATAGAGGTGACGATTTAAGACACGCCTTTATGATGACCGCACGGGTCCCTTTTGTGACGACGGGAAGTGTCTGCAGAAAATCACCAGCAAACACAAAGGTGACACCACCCATGATAGCAACTAATTTCTCAAGTCCTTAAGCGTTCGATCCACTGCTTCAACATGAGCTCTATGGCTCATTGTGCATCCATCCCACATTATCAGCGACGTATTCTGTAATAACTGTCCAAGGGGCCCATTTTTGCGAATTGAACATACCAACTGCTGCTCCAATGAAAATGAAACGTAAGTATGTTGAAAAAGCTTTATTTTATAAATCTCCTATATCTGTTAAAATATAAAATATAATTATTTAAGACGGACCAGATTGCCATACATTGTTTTCAGTTTTATGCAACTGTTTAGGCAGCGCATGCAAATAATTCTATTTTAAGAGGTACAATTTTCCGACTTGCTTGACAAAGATTATAATAGCTCGGCTAGTATGCATGATATAAAGATAATTTATAGCCTATAGCACTCAGGAATAATGCAGCTACATGTAAGCGAAAGAATTTTCAAAATCGGTTCGGTAGTTTCAGAGATTACCCCCTACATACAAACTTACAAATTTTACCTGTTTATAATATTAGTATAGAAGTATAGATGAATGCTAGCAATTCATTGATAACGATATTACACTTAATAACGTCCGACGTTTTTATTACAATATTAACACACTCGAATGCGCATGCGACTGATGAATTATGTAAATAATAGTATGACGAGCGAGCGGGTCACACACGTGGTGTACGAGTAGCGTAGTTGTGTTACAGCACAAAATTTACGTTTTAGATTAATGAGACGCTAAACATTCATTCACACTTATTTCATTCTTTGGAATATAAATTGACAATAATCAATATATATATGATAAAACAGTAAAAAAGTATGTCTGTACATTGAATATACTTATTACCAAACAAATTGTTTGTACACATTAGCCTCCGGAACTACTTGACGGATTTGAATGAAACATTTTTTGTTATGTAGATATTAAGGCTGGACAAAATATAGACTATAATAAATTTCGGTAACTGGAACACCTATTGCAAAACTTTACACGCGAATGAAGCCGAATAAAAAAAAACATGTGTGCAATTCACATGTGGTAGACGCGAAACTTTAAAAAAAAAGTTATGTGTCTCTTTTTACTGTCGTTTTTTCAACTCCCCACGAGACACCCCTCCCCTCCCCCTCCCCACCCCCCTCTCAGGGCTATCTCACCCCCCGCGACCTAATTTCGTTCCCGTGGTCTCAAGATAGCCGAATTTGGGCTCATTTTAAAGGGCATCACTACTTGCAAGCTCTACCACTTGGCCCCAATAGAATTCCAAAATTCGGCAATTTATGTGTGTCTCCTTTTACTGTTGCTTTTTCGTTTCATAAATTTTCAAATCACAACGATGCTAAAGAAGTTTTCACTTCAATAATATAGACTGAATTGTTTATTTAAATCGTTAAGTAATTGTTATTGTACCTAAAGAAAAACGCGACGAGAATTACCGTAAAGCAACATGCTAAGAGATCACCTGTGTCACCTCTAAGTGTATTTTGTATCCATCTATTTTATTATTTTTATTTTATTTAAAAACGTTACCAGCAATGTGGGTAGAATTCACATTACTAGCAATTTTGTTAACCCCTCCAACTAAGATAAATATGCTCGTGTCTGGAGTGGGTTCACGGCTATAGTGTAATGGCTGGAGTTAGAACCCGCGACCACAAGTTGATCACAAGTCCGACGATCATCCGTTCTTTAAAGCTATTCACACTCATACTCAAATTGTCTTAACATACCTGATCAAGCAATCTATTTAATTAGTTTAAATAACTAATTAAATATAGCACGCTCGTTCTAACTTCAGTCGCCGCAAAACCGCCGTATCCGATGGGACTGTTATTTTTGGCACACAATGGAAGTTTTAACTGAAGTGACACTGATATGGTTTCCGCACAGCGCTGTGAGGATGTGCTGCGTGCTTGCACTCGCGGCGGTGACTGGTCGTACAGCACACTACACGGCACAGCTCGCGACACCAAACTTCCTTATTGACACACTAGCTTAGCTCGCGGCGTCCACGTGATGTGTCACAGAGATTAACAGGGCAGGCTCTAAGTAATCAGCCAGGGTTGCAGGGTTGTTCGAAAGAGTTACTAAGGCCTCGGTACACGAAGACAAAATGACGGAGCCGGATGGGTTTTAGTCAGTAAGTCTGACACACCCTCCTTTTTGGGCTTCGCCCAAATCGGAGGTAGTCATTGGATGATTCAGCATCCTTAAAAAACGTTTCTAAGTAATAAGGTCCCGGGCGTCAGGGATCGCCAGCCTATCTCCGGCTACCGTAGATGCTGGCTTGCGGACGGCGAGCAGGGGTAGCTCACCGTCCGGTAAGGTCCAGGCCCGGGTGACTTACCAGTAGCACTGCTACGACGTAGTGCGTAGCGGGGCTACGCTTTTCGGCGTGCTGGGTGGCGTAGCGGTGCTACGCGGTGGTTGCTACGCGTTTCGTAGCGGTGGGAGCGACGGCACGACACGAGCTGTTTCTGGGACTTCAGCCCGAGTAATAATATAGATGGCCGTGTCACTCGTGTCGTCGGCAAATACTGATAAATCTATTTTGGGATTTTTACGAATGTCTCTAATCTAAAGCGTGAAGAGTAGGGGAGAGAGCACGGTACCTTGTGGAACGCCGGCTCTGATAGGGCGGGGAGAGGAAAGCGCTCCTTCGATGCGATATCTGAAGGAACGGTCCTCCAATAGCCTTCCCATGGCCCGACCAACGTTACGTTATACGGGCCGAAACGTGGGGAGGCTGCGGACATAGCTCCCTTGGCAATCTTATTTTGTTCGTCCGCAGGCGCTGCTTGATCCCTACAAGTTAGCCATGTGTCCCTTTTGTACATTCTCCCATCTGGGCATGCAACTAACGACAACACAGCCTTACTTCGTCACCGTCGCCGCGTAGTTTTTGCTCCTCAGTGGGCTGCTGCTGCTGATGCTCCTCTTCCTCTTCGCTCTTCACGCTCCATGGCGCTCCGGGCGGCGTGCCACCTGTGCGCGAAATCCCGTAGCCGGCCAAAGTTCGCCGGTGAGCTCACGAGGTCGGAGTAATAAATCGGACCGACCTCAACACAGACAATCCCATCCATCATCTTACGTCTGTCGTCTTCATAGAGGGGGCAGACCCACAACACATGGTGTAGATCTTCCTACCCGACCGCAATAACATACATTAACCTCGCACAACTTCATATCATACAGCCTTTTCCTGAAGCACCCATGTCCCGTGAGAATCTGGGAGAGCTGGTAATCCGGCACGACCCAGTGGGAGCTGAGCCGATTCGCCACGTCCGGGAAGAAGCGATACAGCTCCCTTCCTTTCTCCTCAGCCGTCCATCTCTTTTGCCAAGCATCCATCGTCTCATTCCAAATCACTTCCTTCCGCCGAGCCAGCTCCTGTCTGCGCACGTTCAGCTCGACCTGTGCTCCGGCCGCGGCCTGGCGCTCCTCATCGAACCTCCCTGCACGGATAACCTCCAGGTCTGCCGGGAGAACACCGCCCAGCACTGCCAGCGCAGACGTACTGGTAGACCTGTACGCCTTCGTCAGCAGTATCAGGCTTGGTCTCTGGCACCGGAGCAGCGCGCTGCGAACAACGTGGAGTGTCGCCCTTTTGTACCAACAAGCAGCTGCATACTGTTATTACATTACGTACTATCTGAACAGAGTGGTTGTCTGCACTGTGAAGCAAGTTATAAAGAAGAGGTGGCGACTGGCCATGCAATTCCTACGGGCAATCTAGGTGGCATGCGGTGAGACTTAAATAAAAGATGTTCTGGTAACTATTCCTGTATTTCTTGTTTATCAACCAGTTCACGAATAGCGAGTAATTAATAACATATTTAGTCTTAACATAATAGGCACTTATACTTATGGGTTTAGAATAAAATATTAGAGAAAAACGTGTTCTCACCTCGATGACATTTTGACAAGAGGAAGTGAAAATATATAGTCTTTGTAAAGAGGGAGTATGCTCTATGCTAACAGATAATTAAAGCGTAGAACACACTAGTTTCTACACTTCCCCTTACGCTTTACATTATCATTTATAAAGAGTCAATAATTACATGCCTAATTAAACACATATACACAGACATGCTACACAACACATACATTCATGTCTTTAATAAAATCTACATGTTTCTTAGAGCTAAGCGGTTTGGTAAGCACATCTGCTATCATCTTTTCAGTCTGTAAATAATTCACATTTACAATATTATTATTTATTAGGTCTTTTACATAATGATATCTGAGATCTATGTGCTTTGTTCTTTTATGACAGTACTCCTTACATTCTAACAACTTAATTGCACTTTGGCTGTCATTATAAACAATTGACTCTACATTTAAACAGAATATCTCAGATAGCACACTCTTAATAAAACATGTCCTTACAAACATTAGAAATTGAAATATATTCAGCCTCCGTAGTAGATAAAGCAACACAGCGTTGCTTCCGTGACTCCCAATTTATTGTATTATTACCTAGCTTCACGACATACCCAGTATAAGACTTACGATCAGTTATATCATTAGCCCTGTCTGCATCAGTATAAGCAGCCAAACTCAATTTATTACTTCTTACAAATAGTAAGCTATAATTAATTGTCCCCGCTAAATAACGTAAAACACGTTTAGCAGCTTGCCAATGACTGTTATCGTGACAGTTATTAAATTGACTCAACTGGCTACATGCATAAGCAATATCAGGCCTAGTGCATACAGCTAAATACATTAACGAGCCTAACAATTGCCTGAAATTATCATTGCTCTCGCTTAATTTTTCAGCTTTCAGTAATTTACAATTCAATGGCATAGGTGTAGATACAGTCTTACAATTACCCATACCAAACCGCAATAATAACTTCTTAATATAATCAGTCTGGTCCAGTTTTAAAATACCTTTTGTCCTATCTCTTGTTACATTAATACCCAGGCAGCTTTTTAATGGGCCAAGGTTCTTTACATTGAATTCCTTTTCTAACAGTTTTACTAAGTCTATTTGAATAACACTCTTCTCAGTATAAAATATATAGAAATCGTCAACATATAGAGCAATTATGGTTAAATCATTCTTCTCTTTCTTTACATAAACACATGGTTCACATTTACTTTGTACATAACCATTATTATTTAACAAATCATGAACTTTACTGTTCCACATTTTACTAGCTTGTTTTAAGCCATAAATACTCTTATTTAATAAACAAACCTTGGAGTTATCTCCATTATCAAAACCAATAGGTTGTTCCATAAATATTGTTTCATTTAAATTACCATTCAAGAAAGCACAAGCTACATCAATGTGATCTATATTGAGATTTAATTCATTTGCCAATGAAAATAAAATTCGCATAGTAGAGTGCCTAACCACTGGGGAAAAAGTCTCATTATAATCAACCCCATGTTTCTGTGTAAACCCCCTGGCAACCAATCGCGCTTTATACTTTGTGAAGTTTCCAGAAGCATCGTGTTTACGCTTAAATACCCATTTGGACTTAATAACATTTTTCCCTTTAGGGCGACTCACGATCTTCCATACTTCATTCGCAATTAACGAGTCATAACCACTCTGCATCGCTGCACGCCACTCAGTGGCTTCCGAACAAGAGATAGCCTCTTCATAACTAGATGGTTCCTCAATATTACCGACATACATGGAAATGTCATAATCACTATACCTCAATGGCAGAATTGAACGAGTACTTCGTACAGGGTGGGTATTGGCCTCAGCCCGGGGTACCTTTGTCTCTCCTTCCCCTTGAACAGACGCGTCCAGCGATGACGAAGTCACAGACTCGTGGCTCGCCGACGATGAGTCTGCACAGCGGGACTCATCCTCACTGCCTGTGCAGTAATGCTCCTCGTCTGTGGTATCTGAAATTTGAGAACCATCATTTAATTCCAACGAATTGGTTCTATCACTAGTCTTTTCCTCATTACTACATTCATTTAAATTTATTTGACTAGAATTTATTTCAATAGAATTATTTAAATTATCATTATTTATAACCAATTCATTGCTCTTGTCAAAACAATTATTCTGCAAAATAATTTCATAATTATTAATGTCATCATTATCCTTTTCATCTACATTCCCATTATAAAACCTATCTTCTAAAAATGCAACATTCCTTGACAACACAATCTTTCTAGGATTCATTGGATCTGATAGTCTATACCCTTTACAGGTCTCACTATACCCCACAAAAATATACTTTTTACTCTTAGCATCAAGCTTACCACGCTTATGCTTAGGCTCCAAAGAATAAGCGATGCAACCAAAAACCCTCAAGTGGCTCAGATCAACTCTAGATCCCGACCACAGGTGCTCAGGAATCTGTCCAGACAAAGCCGTAGTAGGGGACCGATTTATCAAATATATTGCGGTATTTACCGCCTCTCCCCAATAAGGCTTACTAAGACCTGACTCTTGCAGCATGCAACGCGCTTTTTCAATGAGTGTCCGGTTAAGACGCTCTGAAACACCATTCTCTTGGGCCGAGTAAGGAACTGTAGTCTGATGTACAATACCTTCATTACTTAAGAATCCAGAAAACCTATGATTGACATACTCGCCACCATTGTCAGAACGTAAGCATTTAATGTTCAATCCAGTTTGCCTCTCAACCATAGCCTTAAAAATGATAAACTTGGACATTACCTCAGATTTATACTTCATTAGGTATCCAAACGTTTTTCTTGTGTGATCATCTGTAAATGTAACCAAATACTTTGCACCCCCCCAGCTGTAGTCACGCATTGGTCCGCAAACATCCGAATGTATCAACTCCAATGGTCGCTCGGCACGCTTGCCCTCTCCTTTGGGAAACGGCTGTGTTGACAGCTTCCCCTCAAGGCAGGGTATGCAGTCCTTCAAACTGTCCTGGGTATTATCCTGAAACCTTACTCCAGACACATGACCTTTCAGAGTTCTCATACTTCTCAGACCTAAATGTCCTAACCTGCGATGCCATAGCTCAGTAGACACAGCTACTGCGGTACTCTCTGTCTTTTGCACACTACTCAAAAGTTTGGAAGAATACACCTTATTGCGCAAAGGCTTTACAATGTTACAATTTAGTTTATAAATTCCATTCTCACATCCCACAAGAGCTATAGGATTGCCAGAGACTTTACCATCATAAATGCTGCACCCATTACCATCAAATACAACAGTAAGCCCACTTTCTATGAATTTGCTTACTGACATTAAATTAGTAGCTATCTGTGGCACATACAAAACATTTATAAGTTGTCTTACCTCATTTGCAAAGTTAACCATTAAATCTCCTACACCACTACATCTTAATTGTTCATTATTTGCTACAGCAACTGTAGTGTGTTTTTGATTACAATTAAAGTCTTTATAATTCATCATATTGTCTTTACAATTTGTCATATGAGATGTACAACCGGAGTCGATGAACCATGCACTACTTTGATGAACAAACAAAGCTGAAGCGAAGCTTGTAGACTCATTCTTCTTGTCATTCTTCATCTTGTAGCATTTGGCCTTGATGTGTCCAGGCTTATTGCAGTAATGACAGACCATAGTCTTCTTCTTAGAAGAGTTCTTCGAAATTAAAGCTTTGTTGTTATTGTTCGATGCACCATCACTCCTACGCAGCTCTTCTTGTAAAAGTCGAGTTCGTACAATCTCGCTGGTGAGATTATTGGTTAAACATACTGTTTCAAGATTAGAAACCAAGTATTCGAATTCCTGAGGTAGACCGCTCAATAAAATCTCTGCGACTTCAGCATCATCAGTCTTACGGCCAATATCCGAGAGCTGCTGCACGAGGGTCATGACACCCTCGATGACAAGCCATAGTTACCTTGTAAAGCAGCATTTCCATTGCTCGCTTCTTGATGACTAGGTGGGGCCATTTTCGAGCCACACCACCTACGCAAAATCACCACCGCGCCACAGCCAAAAAAAAAAAGGAGGTTATGTTTTGCCCAGGTGCACTCGTAATCACTTTATAACTTTTCTGGGTGTTGGGACCATAACCTGTTATTACATTACGTACTATCTGAACAGAGTGGTTGTCTGCACTGTGAAGCAAGTTATAAAGAAGAGGTGGCGACTGGCCATGCAATTCCTACGGGTAATCTAGGTGGCATGCGGTGAGACTTAAATAAAAGATGTTCTGGTAACTATTCCTGTATTTCTTGTTTATCAAGCAGTTCACGAATAGCGAGTAATTAATAACATATTTAGTCTTAACATAATAGGCACTTATACTTATGGGTTTAGAATAAAATATTAGAGAAAAACGTGTTCTCACCTCGATGACATTTTGACAAGAGGAAGTGAAAATATATAGTCTTTGTAAAGAGGGAGTATGCTCTATGCTAACAGATAATTAAAGCGTAGAACACACTAGTTTCATCACATACGTGATCGTGGCTACGAAAGTGCCCTTATAGAGGATGCGGAGACCGGGATATCGAATACCCCAGGACGACGCCGACACTCGTGACATCTTCCCGAAGCAATTGGCCGCACGTTCCCCTATCGACGACGCATGCTGCGCAAAGGACAAACTCGTGTCAAGCACCACTCCCAGCACCATCGTCGACGTGACGCTCCTGACCGAGTCCCCGGCTAGCTTTACGGTGGGGGCCCGCTGGAGTTTTCCCCGCATCGTCATCATTGCTGACTTGGCAAGGGAGAACTGCAGCCGATTCCTGGCACCCCACGCCGCGATCATCTCTAGCGACATCTGGGCAGCCTTCTCGATATCGCTTCGAGACTGGGCCTCGATCAGGATCGTCACATCGTCCGCGTAGGCGACCATTCGGACGCCCTTGGGTAGCGGCAGTCGAAGCAAGTCGTCCAATAGCAGGTTCCACAGAGCTGGACCCAGGACGGAGCCCTGCGGGCATCCCATAGTGGACACCTTCCACACCACCCGGTCCCCGATAAAGAGCCCGACTCGTCGGCGGACAAAGTAGTCCGACAGCATCTTAAAGATGTTGGGCGGACACCCTCCCCGCTTGACTTTCGTCAGGATCATCGGCCACCAGGCATTGTCGAAGGCGCCCGAGATGTCCAGAAATATGGCCTGCACATACTTGTCCGAGCCCTCCCTCACGGTGCGCATGATATCGTTGAGCGCCGTGACGGTTGACTTTCTCGGAGAAAAGCCGTGCTGGGAGGCAGAGATCTGATTGCCGATCGTCGGAGCGCACTTTAAAATTACGCGCTCTAAAATTTTGCCGAGCGCAGGTAGAAGCGTGATGGGCCTGTAAGCCTTGGGGTCAGTAGGAGGCTTACCATTACCCTTCGGCAGCACAAGAAGCTGGCCCTCCTTCCATATATCCGGAAAGGAGGAACGGTCCGACAAAAAGTTTCGAAGTATGAGCACGAGACGATCTGGCACTTCTAATAGGTATTTATAGCTAATAAATAAAGCCATTGATTGTGACAGACTTTGCCGAACGCAGAGATCGTGTTTGTATGATCTGTGGTCGAACGCTTTTGCTATGTTAAAGAAAAGTGCCCCCGTCATCTGGCCGCGTTGAAAACGGCCGCGTATGTGCGCTACAATGTGGTGGGCTTGATGGACACTGGAGTGTTTAGCCCTAAAGCAAAAAATGTTCGTTAGGGATGAGGCTCTTTGCCTTGATAAAGTCCTTGAGCCAGTTATAAATAATGCGTTCGTAGATTTAGCCGAGAGCGCTGAGTAGACTGATGGAACGGCAGGGTTGGGCAGTATTTGAATTACTTGTAATTAAAATACGTAATTGAAATACAAATATGTATTTGGTATTTGTATTTCAATTACTTCTTTAAAATGTAATTTGTAATTCGTATTTCAAATACCTGACGCCGAGGTATTTTGTAATTTGTATTTCAAATACTTGGGGCTTCAAAATACATTTTAACATTAAAATACATTTAACCTTCATTCATTTAGCGATCATGAGTGTGAGAGCGAGGCGAGACCGCGAGAGTGTAATGATGGTAGCAGACATAAAACGCAAAAAATGGACTTACGTCAAATTGTCAATGTCAAGCTAAGATGTCAATTTGTCAAGTCATAACGGTTTGTTTTAGATTTTTCCAAACACGGAATAAATAAAGCTTCTGTTCTGTGTAGAACGAACGAAAATGGTTCAAACAATTTAACACAAGTTTATGCTCATCAGGACCTGTAGAAAGATTGTTTTTTTAGCAGGTTTTATTCATTCTCCAACAGGCGGCTGTTTGTCTGACAGTACATTTAAAAATTTAGTGTTCATGAAAGGATACTCTGGTTTTACTGATTAATTCATGTTGTTTCCCTCTACTTTTCAGCCCGTGCTGGGCCTCAAGTCTGCTATTGCAATAGTGCCACAATGGTCTATCATTGATTTCCTAATTGTCGATCGATGCCATTGTCATTTTGCTAAAAGATGGTAATCTGTTAAATTCATAATGGTCTCCTAGTAGAATAGGGTAGTTTCCTAAAATATTTTATTTAGTCCGTCACGTAGTTTAACAAAAAACATTGGACACGTATTTTTTATTTTTTCACGTAATTGAAAAATTAAGACGATACAGTGAGTTGAAATTTCGCGTGACATCACACCTCGGTATAATTCTTAGCAATGTGTGACGTCAGCAGCCCCCTCTCCTGTACTTTGAAGCTTTCCATCTTTTTGAATTTATCTTGACTTGAAAAAGCAAAAAATATGTGACCAATATTTTTTGAAAATCTACCTAATGGACCAAATAAAATAATTATTTTGTAACACAGGAAACTACCCTATTGTGTTATAAATTGACATAGTTGTATTGCCATTATTATAAAACCTGTTAATAGAAATGTAGTAAAACTATACAATTCAATAATATTTTAGCTGTCAAAGTCAAATGTGACATTACTGCTTACTGACGTTTCATCTGTTTTTTTAATTTTAGCGGCCGGTGTTTTGATTTATTTTGATTTATGTGTTTTAAATTATCTTAAATAGATAAGCCTATATTTATTACAATACAAAATGGTGCTAATTGACCAAATTTCGGTTAGAACTATAAAAATTTTAGCAGATTACCGCGTAAGGGTTCCCGCCCACGTCAGACTTTTTGTAGGACAGATAACACTAGTTTACACGGTTTTTGTCCTTGAAATTAAAATTGTTTTTTTTTTATCACTTGAGATATACTGAGTTTTAAAAAACATATGAAAAAAATCCAACACGTCACATTTCCTAAATATTTATTATTTTTGACTTACAAAAAAAGGCCTACAAAAATATAAAAAAAAATTAAAAATGAATTTTTAATTTTTTGCCTCAGCTTTTCTCTTGTATTTATTTGTGTCTGTTTCTCTTATAACAGACCAGCAATAATCACCTAACATGGCTTGGTCCCAGTATCCTGGATAATTTTGTTCGAAAAATTTCAAATCCTGATGAAAACGCTCTTCGTGTTCGTCGCTGACTTCTCCGAGATTTTCAGGGAAAAAATCGAGGTGCGAATGAAGAAAATGAATTTTCAGAGACATGCTGACACCCATTAGTAACCGAAGGAACATCTGCATATATCATTTTATCTTTGTTCTTCCGATTAAAACCAAATGTCTTAGTGAGACAGAAGTAACAGTCATTTTCGTGGTTGGATGGTTCCCTCCATATCATTGGCACATTAAATATCAAAAATCTTTTTGCACCTGCAGCCCAGGAGCTTAGTGTTTTCCTACATCTTTCACAAAAAATGTGAGGAACCCATTTTTTGTCCTGGTGAGAGACCGAAATTTTAAAATAACAAAAATATTTTTATTTATTTATTTAGTTCGTTGACAGAATATAATTTACATGCCACAGGTTTACACAGCGGGTCCCAAACTAGGCACAGCCTGTATTTTGGTGACCCATACAACTCTTTTAGTCTTTATCTGACACTGTTCTGCTAGCGCACTAAAAACTAAAACTAATACAGTTATAAACAGAAAATATACTTTATACACCGAAAATATTATAAAAGAAACTAATAATTTTGACTTTAAAAATAATACACATAAGGTACAAAAACAACAGATAGGTGAGTAAGAGTGGGTGTGTGTGTGATATTGAGTGAGAATGTGTATTACAGCTGAGGTATGAGGGTATCAACATGGGTTATAAAGAAAGCCTTCAGTTTCCTCATAAGTCCGGTCCAACAACCATTCCTTTAGTTTGGTTTTGGCCTCATAGTAGTTGTTGGGTATACTGAAGACTTTGCTTATAGCGATAATTACTTTAATGGGTAGGTATGATGAAAGCCGAGCAGCAAAGAGGGTTTTGGTTTTTGGAAGCAGGATTCTTTCTGCAGTTTTCCTACCTCTTTTACTGCAACTAGAGCGTCTAATGTTTACTTTAATAAGTTTTAAAAGTGACCATAGGATGTACGGTTGACGAACGCGTAAAACCCTTGCCTCCCTATATAGTTCTTCCGTAGAGAAACGACGGGGCTTTCCTAGAAGTACCTTGAGAACACCACGCTGGGCTCGTTCTAGCTCCAGCATGCACGATTTGTCGGCGCTACCCCAAACACTGACACAGTACCTATTGAAGGACAGACTGGCATAAAGAGATATATACCTGAATACCTATGTTCTTTGAAGCACTGGCTCGTAAGAGTTTTGCAATGTAAATAAATTTGCGAGTTTTTTTAGCGAGTGTTCGAATATGTGCTTTGAAGTTCAGATTCTCGTCAATTATGATGCCTAGATATTTTGTGGTGTCGACTCTGTCAATGGCGTTGCAATCACAGTCGCCAATAGAACCAGATGCTGCTGCTGAGACACTACACTTGGCGTTGTGTACTTTTAGTGATCTAATGTTTGGCCTACTAGATTTATTAATATGAAAGGTTAAGAAGTTCGTTTTCTTTAAGTTTAGCGTTAATAGATTTTGTTCGAGCCATGCAGTTATTATGCTTCTTTAAGAGATTCCGTTATAGGATATCCTTTGTTAAATATAATAAGTTCACCACAAACGTAACAAAAACGGTCAGGATGTGCTTTACACGACCTTTTTGACATTTTAAACACAAATATTTATTTAACTGAACACTACAATGCAGCAAAACTTTAGAATGATTTCAGAACCAACTTGTGGGTAGTCTTAAAATAAAATGTGTTGATAACTTCATTCTTTGACGTAATAAAAATAAAACAAATATACGTTTGCATTTAGTTTCTGTCACTAAATAAAACGATGTGAAATTCACTGGAAGGACATGAAATTTATTTTAATTTGTAAACTAGTGTAATCGGGCCGATTTTTCCTCCGATTCTCAGGACCGATTTTGTGGTCGACTCAACGCCTACGTCCGTCACTTTGTCTGTGGCTATCGAAGGAGCAGCACGTCATGGACAGAGAGAATCTCATGAATATAAGGAAGAAGGTGGATTTACAGAGGAAATGATAAATGATAATGATAAATGATGAACACTCTGATGAACACTTATTAGGCCCCCCTGCCTTACTTACGTAAGGCAGGGGGGTCTGACGTCACCGAGGCTCTAAGGATCCCAGCTATATACCACTCTTACTAGATGGTGTACCATTGGGCCTTGTTTCGAAATTTAAATATCTTGGGACATATAGTTACTGAGAATTTATGTGATGATTTGGATATAGAAAGGGAGCGCAGGGCATTGTCGGTGCGTGGTAACATGTTGGCACACAGGTTCACTCGGTGTACAGCTGAAGTCAAATTAACATTATTTAAAGCATTTTGTCAGACGTTTTACACCAGTGGCTTGTGGGAGAACTTTACACAAAAGGCCTACAATGCCTTGCGCGTCCAATATAATAACGTGTTCAGGGCACTGTTTCGTCTTCCTCGATACTGCAGTTCTTCCGGCATGTTTGCGGACGCTCATGTCGAAGACTTTTATGCGATTATGCGCAAGAAGGTTGCGTCGGTAATGGCATGAGTGCGAAGGAGTCGTAACAGTGTGCTCAGGATGGTGGGCGATAGAAGTGACACTGTCCTGCTTAGTAGGTTCACAGAACTCCATGTTACGAGGGTTCGGCGGGCCTGCTGAGCGGGAGCATGTGTCATTTGTTTTGTTGTATTTGTAACTATAATTTATCTTTTTACCTATTTATTGTGATTTTGTGTGTATAATTTTAATTTTAATGAATTAAATTAATTTATAATAATAATAATAACACGAACAATAATAACATAATTTTAATCTAATCTATGGACTGTGTCTGAAAATAAATGATTTTTATTTTATTATTTTTATTTATTATAAATGATAAATGATCTTTATTTTGCAAATTGGTTATTAAATAACACTTTTACACGTCATTTTTTTTTCGTAAATGTTAACTAGATGAGGCCGGTGTTTCCTAACTGACTACCCTGAGAAGAAATACCGAAACAAACTCAGGGGTCCGTCTCTTTTAAAGTCCATAAAATCTATACTGGTTTAATTATATGGGAACCTTACAGGTTTTAGTCTGAGGCGGTCTTTTAAAGAAAGATGCTCACAGATTTGAGTGGGCCTGTCCATACAGTGCAAGCATTTGTCAAATGACGTATAGCTCAACTTAGAACAAGGAGCTTAACGATTTGACGAACAATACCAAGGTTAGGACGTTTGGGGGCCTCGCAAAAGCACTCAAACTGCCAGACAATCATGTAAAGGAATCATGAAAAGTTTGTCTTTGGCTTTTGAGGAACATTTGTTGATCCAATAATCTCTCAGAGATTATTGAATCGCAACACTTGTCCTTCCCTCGCAAGTGCATGCGACCAACTGTCGGTGAGTAGTGTGCGTTTTACGCTACATTTCCGAACGTTCCATTTTTCACCGATAATCGGATCGGTCGGAATGCGCCGATTTTATTTCTGACCAACTTTTTGTAGGACGTGTGCGTTGCATTATTGCTATCAGTATGTTCTATTTTTCTCCTACAAAAAATCGGTCACCAATTATCAGACGTGGGCGGGCAGCCTTAGTCAGTCATTAATTTGTCATTGTGTACGAGATTACCATTCTAAGCCATTTCTTTCAATGGAGTGTCAGTGGTTGAACATTATAATAATAGATTACCAAACTTGTCAAAACCTACAAATAAAAAATTGGCCAAGTGCGAGTCAGACTAGCCCATGAAGGGTTCCGTAGTGACTATAATAATATAATATACCTTACAACCTTACAATTTTCTTAAAAGTAGCTTATTTACATTTTTTACAACTACGCCAAATAACTTTATTTTTCATAGTGTTTGTATGAATTACTAAGTTATACAGGTAGTCCGCCGGCAGATTTTGCACTTTGAACAGAGCTCACGGCGACTAGCAAAGCGTCAGCGTGGGAAGCGGGGTATCATTCGGCGCGGGAGTGTTGCGGGTTGTTTAGTAGCCATGAGTCAGTGGACGGGAGCGCACCGCGCTTTTGCGGTTGAGGCGTATTTCGCGAACAATAATTCGATCAATGTGGCGAGGCGTCGGTTTTGTTCTCACTTCGATATCCGACGAGTAAAGGATGGTCCGTCAAACCAATTGATATGGTACAGAAGTTTAGAGGAACTGGATCAGTCAGAAATGAGCCTCGGCCTGGACCTTCAACGTCTGTTACTACTCCTGAAAACGCATAACTTGTGAGACGGGAAATTATTACAAATCCGCGTAAGTCTGTTCGAAAGATTGCAGCATCAACGGGTTTGAAAAAGACATCAGTTCACGAAATTATTAAAATAAAAAATTGAAGTTCCATCCATACAAGCTCCAAATCATCCAACAATTGAAAGATGATTTCATAAAAAGGCAGAATTATGCTAGAGTCGTTCTGGAACGATTTTCTACACCTACGCGGTTATGTAACATATTTTTTAGTGACGAGGCGCATTTTCACATCGGAGGGTACGTTAATAAACAGAATATGCGTTATTGGAGTGCGAGCATTCCAAAAGAAATCCATGAAAAGCCTCTCCACAGCCCGAAGACCACAGTTTGGTGCGCCATTTCTGGAAATGGCTTAATTGGACTTTATTTTTACGACAGAGGTGAAACCGTTAACGCATATACTATATACTGCGCGATGCTGGACCACTTTTTTATACCGGAGCTGTACTGTCATGCTAGCTACAATAACAGAACCCACTTTCAGCAGGATGGGGCTACGGCACACATCTCCAGGGACTCAATGACTAAACTCAGACCACTTTTTCCTGGAAAATTGATAAGTCGCTTTGGCGACATAGCCTGGCCCCCTAGATCACCTGATCTGACTCCTTGCGACTTTTTCCTGTGGGGATACCTCAAATCTCGTGTCTACAGCAATTCGCCATCAACGATAAAGGCCCTGCAAGAAAATATCCGACGCGAGATTGCGGCTATCAGTCCAGAACTTTGCAAGAGAGTTTTCGCCAACATGAAAGAAAGATTGCAAGAATGTTTGCGGCTAGAAGGAAGCCATTTGAGTGGAGTGATTTTTAAAACCTAAAATCCGCATTATTATTTTGTAAGATGATAAATTAATAACTTTGTCTTTCTTTATATTTTTGATTCATTTTGTTTTTTTAAGTATAAAATCTGCCGGCGAACACCCTGTATTTGCGGTTTTAGAAAATATGCTGTATCTCAAAAATTGTTGACCCGATCTCGTTCAAACCAATTTTAGTTGAAAGTTTACATTAAGATCTACAGACATATATTTTTTTTAGATTTTTTACTCCATTATTATAGAAGTTAAAGGGGGGAGGGACACATTATACCACTTTGGAAGATTATATCTTTTAAACTATTGACCGTATGAAAAAATGGTTTTAGAAACCCCTATGTCATTTTTAAAGACCTGTCTACTATATACTACACAGGCATAGGTTTCATGAAAAAATAATATTTTCAGGGTTCCGTTTTTTGCCATTCGGCTACGGAACCCTAAAAATCAATGATCCACCATTCCGACACCATTGCAATAGCAGACTCGGCCCCTGGTCTAGATTACTTATTTTGTATTTTCAACCGACGACCAAAAGAGGAGGTTATCAATTCGACGCGTATATTTTTTTTTGTTTTTTTTTTTTTTTTATGTATGATCACCGAGTACTCGAAGACGGCTGAACCGATTTGAAAAATTCTTTTTTTGTTTGATAGGGTATACTTTGAAATTGGTACCATTTGTCACCAAGTCAGGATCTGATGATGGGATCCTGGAGAAATTGAGGGAACTCTTCAAATATTATAGGCACACCTATGTCGTTTTGGGTATTTCTTATAGCAAGTTGTGCAGTTGCTCTCAAAAAGTACGATTTCGGGAAGTGGAACTGATGATGAAGACCACAGATGGTCGCCGAAACTACTCAATAATAAGTATTTCGTGGATTGCGATTCGATTACTTGAATATGGATATTAAGCACTTTATGCTCGTCACAATGCATATGGTGATGTATAGCTGATGGTGAAGTACCAGGCAAACTCCTCAAAAATTAACGGCCCAGCATTGGGAAAAGCAATATTTTGTAAAATTTTATAAGTAGGTGACATTTAGGCTCTTGTAAATAGGTAAATTAAAAATCAACCAACTAAAAAGAGTGAAATAAAAACTTTTTACCAAAAAATTAAACCGACTCCCAAAAAACACTGCAAAGTGAAAAATAACTTTAATTTCGGAAGTCGGTGCCAAAAACGAAAATACAAAACTAAAGACACCGACTACCGAAATTAAAGTTATTTTTCACTTTGTAGTGTTTTTTGGGAGTCGGTTTAATTTTTTGGTAAAAAGTTTTTTGTAATTTGTATTTCAATTAAAAATAGCTAAAATACTGTATTTTGTATTTTATATTTCAAATACTTTATTTAAAGATATTTTGTATTTCGTATTTTAATTACTTGCGATATAGTATTTTGTAATTTGTATTTCAATTAAAGCAAAGCATGTATTTTGCCCAGCCCTGTGGAACGGTAACTACTAGGGGAGGACTTGGGCTTACCGGGCTTTGGAATGACTATCGCGGTAGCCTCTTTCCACAAAGGCGGAAACATATTATTTGACATGGCGCCATAGATGGCAGCCAGTAAGACTATGATGGAGCGGGGGAGGAGTTTGCATACCCTACTGGTCACTCCGTTTTTCCTCGAGGCTTTCCTGGGTTCGAGGTTCTTGATGATCTCCTATACCTCGTCCTCTGTGACGTGGGGGAGGGGAGTATCAGGATCCTCGAAGGGGGGTAGGGAAGACTTACGTTTGACTTCAGCGTTCACAAGAGAGAGGTGGGCTGGGTCGACTGGGAGGGTGCTGGGAGAGTATTGGGCTTCCAGGCTGTCGGCTTTGTCTTCGTCGGCGAAGGCAATGCTGTTATCCGGGCGGATAAGGGGAGGGATGGAAGCAACTTCAGCGGCGCGCAGTCTCCCCTGAAGGTGCCAAATGGCATGGTGGTTGGTTCCCTGGACTGATTTTACGACTTCTACACGTAACGACTGTCAATGAACAAATGACTGCGGTTTAACGCTTCACGAGGCACAGAGGAATCTCGATATTCTATATCGGATTTTTGTTCTTTCAAATCAATGCAACAACAAACACAACGATGCGAGCTGACGACACACAGTGTCAAAAGTGTCCTCAGTCGTGTAATTTCATCTCACTGCATCGTCTTATTTATTTAAGGCACTTCAACGACTTATTCACTAATATATATTTACTAATACATTTTATGAGGTACTGTAACAATCAAACTTAAGCTTCAGAGTGAATTTGTCACAGAATATGAAAACAAAGAAAGAATAATAAAATTTTAAATAGAAAAAATAATTACATTAATTTGTTTTATTGGTCCAAAGATGGTTGCCACTGTGGGACAGTACCAATAGTTTGCGAAACAGCGATAGCTTGTTAGCAAAGATGTCAATGCTATCTGATAAGATGTCTTCATTTATAATTTCGTGAAAAAAGAAAAAAATTGGCCAAGTGCGAGTCGGACTCGCCTATGAAGGGTTCCGTAGTAACTATAATAAATATAACATACTTAATATATTTATTTGAAAAAAAAACCCAAAAACCTTACAAATTTCTTAAAACTAGCTTATTTACAATTTTTACAGCTACGCCAAATAACTTTGTTTTTCATAGTATTTGTATGAATTACAAAGTTAGATTTGCGGTTTTAGAAAATATACTGTATCTCAAAAACTGCTGACTCGATCTCGTTCAAACCAATTCTACAACATATGGTTTTTTTAGATTTTTCAGTTCATTATTATAGAAGTTAGAGGGGGGAGGGGCACACATTTTACCACTTTGGAAGCGTATATCATTTAAATGATTAACTTTATGAAAAAGTAATTTTAGAACACTTAATGTCATTTTTATAGACCTGTCTATAGATACACACGTATAGGTTTCATGAAAAAAAATATTTTCAGTTTCAGTTCCATGTATGAGGAGCCCCCTTTATCTACCTATCAAGTTTTACATGTATAGTCCTAATAGTTTCGGAATAAAATGGCTGTGACATACGGACGGACGGACAGACAGACAGACAGACAGACAGACAGACGGACAGACATGTCGAAACTATAAGGGTTCCGTTTTTTGCCATTCGGCTACGGAACCCTAAAAAAACACGCGTCCAATATTTTTTTGGTGATGACGTACTAAAAAAATGTTTTTCGGAAACTACCCTATTTAATTTTCAACTAATTTTTAACATACATATTATTCAATTTGACTCCAAGGAAATTTAACGGGAACGCATTAATGAGCTGTGCAAACAATACAATATGCGTCTGAAAACATATCCGAAATGCACAGCTATGGAATTGTCAAATTTGGCTGTACATGCATAAAGTTCAATTTCGATTGCGTTTTTTACTTAGTACTCACAATTGTAGTTTTTTTTTTGTAGAGGCTGCGTCCGGTTTAACTGGAAGTTGACTGCAATATCGATGTGATCATGCGTAGGCTTAGGTTTCCACTTAGAATGTATCTCCCAGAATCATCACAACAAGCTCTCCTATAATAATAATAATATTCCACAACTTCCACACAACGCCATCTAGTCCCCAAACTAAGCAGAGCTTGTGCTATGAGTACTAGACAACTGATAAACATACATATATGTTTCTAAATACATACATATTATAGATAAATTACACCCAGACAAAGAACAAATGATCGTGCTCATCACACAAACATTTGTCCTAGGTGGGAATCGAACCCACGACCTTGAGCATAGTAGTCAGGGCCACTGACCACTAGACCAACAGGCCTGAACAATAGACGAGTCTTACATACTCGTAGCGTGTTTAAATCCCCAGGTTTCAGGTCTTTTCATTACCCAGTAACTGAGTAACATCCATCAAATTGAAGCGACAATGGCCTAATGGCTAAAGTGTAGGACTTCTGTTCGAGAGGTCGCAGGTTCGAACCCCACCCATTACACTATTGCTGTGAACCCACTCCAGACAGACATTTAGCTTCGTTGTAGGGCGTTAAAAAGATTGCTAGTGATGTGAATTCTACCCACATTGCACACACACAAAGTTTTTTTTCCCGCTTTTTTGTGGGTCGTTTTGTAATTCATTTAGTTTCATAAGCTTAAATGTTAACTACTTGTCACGTTTTACAAAATATTGTTTTTCCCGATGCAGAGCCGTTAATTTTTGAGGAGTTCTCCTGGTACTGCACCATCAGCTCTACTTCACCATAGGGACCGTTCAAGTATTACGTAAGCACTATAATAATAATAATAAGACATTTATTTCAGACGAGTTGTCCATATTCTGTTAGTAACACAAATCTTATAAAGCTATTGTTAGTACACAAAAAATAAAATAAAAATAACATAAAATAAAAGTAACCGTAAGGTGGTACCGCACAGGGGTGCCAGTTTATGGCAAACCCTGGACACGACCACCCGTAGTGTGTAGTCGCATCCAGTGCCGCCACATCGGCGAGTCCCAGCGGCCCACGAACACTCTCAGAAGGCTGTTCGAGCTGGCCCGCATGCGCTTCATTAGGGATGCACAACGCTTCCGCATGATGGCATGAAAACCATCCACGCTTTTCACCGCAAACATTGCTGAAGCGCTGCAGTGGCGAGGCAGCCCGAACAGTACCCTGAACGCGTTATTATACTGTACTCGCAGAGCACTGTATGTACGCTGCGTGTACTTAGTCCACAGGCTGCAGGTGTAGAAAGATTGACAGAAGGCCTTAAATAATGTCACTTTGACTTGCTCGGTACACCGTGCAAACCTGCGGGCCAGCATGTTACAGCGTACAGACAGTGCCCTGCGCTCACTCTCCAAATCAATGTTGTCACATAAATCCTCAGACACCCAGTGACCCAGATATTTAAAATTACACACTCTGTTTAAGCTGGCACCGCAAAGATACAAGGGAGGCACATTAGCAAATGATTTATTACCAGCCTTAAACACCATCATCTCACTCTTATTTACATTATATCTGAGTCCATGGGTTCGTGCATACTTTTCACAAATATCTAGCAGTCTGCGCATGGCACTGTAGGCACTATAGGGGGGCGTGGGGGTCTTTGCTTTGCTTATTTTTGATGACATGGGGGGTGAAGGGATCTAGATGGTGATTACGTCAGCAGTAATTATTTGATTTTTTACACATATAGCAACATACATTGTCTATGCTTCAAAACGAAATGCATTTTCGGGGATTCCTACAAATAATGAATTGTTGAATTCCGTGTCAGTAAAGTTTATTTAAATGAATATTATGTGCGTTACAGACTTTTATTCCAAACCTATAAGATAAGATAAGATAAGATGTATTTATTTGCGTAAAACATGGTATAAATAGGTCTTACAGTACAAAAATAGAGCAGACATGTTTTGCCAAGATTAAACATAGCATGCAAATGTATTTGTAATAACAATTTTCTTAGTAAACTAAATTATTATTATATTTTAAGAACACTTCTTTTGTTCTAGGTATTGTTTTATACTATAGAAGTTGCTATTAAGTAACCATTCATACAATTTAGATTTAAATGCATATCTCGAGTTTAACATTTTCAGGTGACTCGGTAATCTGTTATAAATACATACACGCATACTTAAGCAGTTTTTGTTGTACTTAACAAGCCTGGGAACACTGTTTAGCACGAGTCTATGCGGGTCTCGTCGGCTTCGAGGATTTAGATCGTTTGCTACTTGAAATAATTCTTTATGTTTCCATACAAACATTGAAATTTCATTAATATACAGACAAGGTAGCGATAACAAGCCAAGTTTCTTAAATACTGGTTGACATGATTCCTCCGGATGAAGTCCGCATATAGCCCTAATGCATTTTTTTTGAGCAATGAAGGCTCTGTTTTTGTTAGTACTGTTACCCCATATTATCAGTCCATAACGCAATATGGATTCCACATACGCACGGTAAGCTAATATGACTGTTTTAAGATTAGTACTTTTTTTTATTCCTTATTTCTAGATTTATAACTGCTGCTCATGAATCAATTAGATAATTGTACCAATGTTTACGTAAGCATGCAGGGGAGGTGTAAGAGCTTTGCTTACTTTTGCTAACGAGGGGGAGGGTGGGTTAATAATTGCAAAAAATGTGCTTACGTAATACTTGAACGGCCCCATATGCATTGTGACGAGCATAAAGTGCTTTACAACCATATTTCAGTAATCGAATCGCAACCCATGTATTATTGAGTAGTTTCGGTGGCCATCTGTGGTCTTCATTAACAGTTCCACTTCACCAAATGGTGCTTTCTGAGAGCAACTGCACTAGTTACCATTTACAAAAAATACTCGAGTTCCCTCGATTACTCCAAGATTCCATCATTAGATCCTGACGTGATGACAATGGGACCAACTAGAAAGCATGCCATTTCAAACAAAAAAAGAATTTTTCAAATCGGTCCAGCAGTCTTTGAGTTATGAGGTAACATACATAAAAAAATAAAATAAAAAAGTACAAGACAAACTGAGAACCTCCTCCTTTTTTGAAGACGGTTAAAAAAAGAATTTGCCAAATCGGTCCAGCCGTCTTCGAGTTATGAGGTAACATACATAAAAAAATTTCAAGATGAACTGAGAATTCCTCCTCCCGGGAATGTGCTGCTCCAGTGATATACGTGGGCCTTTTTTTTTATTCTGCATGCTGATTTTTTTATTTTACTGATTTAAATATTTGCTTTCTCAAGTATTGTATATACCTATTTATTTTGTTTTATTTTATATTTAATTATTGTTAATGTGAGGACTATGTAGGTTATTGTTTCTTCTTTGTGTTACTTTCCCTATAATTTATTTAATGATGTCAAGCTCTGTATTTGTCAAGCTGTTTATTTAATGAACTCAATCTGAGTACTTATGTGGCCTACCCAGGCCTACCCAAATGTTTAGGACTTCGGTATTGTTCGTCAGATCGTTGAGCTCCTTAAGTTCTAAGTTGAGCTACACGATAACTGACAAATGCTTGCACTGTCTGGTCAGGTCCGCTCAAATCTGTGTGGTTATTTCCTCAAAGAGCACCACAGACATGAACCTATATATTTTTCATATGATTGGACCGACACAAATTGTAATAACCAGTATAGATTGTATGGACTTTAAAAGAGACGTTGACCTCCGAGTTTGTTTCGGTGTTTCTTCTCAGAGTAGTCATTTAGGAAACAACGGCCTCATCTAGCTAAACTAAACACGTAAAAAACATGACGTGTAGAAGTGTTATTCTTATTTATAACCAATTTACAAAATAAAGATTTCATTCAATTTCATTTCCTGGTTTCGGATCGATGAGAACTTTTTAGATTCCATTTATGATGGTGTTTTGAACAATCCTGCCAATTTTTACCTAGGTGCAAATGTTTGTATCCTCGGATGTGTAAATTGACCGGACTATGACAAGTTTTTCGCTTAGCCCTTCACAAGGTTATCGATATGTTAATAAAATGAATTAAGCACACGTTAGTTGAATTGTCAATAAATGAGTGTCAATTTTGCCGAGGAATTGGTACCTACGTATCTGGCAACAAGATAAGGAGTAAAATGTACTACAGCGTCTCCGAATGTCACATTTACTTCGTCAAATATTGCAAGTGGGGTGTATTTAATGAGAGCTTAGGAAGTGACCACCTGAGCAAAGTTATGATGCCTGAAATTAAAAAAACTTAGTTAAATAATCTAAAAAACCCGACTACTCAACTGAAGTGTAAGAAACAAGCACATTTTTATTTTTAAAAGTGACAAGCAGACGGGACCCAATTGAACATATTTTTTAAAAATAAAAACTTTTTACCAAAAAATTAAACCGACTCCCAAAAAACACTGCAAAGTGAAAAATAACTTTAATTTCGGTAGTCGGTGTCTTTAGTTTTGTATTTTCGTTTTTGGCACCGACTTCCGAAATTAAAGTTATTTTTCACTTTGCAGTGTTTTTTGGGAGTCGGTTTAATTTTTTGGTAAAAAGTTTTTATTTCACTCTTTTTAGTTGGTTGATTTTTAATTTACCTATTTACAAGAGCCTAAATGTCACCTACTTATAAAATTTTACAAAATATTGCTTTTCCCAATGCTGGGCCGTTAATTTTTGAGGAGTTTGCCTGGTACTTCACCATCAGCTATACATCACCATATGCATTGTGACGAGCATAAAGTGCTTAATATCCATATTCAAGTAATCGAATCGCAATCCACGAAATACTTATTATTGAGTAGTTTCGGCGACCATCTGTGGTCTTCATCATCAGTTCCACTTCCCGAAATCGTACTTTTTGAGAGCAACTGCACAACTTGCTATAAGAAATACCCAAAACGACATAGGTGTGCCTATAATATTTGAAGAGTTCCCTCAATTTCTCCAGGATCCCATCATCAGATCCTGACTTGGTGACAAATGGTACCAATTTCGAAGTATACCCTATCAAACAAAAAAAGAATTTTTCAAATCGGTTCAGCCGTCTTCGAGTACTCGGTGATCATACATAAAAAAAAAAAAAACAAAAAAAAATATACGCGTCGAATTGATAACCTCCTCTTTTGGTCGTCGGTTGAAAATGGGATGGGTCCGCCTGTACACTAGTTTTATTATTTGTATCCGTAAGTGTATTGTAAGGTGTACAATAAAGTATATAATAAATATCCCAACAAATAAAATTTTGAATTTAAAAGAGGTGATTGCAAAAACAATTCTCAACATTATAAGGATTTTGGACGAATATAGTTTGCAATCTGGAATAACACAATGCTATTTTTTAACCTAGAGACATGTTTAGAATTTCCACGCGTCCAATTTCGCGGGTAACAACTAGTTTGAAATAACTTTCCTAAATGCAGAATAAAATTATAATACGTATTAATATTTCATCCTATAAGGATGTCGCATGTATTATATTGACAACAATCAAAACAAAGGTTTGATAGATGAGAGTAGCTAGATACCCCCTACATTTACTAGTGCGCTGTCAATTGCGAAGTACTTCAGAGCAAAGACAATAATTATACTTACGTTTTACTTCAGACCGGAAAAGTTGCTTGACGCAAAGTATATTGTTGATGACATAACTATTTACGAATTAGTAAGAACGTAACATATACTATTATGTCATTCACACTATCTTTGTTTAAGGCAACTTGATTTTTTCCTATAATTAACAACCACATGAGAATCTTTTAACGTGAATAAAAAAAGATTGAGCGCACATGTTCAAACAAAAACGCATTAACACTTTTGTGATAACCTAATCAATTTGAGCTCGTCGTACAATAATAAAAGCTGTACGGGTGGAAGTACAAGGGTAAGAACGCTTCCTGAGGTGGATCCATGGATAGGTAACTATCTTTTCTTAAAATATCAAGAATCCTCGATGCCTCGAAAAGCTCGTTAAGACGTTGGTACTGGCTGTCTTTAATACACTTTGACACACATGTTAGAGATTTAAGATCATCGGAGAATTTGAGACTTTCAATGCCTGCACATTTCACTAAATTCTATGGCTCATCATTTACGGTGCAAGCTGTTCGTTTGTGGAATGCATTTCCGGTGTCAGTAGGACAAGCTCAGTCACTGGCTACTTTTCAACCGACGACAAAAAAAAGGAGGAGGTTATCAATTCGACGCGTATATATATATATATATATTTTTAATGTTTGATCACCGAGTACTCGAAAACGGCTGAACCGATTTGGAAAATTCTTTTTTTGTTTGATAGGGTATACTTCGAAATTGGTACCATTTGTCACCAAGTCAGGATCTGATGATGGGATCCTAGAGAAATCGAGGGAACTCTTCAAATATTATAGGCACACCTATGGCGTTTTGGGTATTTCTTATAGTAACTTGTGCAGTTGCTCTCAAAAAGTACCATTTGGGGAAGTGGAACTGATGATGAAGACCACAGATGGCCGCCGAAACTACTCAATAATAAGTATTTCGTAGATTGCGATTCGATTACTTGAATATGGATATTAAGCACTTTATGCTTGTCACAATGCATATGGTGATGTAAAGCTGATGGTGAAGTACCAGGAGAACTCCTCAAAAATTAACGGCCCAGCATTGGGAAAAGCAATATTTTGTAAAATGTTATAAGTAGTTGACATTTAGGCTCTTGTAACTAGGTAAATTAAAAATCAACCAACTAAAAAGAGTGAAATAAAAACTTTTTACCAAAAAATTAAACCGACTCTCCTCTCTGACCGACTGGTAAAAAGTTTTTATATAAATGTTAATTTAGACGTAACTAGGAGAAGCCAAAGTAAATCAAGCCATATCTTACTACTGAGGTAATCCTCTTGATAGTGATATTAAATTTTTGCAATTTCTACAATTTGAAGCAGTAATTACATTTTCATTCAAAAATTATTAAACGTTTCACTGCGAACGAAAATCTAATAAAATTCGCATGTACTTAAAACCACAGGTTATTGGCCTGCTAACCACAGACTTGGTGACATTGACAGATGCCGATCACTTAAATTCGCAATTTCGCTTCAAACAATGATATTTTATAGTACAGATATGTTATAGGCGCGCGAGTCGTGAAGACTCGAACACGAGCTAATTGGAACGTCTTGCAACTAGTCTGCGTCGAACGCAACCACAAGCGTGCCGCACCGTAATACCCGTGTCCTTAGATTTTATTTATGAAAAATGCCATCGTGTGAGTTTCGGAAGTGTACGAATTATACTTCCAAAGTAAACAAAATACAAAGGATCTCATACCACATGTGAGAATGTAAATATATTAAGATTATTTTTTATATTTCATTTATTTTCGAAACTAGCCAATAAATTATGCTTAGGAGCCATATGTAGGTGAAGACAGAGAGAGCAAACTTGTTTTGTCGCGAGAGCGATAAGGATGCGTGCGTGCGGACATAGATTAGTTAAAAGTTTACAAGTGTAGAAGCGATATTGATTAACTTGTTTTAATTTGTTTTGTGTTACAATTTTTTTGACTAAAGTTCATTTGACTCATTATTGAGGATTATAATTGTTTTTTTATTGAATTAGGTTTCCGAGGGATCAGGTTCGACTTCAAGATTGGATCGCAATTGTTCGTGAACAAAAAAGGGAATCAGACTGGATAACATCAAAAAACAACAGGATATGTAGCAATCACCTCCAAAGTACTAACAAATATATTTCGAAATGTGGTCGAACAATGCTTAAAAAAAATGCAGTTCCAAATATAGAGGTAGGTAAATGAAACATTTTATAAAACATAATACTGACTGCATAATATTTTATAAAATGTCAGCTACCTGATGCTTGCATTTTCGCCAATGTTGAATTTGTTTGGTCAGTACCTACAAAGAAACCGCTACATGACATTTCATTATGAAACCTATAGTTGTGTCATGAAATTGATTATTTATTGATTACTAGCTTTCCACCTGCTTCATCCAAGATGAAGTTCCAATTTGACGAAGTTTTCGAATCATACAATTATTGTTATGACTGATCATAAATTATTTCATTAACATTGTGACTATTAATTTCTATTTTAGTTTTGAATATAATGGGCTAAGCTGAATACAAACATTAGCGGTAATACTTGATCCGTGATTAACCATTATGATGTTTAATTTCTTACCTACGTACTCTTCAAGCGAGTGTCCGCTCTACGGCTATAAAAATGTTATCCTATGGCACGAGGACTCATTTGAAGCGTAATTGTTAGAATTATAGCTATCTCTTTCACTTGCGTGTTGTTTCGTATCTTTAGTTCTACTTATCAGTAAAACTTGTCAATGTGTGCCATAGATATTCGTGATGTGTGCAGTTTTTACTACGCGGAACGAATTTCAACGCAAATTACTATGAACGTAACATATCTGTACTTTATAATATCATTGGCTTCAAATATATTATCAGAGCCAGGTACTGAGCTGTAACAGCCGACGTTAAGCAACGGTCGCCGAGGTCGGTATGTGTACGGGTGACCGTCTATTACAAATCGACAATCTTTTTTTTTTCTTTTTATTCATGATAGGCTTGCGTTTGGCCACTAACTCATCTAATCTTATTTACACATGACACTTAAAAGAGAAAAGAATAAATACAGATAAAAGAACACAAAGGTGCTGCTTATTTCATAAGAAATTAATTCCAGCATGTCTGCGACGGGAGAGTTGAATAAGAAATTATAGACACAGTGTAAACTTGTAAACACTGATTTTGCAAATTAAAATGGATTCAAAATCGATAATATTTTATATTACATAAGCCTACGCGGGCACTTATAAAACGTCTGAAGTTAATGCACGGTTCGAATCTGTCGTTTCCTATGGAGAAGAACCGGCAAGAAACTTCACAATTACTGTTTCAAAACTAAAAGTAAAGTATATATTTACATGAATACTATATTCGATTACGCAACCTTCCCGGCCTCTAGAGGTCTTTCTTTAAACCCGCTGTCACTTGAACTTGGTTTGCTTACCCTTTTCTCAAATGAGTTAGGTTCGGATTCCAATCTAACTGAATGCAGCCGGGTACCAGTGTTTTACATGGAGCGAGTGTCCATCTAACCTCCTCAACCTCGTAGCTGGGTAAGACGATACCCCTTGGTAAGACTCCGATCCATAACGACTGTCAAAGATGTACAATGACAGCCGGAGATGATGAAAGCATTTTTTTTCTGGTTGGGAAAATCATCGAACGACTTCTCCCGCTCTGGGTGAAGCGGAAGAGAGTGTCAGACTTCTACTGACTAAAAACCCACCCTGCTCCTTCAACTTAACTGACTACTCTGAGGAGAAACACCGAAACAATCTCCGAGTTCAAAGTCTCTTTTGATCAAACCAAAGTATTATTTTTTGAAACTAATGTACTTTGGTAACAACGTTCAAACTTTAAATTAGTTTTGGCTGAATTTCAGGCTCAAGCTAGTAAATAATAATGCAAACGCTCGCTCAAAGCCAGCACTTTGTACTCGAAGTTTTCACTGTAATGTACCCAAAACTGTTAATACAACATGTAAAACAAATCTGAGCGATGAAACTCGTGAGCGCGTACACCGAAACATTATTGTTTACTTCAAGTTCTGTGAACGTACAACAACTTGTATTCAGTTGGTCGTAAAACTACCGCTTATAACTGGAATGAGTTATGGTTTAGTTTTCATTGAGAGTACGCATGATTATGAAGTGGTTGGCACTCGACAACAGCCCGGGGAACTAATTGTAAATAAAACAACTATTTCCGTAATGAGCAAGCACAATATATTTAAAAAAATCAAACTGATGTCATTCATCGGCGGAGAATCTTAACACCGTGTTATAATTTATGGCGCTCTTTACTAACAACGCCATCTATTGAGCGTTCGAGTAAACTTGCGATCAAACTCGCGATCGAACATCCCGCCCACCATGGACAGAATGTCCAGAATTTAGTTTAAACAAAACAAAAACTAACTGACCGCCCACCATGCGACAACAATTCGGTGGGAAGTTAAACACTAGTGGACTGTATGATTTGAACAACTAAATAACAAACATAAAAGAACATAAATTCTTAATGATAACCTTAAATTGTAATTTAACCAACGATTACATAATCCTTAACATTAATAGAAATAACAGTAAACCAGAACTTACAACTATTTATAAGGTAAGCACAAATTATTGGGTGATAGGCAACACAATTAACTTTGACACAGGTCTTTTTATTATCGAACCCTTGCAGCGCAAAGAGACAACCCTTGTGATGTTGTCCGAGCCAGTATGCTTTTCTGTAATAACACCGTAGAGCCATCTGGCAGGTGGAAGATCATCTTCCATGACCAACACTACATCACCCAACTTTGGTTCTAAGGTTTTATGAATCCATTTGTTCCTTTGGTGGAACTGACACAGATACTCACGAGACCACCTACGCCAGAAGTCTTGAACCATACGTTGAGTCAATTGCCATCGTCTTAACGTACTGATATTTGAATTTTCGAAGTTAATTTCGGGTACGAGAATCAAAGGCTCGCCAACCAGAAAATGACCCGGTGTTAATGGGCATGGATCCTCTGGGCTAGTACTGATTGCAGAAATAGGCCTGGAGTTCAGACAGGCCTCAATTTGAGCAAGTGTTGTTGCCATTTCCTCAAAAGTGAGTGTGCTTGTACCAATTACTCTTTTGAGGTGGTGTTTTGTTGACTTAACTCCAGCCTCCCAAAGACCTCCGAAGTTCGGAGAATGAGGTGGAATGAAGCTCCAAGTTGTCCCGTTGGTTGCCAACCAATCGGCAATATCAGCTGCTATGCCGGACCTTTCGTGGCGTAACAGCGCCTTTAATTCCTTGTTGGCTCCAACAAAGGTAGTGCCATTATCACTCCACATCTCACCACAATGGCCTCTTCTCGCTGTAAAGCGCTTAAAGGCTGCTAAAAAGGCTTGAGATGTCATGTCACTGACGACTTCTAAATGTATGGCCCGAGTAGCCATACACACGAACAAACAAATGTATCCTTTGGTCGAGTGATAACCGCGACCCTTTGTAGGACGGATACTAATAGGACCTGCATAGTCAACGCCACTTCTAAAGAAAGGTCGGCTAACATTGATCCTAGCAGAGGGCAATGACCCCATTAAAGGATGTACAGACCGAGATGAATGACGGATGCAACTGACACATTTGCGCACGTATTGTCTTACGACACTCTTTGCATTTATTATCCAATATTTGGATCGTAAATAATTAAGAACTAACTGAGGCCCACCGTGCAACGTTCTCTCATGAGCGTCAGCGATTAGGAGGTGAGTTAAATGTGACTTACGAGGAAGAATTATAGGATGCTTCGAGTCTTCGTGAAGGTTGGCCCTGTGCAACCTACCGCCAACTCTCAAAATCTGTTCCTGATCCAGGTATGGATTGAGCGAGGTAAGTACTCCTTTTTTGTTTACTTCTCCCTTTGTCTTTAAACTATCTATCTCCGATTCAAAATGTTCTCCTTGACATAATTTAATGCAGGTAAGTAATGCCCTTTGAATTTCAGAAGGTGTTAGAAATTTACTGAATTTAGTGCTATAATTTTTATTTTTAAACTTTAAGAACCTTTTACAATAGGCTACTACTCTTGTAAGTTTTCTAAGAGACGAATATTTTGAAATTATGGTATCCTCACTTGTTTCCTTTACTGCTATATTGCATGCTACTACTGATTTCCTCTCTTCTAGGTTAGTTTCTTTAATTTCCCTTCTACTATAATTAATCTCTTTATTTTTCAGCCAACTAGGTCCCTGTGTCCACAACTTTAGGTCAACGCACTCTGCAGGATTCACGCCACGCGACGCGATATCTGCAGGATTATCATTGGACTGGACGTGCGACCACTGACTATTTTCCATAACGGTAAGTATTTCAGACACTCGGTTGCCTACAAATGTTTTCCAGCGGCTGGGGTGGCTGCTCAACCAGGCGAGCACCACTGTCGAGTCAGTCCAGGCATGCATGTATTCTTTACAGATACCCAAGGTGTCGGAAACTTCACGCAGAAGTTTTGAAAGCAGCAATGCGCCGCATAACTCTAAACGAGGTATGGATACCTGTTTGACAGGGGCCACCTTGGTCTTAGCTGCGATAAGACTAACATGAACTCGACCATTAGCATCAATACACCGAACATAGATAGCGGCTGCGTAAGCAATATTAGATGCGTCAGAGAATCCATGCAACTCTAGCAAGACGTCGAGTTGACTCGTGTGAATCCACCGTGGCAGACGGAAGTTCCTAAGATGATAAAGGTTGTCTCTATAACTAAGCCATTCCTTTAAGAGGTGATCTGGAAGTACCTCGTCCCATTCGGATCCCGCTAACCACAGGCGTTGAATAAACACCTTGGCTGTTATTATTACCGGCGCGAGCCAGCCAAGAGGGTCGAATAAGCGAGCGATGTCAGAGATTACCTTTCGCTTGGTTATGGGGGTTTCGGGTGGAGGAAGTTGCACAACGTATCTAAACTCATCTGACTTTCTCTGATAAGTTAATCCTAATATTTTTGTGAGCTCATCCATCTTAAGATCGAGATTGTCCTGCCCAGCAGTATCCTCATTCATTTTGGATAACAATTCGTCACTGCTGCTGGACCACTTTTGAAGTTTGAAGCCCCCACGAGCTAACAATTGATTCAGCTGGTGATAAATAAGTTCTCCCTCAGCGACAGACTGACAGCCCGTTAACAGATCATCTACATAGAACGATGTAAGGATTCTGTCTGCCGCTAGAGGAAAGTCACTTCCTTCGTCTCGAGCTAGTTGCTGGAGAGACCTGACCGCTAGGTATGGCGCAGAGGACGTTCCAAAAGTAACACGCAATAACCGTATATGCTTCAGTTCAGCGTTTGGATTGTCGCGCCACAAAATGCGCTGATAATCAGCGTCCTCGATTGCAACCTTTACCTGACGGTACATTTTCTCTATGTCTGCAACCAAACTTATGGGGTGACATCGCCACCGCATGATAGTTTGACGCAGCTCAGGTTGTAGGGTTGGGCCAACCATTAACTCTGTATTCAATGATACACTATTGTGGCCTGAACATGAAGCGCCAAAGACGACCCTAACTTTAGTAGTGCTTTTATCCTCACGCACCACCGCGTGATGTGGTAGGTAGCACGCATTGTTACCTAACTCTATTTGGGGAACAACTTCAGCATGTCCCAGATCAATATACTCATTTAAGACTGCACTATACTGTGTCCTAAATTTCGGTTCTTTTACTAATCTTTTCTCTAGGTTGATAAAGCGCCTACGGGCAATGACCTCTGATCCACCAGACGTGCAACAGGGCAAATCGGTTTTGAATGGTAGTTTTACGACATACCTCCCAGTTGCGTCGCGTTTGGTGGTTTTGGAGTAGAAATCCTCGCATTTCTGTTCTTCTTCAGTAAAGATCACACTATGAACTGAGGGCTCTGACTCCAACTCCCAAAACTTACGCAAAAGGTCATTGACATCCGCTGACTGAACTACAGTATGATAACATACTGACCTAGAGATTGCTGACGATGGGATGTCGCCTGACAGGATCCAGCCCAAATGAGTCTTCTGAGCGACTGGAGATCCCGGCGGACCCTTGACTAAACCGTCCAACATAACTTCTCCGACGACACGCGTACTTAAAAGTAAATCAATTTTCCCTGGCGTATCAAAAGTCGGATCAGCTAGTTTTAAGGACGAGAACAAAGCCGATACCTGAATAATCTTCCTTTCTGGTAGATGAGATGTGAGTTTATTCAGTACATACGCGTCTACATATAAGACAAATGTGGGATCTACACGAGACTGTAGTTTCAACCTAACTATCCACTTAGAGGGCATTGAGTGTCCCTCGTCATCACCTAGTCGAAATATGTCGGTGCGAGCAGGTGTTTTTCTCAGTCCGAGCAACTGTACTGCAGCCTCTGTGATGAAAGAGACTTGAGAGCCCTGATCCATTAGAGCTCTTAACACAACAGCAGTACCGGTTCTCGACTCAACGTTGACCAAGGCTGTGGCTAGCAGACCATGGTTGTGAACATCCGCAAAACAACAAATGGGCTTGGTATCGCTTTGACTGGGAGCGGTGGCTGCATTCGCAGCTACCACCTTCGTTTCTGCTGAACCGTCAACAATTTCAGCAGCATTGGCAATTGATTTTGGGTGAAGCAGTGTGTGGTGCTTCTTCTTACAAAGGTGACATTTGGTACGCTGACGACAAGAATAGACGGAATGGTTCATCCCTAGACAGTTGTAACAAAGCTTACTGACTCGGGCAAATTCACGACGCTCATCACAATTTTTCTTAGTAAATTGTTTACAATGACACAATTTATGATCGCCAGAACATAATACACAACCTTGAGAGGCGACATGAAAGGATTTAGCATTATTTTCATTTTTAGCACTTTTGTTTGCTTTAGGGTCTAAATACTCTAAGGCCCTAAACCTAGACTCCATAAAAGTTTTGAACTCCTCAAACGTTGGTAGGTCATCGTTAGTACTTGAACTAATTCTTAGTTCCCACAATTTACGGGACTCGCTATCTAATTTCTCTGAGCTTAAATATACAACAATTGCATCCCATGAACTGACGTCAATGCCTAGACTGCGTAAACCATACAAACAATCAACCGTCGTGTCTAACAACGTTTTAATATTGATCGAAGACTCCTTACTAATGGACGATTGATGGACAAGCCGCTTGAGCATACAGTTAGCTAAAAATCTTTTATTGTCAAATCGTTTGTTTAGAATTGACCAACATTCATTGTAATTAGACGCAGTTACAGGAATGTGTCGAAGCAACTGTTCTGCTTCGCCTGAGAGATGACCCTTTAGATAATGGAGTTTTTGAACGTCATCTAATGTTTCGTTTTTATGAATTAGTGACGTAAATAAATCAAGGAATGTGACCCATTCAGAATATAGCCCCGTGAACGTAGGCAAACTAATTTGTGGCAATTTCACATTTGAATTATTTTGCGTGGAATGGTTATTATTGCTAGAATTAGCACTTTTAAGCGGACAAGTTTTTTGTAAGTGCTCCTTTAATTCAGACTTATATGATATGTACAACTCTTCAGTTACATCATATATTTCCGCCGAAAAATACACATTCTTTTTTAATTCTTCGTCGGTTGCCTTTTCTATGATGCGCATATGCGTTTCAACAAATTGTTTCCACTGTACCTCTAAAATTTCTAATCTAGTCTCAATGTAACTTTGTGTGAGACGATCTTTGGGTGATTTGTTAAAGTTAATTCTACCTTTTTCTATTACCAATTTGTTGTTAAATTGCAATTTACTCAAGGACTCCATTGTGTACAAACGCTACAGAGGTATTTTAATAAATCAATACAATGCAACCGACGAAAAATTACAAGTACTTACACAAAACCATTAAATATTTAAAAGTGTTCAATTAAACATGATAAATATAGAACATATAATAAATTACGTAATTAATATTGAGAATTAATTACGTATCAAATGCAAAAGAAGTTTGAATTTAGACAAATCGGGCATAGTTTTCCCGCCAGAATACTTTATCTGCAATTTATTCTAAATCTACTACTAAATATTAAAGTCTCGAATACTTTGTATTTGCACTGAACTGATCTTCAAATTCACTGAGAGAAATTTAAAGTCTACCAAATAATTACATTGGGTTGAAACTCACGGTTTTGTCTGCCAAACCTTCTCCAAACACGTCGTTGCTCCTATGTCACTGCTGGTACCGCTGAGTGTGTCGTCACTGACCGTGACATCACTCTTGATGAAGTTGCTGATGTCCCGTTGCCCTCTGGACTCTGCTGTTGTCGCTGTTGCCGCACGAAGTGAGCCTCGATGCTGGTGGCGCCCCCTGGCGGAGCCGGCTGCAACCTCGCTGCTGTACTCCGCTGATCCCCTACACACACACGGGGATTTATAGGCACTTCAGAGCGATCCACCCTGGTTTCTATGCCTCACCAGACGACACAAACTGTCACTTCACTTGTCGACGCGATTACACTTTTCGCAATCCGACTCGGTAGGACCAAATATGGTAGGCACTCGACAACAGCCCGGGGAACTAATTGTAAATAAAACAACTATTTCCGTAATGAGCAAGCACAATATATTTAAAAAAATCAAACTGATGTCATTCATCGGCGGAGAATCTTAACACCGTGTTATAATTTATGGCGCTCTTTACTAACAACGCCATCTATTGAGCGTTCGAGTAAACTTGCGATCAAACTCGCGATCGAACAGAAGACTTTCATAAAAAGTCTCTCACAACGAAGGAAAGACAATAAAAGTCAGCTTACTTATGCATTTAATGGTTTTTTTTTTATTGGTAGGCTCTGGTTCGACCACCATCTTACTTGATGGTAAGTGATAATGTGGTCGAAGATGGAGCACAAAAGAAAAAGTAATCTAAAAGTAACCTATTCACTCTTGACTTAAAGACCCCTAGGTTATAGCTATCGGGAAACACAGACTCCGGCAGGGAATTTCACTCCTTAGCCGTACATACAATGAAAGTATTCCCAAAACGTTTCGTGCGTATGGGTGGGATGTCCACCAAGTAATGCTGGCGCATCGCCGTTTGTCTTGTAGTCTGATGATGAAATGTTCGCGTTGCTCCACAATCTGGATTAAATCATCACCATCTTACGCGATGATGTCAATGACTTGGAGAATGTTCACACGTCAAGGTAAGGAGTTACATATTTCATCATCACGCGCTTAGCCTTTCCCCACTATGTCGGGGTTAGCTTCCAGTCTAACCGGATATATGAAGTAGTTATACATAGAGCTACTGCCTGTTAGACCTCCACGACCCAGCAGCTGGGTTACAGGCAGAGAGTATTTAACCTAGAGAGCTTATAGGCCGATTTCTTTGAAGAACACAACTCACCAATACGGGTTGGGAGGCGAGGAAAAAATGCGCTACTGCAATTGGTCAGTTCAAAGTCAAGCATCATAGATATGCCGAGTTAGGGATTGCTCTACTTGATTGAGGGAAAGTTATCGATATCGATAAAATGACGTCGATAAAATGATGTCGGACCACCGATACGTGCGGTTCGACATCTCCACCCGACGGGGGGGGATGGCCCGCGCTGGGCAATCTCCCTTCCCCCGGTGGGCACTCACCCGCCTGGACCGGGAGGCAGCCATGGAGGCGGCCTTTCTCCAGGACTGGCTGTCGCCCCCTGTTGAGGTCCCGGACGTGGACACCGCCGCGGTCCGGCTCAGAAGGTCCCTGACCGAGGTGTGCAACTCCAGCATGCCTCGGTCTCGCCGTCCGCCTCCACGTCGTGCCGTCTACTGGTGGACGGAGGAGCTGGCGGGGCTCCGGGCCACCTGCGTGGCGGCCAGAAGGGCCTACACGAGGAGCCGTCGGCGCAGCTCCCAAAACCGAGTTCGGGCACTCCCTCCAATAACCTTCCCATGGCCCGACCAACGTTACGTTATACGGGCCGAAACGTGGGGCGGCTGCGGACATAGCTCCCTTGGCAATCTTATTTTGTTCGTCCGCAGGCGCTGCTTGATCCCTACAAGTTAGCCATGTGTCCCTTTTGTGCATTCTCCCATCTGGGCTTGCAACTAACGACAACACAGCCTTACTTCGTCGCCGTCGCCGCGTAGTTTTCTCCTCAGTGGGCTGCTGCTACTAATGCTCCTCTTCCTCTTCGCTCTTCGCGCTCCATGGCGCTCCGGGCGGCGTGCCACCTGTGCGCGAAATCCCGTAGCCGGCCAAAGTTTGCCGGCGAGCTCACGAGGTCGGAGTAATAAATCGGACCGACCTCAACACAGACAATCCCATCCATCATCTTACGTCTGTCGTCTTCATAGAGGGGGCAGACCCACAACACATGGTGTAGATCTTCCTCTTCCATACCACAATAACATACATTAACCTCGCACAACTTCATATCATACAGCCTTTTCCTGAAGCACCCATGTCCCGTGAGAATCTGGGAGAGCTGGTAATCCGGCACGGCCCAGTGGGAGCTGAGCCGATTCGCCACGTCCGGGAAGAAGCGATACAGCTCCCTTCCTTTCTCCTCAGCCGTCCATCTCTTTTGCCAAGTATCCATCGTCTCATTCCAAATCACTTCCTTCCGCCGAGCCAGCTCCTGTCTGCGCACGTTCAGCTCGACCTGTGCTCCGGCTGCGGCCTGGCGCTCCTCATCGAACCTCCCTGCACGGATAACCTCCAGGTCTGCCGGGAGAACACCGCCCAGCACTGCCAGCGCAGCCGTACTGGTAGACCTGTACGCCTTCGTCAGCAGTATCAGGCTTGGTCTCTGGCACCGGAGCAGCGCGCTGCGAACAACGTGGAGTGTCGCCCTTTTGTACCAACAAGCAGCTGCATACGTGATCGTGGCTACGAAAGTGCCCTTATAGAGGATGTGGAGACCGGGATATCGAATACCCCAGGACGACGCCGACACTCGTGACATCTTCCCGAAGCATTTGGCCGCACGTTCCCCTATCGACGACGCATGCTGCGCAAAGGACAAACTCGTGTCGAGCACCACTCCCAGCACCATCGTCGACGTGACGCTCCCGACCGAGTCCCCGGCTAGCTTTACGGTGGGGGCCCGCTGGAGTTTTCCCCGCATCGTCATCATTGCTGACTTTGCAGGGGAAAACTGCAGCCGATTCCTGGCACCCCACGCCGCGATCATCTCTAGCGACATCTGGGCAGCCTTCTCAATATCGCTTCGAGACTGGGCCTCGATCAGGATCGTCACCGAGTTCGGGCAGTGGAGGACCGCCTATACGCCTCTTACCTAGAGGCGAAAGCGGTCCTCAAGTCTGCAATGGGCGCTGCAAAAGACTCGGCGAGGGCCGAGATGCTCGAGGGTCTCGACAGGGATCCGTATGGGAGACCATACAAGGCGGCGCGGAACCAGCTCCGCCCGTATGGTCCCCCACTGACGGAAACCCTCGAGCCATCTTTGCTGGATGGGGTGGTCCGGTCCCTGTTTCCGCGCAGGACTGACTTCACCCCACCAACGATGGACCCCCCGCAAGGGGCGGCCTCGCCGGAGGAGGAGGAGGTCCCCCCGGTGACGGCGGCGGTGCTCTACGCGGGGGTTCTCGGCCTCCGCGCGAAAAAAACGGCCCCCGGACCGGACGGCGTCCCCGCACGGGTGGTGGCGATTGCCGCCTCCGAAATGGAGGGCAGGCTTCGGGACCTTTCAGTGCGTGCTTTACGGCTGGGAGGTTCCCGAAGCCGTGGAAGGAGGGGCAGCTCTGCCTCCTCCGAAAGGAGGGACGCCCCTCGGACTCCCCCCTGGCATACCGGCCCATCGTCCTTCTAGATGAGGTCGGTAAATTGTTCGAGGGGATCGTCGCCTCCCGGCTCGATAGCCTGTTGCGGGGGGTAGGGCCCGATCTGTCGGACGCCCAATTCGGCTTCCGTCGAGGGCGTTCGACGATCGACGCGCTGGCCCTACTGAAGGGCCAGGTGAAGGAGGCGGTGGAGGCGGGGGATGGGGTGCTGGCGGTGTCATTCGACATTGCTAATGCCTTCAACTCCATCCCCCACTCGACGATATTGGAGGCGCTCCGGTATCACGGAGTGCCCCAATACCTACGCAGCGTCCTGTCCAGCTACCTGGAGGACAGACAGGTCCTCCTCGTGGACAGGACGGCAACGGTAAGGCGGTATGGCGCAGAGTCCGGTGTTCCGCAGGGGTCGGTGCTGGGGCCCCCCCTGTGGAACATCGGGTTCGATTGGCTCCTGCGGGGAGCCCTCCTCCAGGGCACGAGTGTCATCTGCTACGCGGATGACACTCTCCTCACTGCCCGGGGGAGGAGCTTTGCGGACGCGGCCTGTCTGGCGTCGGCTGGCGGATCCTTGGTCGCAGGGAGGATCCGCCGCCTCGGATTGAGGGTGGCGCTGCACAAGACGGAGGCCGTGTTCTTCCGCGGGCCCCGGCAGCGCTGCCCTCCCGATGCCCACATCGTCGTGGAAGGTGTCCGGGTAGAGGTCCAGCCCCAGATGAAGTATCTGGGCCTGGTGCTGGACGACAGGTGGCGCTGCGGCCCGCATTTCAGCGGGCTGTCGACGCGCCTGTTGAAGGCCGCGGACGCCCTCTCCTGGCTGCTCCCGAACTTGGGGGGGCCCAAAGCGAAATGCCGGCGCCTATACGCGAACATCTTGCGGAGCATGGCCCTATACGGGGCCCCCATCTGGGCGGACTCCCTCCATAGGAGGGAGAATGCGACCGCCATCCGCAGGCCCCAAAGGGCCATTGCACTGCGGGTGGCGAGGGCCTACCGCTTGGTGGGCTTTTCGGCGGCGTGCGCTCTGGCCGGCACCCCTCCTTGGGAGCTGGAGGCGTGGGTGCTCGCCAGAGTGTACGAGTGGACGGCGCGCCGAAAGGCGCTCGGGGAGCTCCCCGTCTCCGAAGAGCGTGAGGCCGTGCGCCGCGAGGCGAAGGACGCAATTGTCCTCCTGGCATGGGCACCACGCGCGTGGAGTGCCCGATCGTCGCCGCCAGGGCTCTCCTCGCTGCGACCAAGGGGCGGCTGCCCCTGGGCCTGAGCACGGCCGTGGTGCGGGCGCTTGAAGACGGCCCGATGCGCTGCTTTAAGTGCTTCGCACTCGGCCACACTCGGGCCACGTGTCCCTCCAAGGCCGACTGGGGGGACGCGTGCTACCGCTGCGGGCTCCAGGGGCACAAAAATGCCATCTGCGGCGCCGCCACGCCGCATTGCGTGACGTGCGCCGCCAGTGGCCGACCTGCCGACCACAAGATGGCGGGCGGGAGCTGTAAGCCCCCCGTCAAAAAGGGAGTGGTGCAGGCGCAGGTCCGACCTGCCGCCTCCGCCGCCACCGCCGTCGTCGCCGCCGCAGCTCCAGCGGCGACAACAGAGGGGGGAGCAATGACGATCGATGGATAGGGTCGACCGTCATCGCTTCCTCCAGGTGAACACCAACCACTGTAAAGCGGCCCAGGACCTGGTGGTTCAGGTCATGGCCGAGTGGTTGGTGAACGTGGCGGCGGTCGCCGAGCCGTACTCGATCCCCGGCAGCTGGCTGGGCGACGAGGACGGCTTGGTGGCACTAGCGGCGCGGTCTTCCACGGACTCCCCTCTCCTCTCGCTATTAGAGAAGGGACCGGGATACGTGGCCGCCGCGTGGGGAGACTCGGCCCTCGTGGCCGTGTACTTCTCCCCAAACCGCTCCCTGCAGGACTTCGAGGACTTTCTCGGGGTCCTGGCCGCCGTGGTCGGCAGGGCGGCGCCGCGTCAGGTCGTAGTCTTGGGCGACCTGAACGCCAAGTCGGCAGCCTGGGGCAACCCGGCCGCCTCGTGCAACGTCCTAGGTTGCGCCGTGGAGCTCTGGGCGGCCACGTCCGGCGTCTCCCTGCTCAACAGGGGGGCGGTCCACACGTGTGTGCGGCAGCGGGGAGGGTCGGTGGTGGACGTTTCGTTTGCCACCCCCGCGATAGCCGCCCGCGTCGTGGACTGGCGGGTGGAGTTGGTGGAGACCTTGTCGGACCACCGCTACGTGCGGTTCGACATCGTCTCCGCCAGGGGCTCCCCAGAGTCCGTTGGGTTGGGGCAATCGCCGTTCCCGCGGTGGGCTCTGACCCACCTGGACAGGGAGGCGGCGGCGGAGGCGGCGTTCATCCAGGACTGGCTGTCGCCGCCCGCCGCTGGTCTGGACGTGGACGCCGCTGCGCGGCAGCTGGGGGGATTCCCTGACCGAGGTGTGCAACTCTAGCATGCCTCGGTCTCGCTGGCCGCCACCCAGGCGGGCCGTCTACTGGTGGTCGGCGGAGCTGGCGGAGCTCCGCGCAGCGTGCGTGCGGGCCAGGAGGGCCTATACGCGGAGTCGGCGGCGGCGTCGCAGAGACTTGGCCAACGAGGACCGCCTCTACGAGGCGTACGTGGAGGCCAAGACGGTCCTCGATCGGGCTATCGCCACGGCCAAGGACTCGGCGAGAGCCGAGATGCTGGAGGGTCTCGACAATGACCCCTTCGGGAGGCCATACAAGGTGGCGCGCTCCGCTTCCACGGAGTGCTTCCATACCTGCGGCGTCTGCTGGCCAGCTACCTGGAGGACAGAGAGGTCCTCCTGGTGGACAAATCTGGGCAAGTCCGGCGATATCCCGCGGAAGCCGGCGTTCCACAGGGGTCGGTCGTGGGGCCCCTGCTCTGGAACGTCGGCTACGATTGGCTCCTGCGGGGAACTCTCCCCCGGGGCGTAAGGGTCATCTGCTATGCGGACGACACTCTCCTCACCGCCCGGGGGGAGAGTTTCGGAGAGGCGGCCAACTTGGCCTCGGCGGGCGGCTCCCTCGTCGCGGGGAGGATCCGCCGCCTCGGCCTGACGGTGGCGCTGCACAAAACCGAGGCCGTGTAGTGGAATGCCCAATCGTCGCCGCCAGGGCTCTCCTCGCTGCGACCAAGGGGCGGCTGCCCCTGGGCCTGAGCACGGCCGTGGTGCGGGCGCTTGAAGACGGCCCGATGCGGTGCTTCAAGTGCTTCGCACTCGGCCACACCCGGGCCACGTGTCCCTCCAAGGCCGACTGGGAGGGACGCGTGCTACCGCTGCGGGCTCCAGGGGCACAAAAATGCCATCTGCGGCGCCGCCACGCCGCATTGCGTGACGTGCGCCGCCAGTGGCCGCCCTGCCGACCACAAGATGGCGGGCGGGAGCTGTAAGCCCCCCGTCAAAAAGGGAGTGGTGCAGGCGCAGGTCCGACCTGCCAGCTCCGCCGCCACCGCCGTCGTCGTCGCCACCGCAGCTCCAGCGGCGGCAACAGAGGGGGGAGCGATGACGATCGATGGATAGGGTCGACCGTCATCGCTTCCTCCAGGCGAACACCAACCACTGTCAAGCGGCCCAGGACCTGGTGACTCCCCTCCCCTCTCGCTATTAGAGTGGGGACCGGGATACGTGGCCGCCGCGTGGGGAGACTCGGCCTTCGTGGCCGTGTACTTCTCCCCAAACCGCTCCCTGCAGGACTTCGAGGACTTTCTCGGGGTCCTGGCCGCCGTGGTCGGCAGGGCGGCGCCGCGTCAGGTCGTAGTCTTGGGCGACCTGAACGCCAAGTCGGCAGCCTGGGGCAACCCGGCCGCCTCGTGCAACGTTCGAGGTCGCGCCGTGGAGCTCTGGGCGGCCACGTCCGGCGTCTCCCTGCTCAACAGGGGGGCGGTCCACACGTGTGTGCGGCAGCGGGGAGGGTCGGTGGTGGACGTTTCGTTCGCCACCCCCGCGATAGCCGCCCGCGTCGTGGACTGGCGGGTGGAGTTGGTGGAGACCTTGTCGGACCACCGCTACGTGCGGTTCGACATCGTCTCCGCCAGGGGCTCCCCAGAGTCTGTTGGGTCGGGGCAATCGCCGTTCCCGCGGTGGGCTCTGACCCACCTGGACAGGGAGGCGGCGGCGGAGGCGGCGTTCATCCAGGACTGGCTGTCGCCGCCCGCCGCCAATCTGGACGTGGACGCCGCTGCGCGGCAGCTGGGGGATTCCCTGACCGAGGTGTACAACTCAAGCATGCCTCGATCTTGCCGGCCGCCACCCAGGCGGGTCGTGTACTGGTGGTCGGCGGAGCTGGCGGAGCTCCGCGCAGCGTGCGTGCGGGCCAGGAAGGCCTACACGCGGAGTCGGTGGCGGCGTCGCAGAGACTTGGCCGACGAGGACCGCCTCTACGAGGCGTACGTGGAGGCCAAGACGGTCCTCGATCGGGCTATCGCCACGGCCAAGGACTCGGCGAGAGCCGAGATGCTGGAGGGTCTCGACAATGACCCCTTCGGGAGGCCATACAAGGTGGCGCACAGCAAGCTTCGCCCCCCCCATTGTCGAGACCCTGGAGCCCTCCCTCCTGGACGGGGTGGTGCGGTCCCTGTTTCCACGCAGGGGCAGCTTCACCCCGCCAGTGATGGCTCCGCCGCCGCCGCCGCCGCCGTCGCCGCACGGGGCGGAGGAGGAGGAGGCCCCGCCGGTCTCGGAGTCTGAGCTGGGCGCGGCCATCGACCGTGTCCGCGCCAGGAAGAAGGCTCCGGGCCCCGACGGGGTCCCCGCAAGGGTGGTGGCGATCGCCGCCACCCAAATGGAGGCGCGGTTTCGGGACCTCTTCGACGCATGCTTCGCGTCGGGGAAGTTCCCGAAACCGTGGAAGGAGGGCCAGTTGTGCCTCCTTCGCAAGGAGGGCCGCCCGGCGGACTCCCCCTCGGTATACCGGCCGATCGTGCTCCTGCCGGATGTCGGGAAAATGTTTGAGGGGATAGTCGCCGCCCGCCTAAAGGAGCACCTGCGGGATGTCGGACCGAACTTGTCGGACGCTCAGTTCGGCTTTCGGGCTGAGCGTTCGACGGTGGACGCACTGGCCTGCCTCAAGGGGCAGGTGGAGGAGGCCATGCAGGCGGAGGACGGGTTGCTGGCGGTGTCGTTCGACATAGCCAACGCCTTCAACTCGATCCCCCACTCTACCATCCTGGAGGCGCTCCGCTTCCACGGAGTGCCTCCATACCTGCAGCGTCTGCTGGCCAGCTACCTGGAGGACAGGGAGGTCCTCCTGGTGGACAAATCTGGCCAAGTCCGGCGATATCCCGCGGAAGCCGGCGTTCCACATGGGTCGGTCGTGGGGCCCCTGCTCTGGAACGTCGGCTACGATTGGCTCCTGCGGGGAACTCTCCCCCGGGGCGTCAGGGTCGTCTGCTACGCGAACGACACTCTCCTCACCGCCCGGGGGGAGAGTTTCGGAGAGGCGGCCAACTTGGCCTCGGCGGGCGGCTCCCTCGTCGCGGAGAGTATCCGCCGCCTCGGCCTGACGGTGGCGCTGCACAAAACCGAGGCCGTGTACTTCCACGGTCCTCGGCAGCGGCAGCGCCCCCCGCCCGACGCCCACATCCACGTGGAGGGCGTCCGCATCGCGGTTGGGGCCCAGATGAAATATCTGGGCCTCGTGCTCGACAGCAGGTGGCGCTTCGGCCCGCACTTCCACGGGCTGTCGGTGCGCCTGCTGAAGACCGCGGGCGCCCTCTCGTGGCTGCTCCCCAACGTGGGGGGGCCCAGCGTCCGATGCCGGCGACTCTACGCCAGCATCCTGAGGAGTATGGCCACCTACGGGGCCCCCATCTGGGTGGACTCCCTCCGGAGGAGGGAGAATGCCGCGGCCTTGCGGGCCCCGCAGAAGGCCATAGCCCAGCGGGTGGCGCGGACCTACCGCACGGTGGGCTTTGCGGCGGCGTGCGCTCTGGCGGGCACCCCGCCTTGGGAGCTCGAGGCGTGGGTGCTCGCCAGAGTGTACGAGTGGACGGCGGGGCGGCGGGCGAGCGGAGAGCGCCCAGCCCCGCGCGAGAGGGAGGCCGTCCGGCGGGAGGCGAAGGAAGCCGTCGTCCGGCATTGGGCGACGGACCTAGCCACCGCGGTATTCGGTCGCCGCACACTCGACGCGATCGGGCCGCTCCTGCAAGAGTGGCTCGATCGGTCGCACGGGGTGGTCTCCTTCCGACTGGCGCAGGTGCTGACCGGCCACGGATGTTTCGGGGCCTACCTGCACCGCATCGGTCGGGAGGAGACACCGTCGTGCCGCGATTGCGGCGCGGCGGTGGACACGGCGCAGCACACCCTTGAGGGGTACCCGTCGTGGTCGGAGCCGCGCCGCGACCTCGTTGCGGCGATCGGGCCGGACCTCTCGCTCCCCGGCGTGATCAACGCCATGCTGGGGGACGAGGGGTCCTGGGCGGCGATAGCCTCCTTCTGTGAACAGGTCATGTCGCATAAGGAGGCGGCGGAGCGCGCGCGCGAGGACGACCCTCTCGCGCCGGCGCTCCGCAGGCGGAGGAGGGGTCGGAGAAGACGTCAGTATGACGAGCACCTCCGACTCCTCCCTGGTGGAGGCCAGCGGGCAATGGGTGCGGGGGCACCCCTGCCTGCATCGCACGCGCCTTCACCAGCGCCGGACGGGAGTGGCCAGGTGTTCCCGGCCATTTTCGTCGCCCCCCAATCCGGGGGGCACGTAGGGCCCGCCATCTAGGCGGGCACGCGCCAGAGGGCCGTGGACGCAGAATGTCTCCAATAGCCCTCCCAACAAGGCGCCGGAGGGGGCACCGCTGAGTTTTAGTGGGTATACTGTCGCCGTCAAGCGACAGGGAGACCCACACTCCCCGTCTCGCCCCCCCCAGCGAGCGGAAGTGCGTAATTGCCATTTCCCAGCGTCAAAAAAAAAAAAAAAAAGATTAGGTTAGGTTCGACGATCGACGCGCTGGCCCTACTGAAGGGCCAGGTGAAGGAGGCGGTGGAGGCGGGGGATGGGGTGCTGGCGGTGTCATTCGACATTGCTAATGCCTTCAACTCCATCCCCCACTCGACGATATTGGAGGCGCTCCGGTATCACGGAGTGCCCCAATACCTACGAAGCGTCCTGTCCAGCTACCTGGAGGACAGAGAGGTCCTCCTCGTGAACAGGACGGCAACGGTAAGGCGGTACGGCGCAGAGTCCGGTGTTCCGCAGGGGTCGGTGCTGGGGCCCCTCCTGTGGAACATCGGGTTCGATTGGCTCCTGCGGGGAGCCCTCCTCCAGGGCACGAGTGTCATCAGCTACGCGGATGACACTCTCCTCACTGCCCGGGGGAGGAGCTTTGCGGACGCGGCCTGTCTGGCGTCGGCTGGCGGATCCTTGGTCGCAGGGAGGATCCGCCGCCTCGGATTGAGGGTGGCGCTGCACAAGACGGAGGCCGTGTTCTTTCGCGGGCCCCGGCAGCGCTGCCCTCCCGATGCCCACGTCGTCGCGGAGGGCGTCCGGGTAGAGGTCCAGCCCCAGATGAAGTATCTGGGCCTGGTGCTGGACGACAGGTGGCGCTTCGGCCCGCATTTCAGCGGGCTGTCGACGCGCCTGTTGAAGGCCACGGACGCCCTCTCCTGGCTGCTCCCGAACTTGGGGGGGGGCCAAAGCGAAATGCCGGCGCCTATACGCGAACATCTTGCGGAGCATGGCCCTATACGGGGCCCCCATCTGGGCGAACTCCCTCCATAGGAGGGAGAATGCGACCGCCATCCGCAGGCCCCAAAGGGCCATTGCACTGCGGGTGGCGAGGGCCTACCGCTCGGTGGGCTTTTCGGCGGCGTGCGCTCTGGCCGGTACCCCTCCTTGGGAGCTGGAGGCGTGGGTGCTCGCCAGAGTGTACGAGTGGACGGCGCGCCGAAAGGCGCTCGGGGAGCTCCCCGTCTCCGAAGAGCGTGAGGCCGTGCGCCGCGAGGCGAAGGACGCAATTGTCCTCCACTGGACGCAGGACCTCGCCACCGCCGTCTTCAGCCGCCGGACGTTGGACGCGCTCGGTCCGGTTCTGCGGAGCTGGCTCGAGCGGCCCCACGGTTTCCTCTCGTTCCGTCTGGTGCAGGTGTTGTCCGGCCATGGCTGTTTCGGATCGCACCTGCATCGGATCGGTAGGGAGGAAACCCCGGCGTGCCACGAGTACGGCGCGGTGGAGGACACGGCGCAGCACACCCTCGAGGTGTGCCCAGCCTGGTCCGATATGCGCCGCGGTCTGACCGCAGTGGTTGGGCAGGACCTCTCGCTTCCCAGTGTGGTCAACGCTATGCTGGGGAGCGAGGGAGCCTGGACAGCGGTCGCCTCCTTTTGCGAGGATGTGATGTCGCAAAAGGAGGCGGCGGAGCGCGCGCGGGAGGACGACCCTCTCGCCGCACCGCTCCGCAGACGAAGAAGGGGTCGGCGAGGGCGCCGTCCTCTCCCTCCTCATGTTGGTGATGGGCGGGCGACAGGCACGGGGGTACCCTCGCCCGCATCACACCCATCGCCACCACCTTCGTCGGTCACTCCCGGGCCCGTCTCCCTCCCCACGGGGGGGGTGTGAGGGGTCCGCGCTGACGGGCAATCGTCAGCGGAGGACTGGACGCAAAGGCTGCGCCAATCTCCCAGTCCTCCGCTACCAGGACGAAGCGGGAGTGCCGCTGGGTTGTTTTAGTGGGTATACCGGGTCAGAGGGGGGAGTCCCACATACCCCTCCTGTCCCCCGACGGGAGGGTATGCGTAACGCATTTTTTCCCAGCGTCAAAAAAAAAAAAAAAAAAAAGGTTAGGTTAGGTTAGGTTAGGTTTTTTTTTTTTTTTTTTCTAATTCCTCTGACTCTAGGTCAAAGCCTGTTTTATCTAAGTTGCTCTTTCATTCTAGTTCCATCAATTATTCTTCTCGTACTTTTATTCCACATACTAATTATCTTTCTTTCATTCCTCTCATTCACACTTTTTCCGGTGTGTGGGTTTACACAAACAAAATCTTTTCATTTAATCGTTACTCAGTTAACACCAGTTACATTATAAACTTATATCAAAATACATTCTTAGTGTTCTACCTTAATGACTATACATATTTTACTTTGTTTTTAACAATTGGTTCTTATTCTTAATATACATAATTTATTGGTAGGATTTTTCAAATTTCCCAGTCTATTTTACATCTAGATAATATTCTAAGGCTTAAAACTATGCTTTCCTTTTTTATCTTTATTTAGCTTCTTATAATTACAATGTATGATGTACATTATATATTATACAATATATGGTCATCATACTAGTTAACTCTTATTCCTTTTTATGACCGTTTCTATTATTTTAAAGCAATAGTCCATGAAGACTTTCCTTTCTTTGCCTGCCATTATATCTTTTATGTTTTCTAGTGTAAGCTTTGTATCTATTAGTTGTTTGATCTGGAATCTTTGCCATTCAAACGCTGGGCATTCCAGTATAATGTGGGGTACGGTCTCATTTATGTCTGGGTCACAGACACTTGAGGGACTCTCCTTACACTTAAAACGACTTAAGTATTCGGAGAATCCCCCATGACCGGTGAACAGTTGCGTGCTCAGACAGCTCGGTTCGAATTTGCGGATAATGCTATACGCCGCAGTCACATCCGGGAAGAAAATTTTTGTTATTCCGGCTACTGTTCCGGATTTGTATCTCTCGTCCCATTCGCGAATCGACTGCTGCCGGAGCTGACGTTTCGCGAATGAGACGGGAAACAGGTCGTAATTTGACTTTCTTTTATTAGGCGCCAGGGCGGCCTCCTTGGCAAGTTCGTCTGCCCTTTCGTTTCCCTCCAATCCTGCGTGTGCTTTAATCCAGAACAAAGTAATAACTTTGTTCTGACGATTAGCGTATGATAAGTTTTCACGAGTTTCAACGGCTAACGGATGGAGGGAGCCAAGGTTTGTTATCGTCTGTAGCGCCGCCATAGAATCGCTGTAGATTCCGTATGTGACTGCTTTGTGTTTTTTGATAAGTCTCGAGGCCTCACAGACGGCGAGCAGCTCCGCCTGGTAGACTGTGCAGTAAGACGGCAAGCAGAGTTTTACGGTTCGGGTCTCGGCTTCTCCCTCCCAAACGGAGAGAGCCGCTCCGACCTTTCCCTCGACCTTGCTGCCGTCTGTAAATATTCTCACTGCATAGCCACCATTTTCGTTTACTTCGTTCCGGTCTCTGAGGCAGGTCAACCCGAGTTCCGCTTGTGCTGCAGGATGAGGTGTTGCTGTAGCTGGCGTTAATCGCTCGATCTCCCTGTCCTTTAGTTCCGGCAGGGCCTCCCCCCTCCTGATCCTGTATAGCGAGGCAACCTCGCGTACACGAAGATCAAGCAGGAGCAGTCCTGCAAGAACCAGCGCAGAGTTCAGGGAGACCGTGCGATAAGCCTTGCACATTTTTTGTGCAAATCTTCTTTGCACGGCACCGAGCTGTCTTTGCACCCCCAGTTTCCCAGCTGCTGGTGCCCAAACACTCGCCGTGTACAAAATTATGGGCTCGACGGTCGCCGTGTAAATTGTGCGGATCACTTCTGGGTGGAGACCCCAGCTTGCTTTCGCAGCCCTTGCAAGCTGTTTGTACACATTCACGGCTTTTTTGCAGACACTTGCTACATGAGATTTGAAGGTGAGCTTGTCATCAAGCGTCACTCCCAACATCTTTATGTGGCTAGACATGGCAATGTCGATCCCGCCCATGCTCAGGCGTGGTGTGTCGAATTTAAGCTTACGCGTTATAACCAATGCGTTTGTTTTGTGTGGCGCGAATTTAAGCTTATTTTCGACACCCCAAGCCCGGACCAGTTCAAGAGCGGCATTGGCATGTCTTTCCACATGTTGTGCCGTGTGACCGTCGAACACCATAACCACGTCGTCGGCGAATGCCTGCACATAATGCCCCTCAGCCAGGAGAGTGTCCAGCAGGGGGTTCAGAAGTACATTCCAAAAGATAGGCCCACTTATAGATCCCTGGACGCAACCCTTGTTTGTCGCCTTACTGAAGGTTTCACCACTGTACCTCACCGTGACTTTCCTGTCATTAAGGTAGCTGTCGAAGACTTTCCTTATGTTAGGAGGACAGTTCAGTCGTGCCAGTTGGACTCGTATGGCTGGCCACTAGGCGCTGTCGAAGGCGCCCTCTATATCTAATGACACGACGGTTACTATTTTCTTCTCGTCGAGTTTTGTGTTTATATGTTGCATCAACTTATAGAGGGCGTCCTCGCAGCTCCGCTGGGGCATGAATCCAAACTGGTTGGGGTTTAGTTTCGGTAGCAGGTGGTGCTTCAGTCTGGCGACCAGCATCTTCTCGTAGATTTTACCCATGACCGGTAATAGTCCTATGGGGCGATAAGACTTGGGCGAAGTGTATGTGTCCTTTCCCGGTTTCCTCAACACAATGACTGTAGCCTCTTTCCAGGTGGCCGGGAAATAGTGAAGCTCCAGGCACTTGTTGAGTACTTCCAGGAAAAGTCTTGGGTCGGTTCTTATTGCATGGTTGCATATGTCTGCGGTGAAGCCGTCAGCACCAGGTGCTTTCTTCGGGTTCAGAGATTCCAGAGCAGTGAATAGTTCAGTTTTTGTGAACGGTGGGTCGTTCTGTTCTTCAGATGGTTGAAGATTTACAAGCACTGCTCGGTTTCTCACATCCCTGTGCACCCGGTTGTCGCCCTCCCTCAGGTCCTCTGGGTAGAAGGTCCTGGCTAACAGCTCCACCGAGCCCTTTGCGTCGAGGATGATGCCGTCGCTTTCTAAGGGTGCGTCCTCCACTCTCCTGGCTGTCCTACCTATAACCCTGTAAATCCCCTCCCAGAGGTTCTCTTTGTCTTGTCTTTTACAGAAGTTTTTCCAACTTTCGACCTGGGCTTCTTTGGCCTTCGACTCATATTGGTCTTTGGCGCGAAGATAGGCGTCTACCACACTTTGCTTCCGTATTGGTGCGGCGTTCTTGATTCTGCGTTTCCTAGTGGTGACAAGTCGCTTCATCTTGGCTAATTCTTCAGTCCACCTGTCCTTCAGTCCAGTGTCTCATTATTCTTTTTGGTCGGTATTGCTGTATTACATGAGTTTTTAATTGAATTTTGAAGTTTAGTTATAAATTCTTCTAATTGTTTTGCAGAGTTAATATTTGCTATATTTTCGATTTCTAATTTGTTCTCTATTTTTAATTGGTTAAATTTACTATGAAATTCTTCCCAATTGGCTTTTTTAGTGTTATATATTCTAGTGGTTCTATTGACACTTACCCCAGCCGATTTTTTCAGCCTAATGGTGAAACTGATGCCATTATGGTCAGCACAAGTAAGGTTTGTTACAACCTTCCAGTCCTCCACTAGGTCTAGCATATCAATAGTGCAGGCCGTCACGTCAACGTAGCTAGTGTAGTGTCTGCCACCCCGAATGGTGTCGAAAGTTGGAGTATCTCCCTGATTTAACGTGTGAAGGCCCAGCTCATGGAGCGTGCCCGCCATGTCTTCTCCTCGGTGATCGATCACCGGACTCCCCCACCAGGTGCTCTTGGCGTTCGAGTCGCCTCCAATTATTAGCCTCCGGGTTGTGGTTTTAGCGATCTTAGTGAGGTGATCCAGGTACGGACTTATGGGCTGGTCCGGTTCAAAGTAGTATGAGGCCAGTGTGAGTGTCCATAGCTTTGTGCTAACGCTCACCACGACGATGTTGTTAGTGGTGAGCTCAGGGTGTTGTTTTACATCCAGGTTGGCATCAAATACAGCAATAGCTGCTTTGACCGTGCCTTCACCGGTGTTTTGATATATCCTCACTCCGCGATATGACCTCATACTATCGGACCCTCCCACATAAGGTTCCTGGATCAGTGCTACCGCTACTCTTCTGTTGATCGCCTCGACCATCAACTCTTCCGTGGCCAGCTTTCTACGTTGGAGGTTGCACTGGAGCACCTGGTATCGGTGTTGGTCCCATTGGGTGCCTTCAGCAATACGCCACCGACATGCGCGCTATGGCATCGCGCTTTCTGCGGATAGGGCAGTCGTTGCTGAATGCGTTGTGATCACTACGTTCACAGTTGGCTGCAGTGCAGTTCCTGCATGTGGGTTCGCCACCTGCAAGCCACTCCGGGCATTGTGCCCTAAGGTGTGGTTCCCCACAGTGGCTGCAGAGGTCAGCTGAACCTGTGCAGTACTTTTTGCTGTGGCCGTAACCGAGGCATCTCGAGCATTGCACCAGCGGCGACTGGTCAAATACCCGGATCCGCTGGAGGTCTATGTAGACTGCTCCTGCCTCTATTGTTTTCTTCCAGATGGCTGGGGACACGCTCAAGACAACGTGGCTGGCATGTGGATTTCGTGCTCTTTTTCTGTATTTGATTTCAAGTCTATCTTCGCTATCTTTCAGGCCGTGGAAGATGTCCTTGTTTTGTTTCCTGAAAGCTTTTAAGATCTCCTCATCGGTATTCACCGTGAGGACGTCTGCAAGCCTCAGGAGAGGATCGCGATTTTTTACTTCTTCCACTACCAGGTTTTTGCCAGCTTGTTCAATTCTTTGTTTGACCTTTTTTCTGTCCTCTTCAGTGTTGCAACTCATTATTATTTTTCTATCTTTCCCTTTTCGGGTCCGCTCCACCCTGATTCACCCCTCTTTTGCATTCACTGCTTCTCTGACCTTGGTCAGCACTTGATCGCCTGTGTCTTTCTCGTCCTGGGACGAGATAACTACTGAATGCAGCGCGCTCTTCGATTCGTGGGGCAGGGAGGATCGGACCGTTGTTGCCTCTGCGTAAGACCTAGTATTTATCATATGCTGGTGATGCTGCTCCAGATTACCTTTCAGTTCGTCCATCTTTTTGCCGTTCTCAATAAGGAGTCGGCTCTGTTCTTTTAGGTGGTCGAGGATCTGCCTATCACCTTCAACGGTTTCATTTTGGGCCATTTTATTCGGAGACGTGTGGGTCGTTCCGGGATTTGACGACTCTCCGGCTTTCTTTAGGCGTTTTATCTCCGCATCGGCTTTTTTAATAATCTGGAACATCCTGTCCACCGCCTCCAGCACGGTTGTTTTGATTTCAGTTTTAGTGTTCCGCGAGTTGTTTAGGTTCGTCCTGACTTTAATAAGGATTGCCTTACCCTCAGCTACACGGCTTGTCAGGACTTGTCTCGGCAGTACTTGTATGTCTACTTTGCTGGTGGACGGTGTCAGGTATTGTGGTTCAGATCCCCCAGCCTCCAACCTCTCAACACTGCGTCTGACAGACGATAGCGTCTGTGTCTTCGGTGGAGATTTTTGGGACGGGAGAGTCTGCGTCTTAGGGGGGGATCTTTTCTCCGTTTCTTCGGTGCATTTTGGTGGTGTTCTGGCCAGCATTGTCGGAGGAATGCATCAGGGATGGGTGTCAAAGAGACAATACAAAACTCAACAGTGTATATGGCTGTTGAGTTGTCTACTACACACAGTGTATAAGTGTGTGCAGTCAAGTTTGTAATAAAATAAAGGTAATGAATTTATAAAAAATAAATAGCGGTAACTGTGAGTAAATATATCATCATAAAAGTTCAATTATTGTATATTGGGCTCAATAAAGCCTTCGTAAACAACTTAAGCTAATATAAAATTAATAATCAATATAGAAAAGATTGATAAAAACTTATAAAACAACTATCTCTATATAGAGTAGTAATCTTCCTGCATGAAGTGCAGACAGTGTCAGTCGATGTATAGCGGCTATAAAGTTAGCCTTGTGAGAAAGAACCGCTTCTGGGGTCTAAGTTGTCAATTTGCGGGGAGACAACCCTTTGTACTCTATGTAGAGTCGATTTAGTAAGCTCTACTTATAGTTCGCGCCAAGCCCTACAAAACGACACCAAGCACGATCTCGTAGCTCCAAGGGTTACGGAGATACAGGAGATCAAAATTTTGGGATTCTCGCCAATTTGGGCGCGCCAATAGGGATACTCGACTGTATTTTCCCAACCCCTGGGCCGAAAAATCCCGCGTTTGGGTTCAAAATGATGTGCTTGACGAGCTCTATCCGATGAGGTGGTTTTCAGGGACCTGAAAAATTTTCTCCTGAAAATGCCTGAAGCGGTTCTCTTCGGATAGCTGTTGTCAAGCCTTAATTAACTAAAGAAACCCCAGCTCTCTGCGACCTATAGTTCCGGAGTTATGAGCGTTTGAAGATTTCCAAAATGGCCGCCGTAGCTGTCAAAGTCAAAGTTTGACTGAGGATAACTCCGGTTGTATACGTCGCAGAAAGCTCGAGTTTGAACTCTTCTGCTTCAGTCTGACCCGCTCTATTCGCTGAAAATTCTTTCAGGAACCTGAAATTTTTGGGCTCCAATGCTCCTGAAACTGAAGTGAGAGGAAGATGTTGAGCCCCTGAGCGTAAATCTGAAATCCGATTTTAATTATCACAACGGGTTCAGGAGCAAGAGCCGATTAAATTTTGCCAAGATGGCCGCCGGTCTGCCAAAACGCGGTCTAAAATCGCGATAACTTTGCTTCTAAGGGTCCTATCGGGACCGGGTTTTCAATGTACAGGTCGGCTCCACCTGGAGTATCGTCCGAATTTTGTTTCAGGCCTGAAAAAATTTTCAGCCCGAAAACGCCTGAAACGTGGGTCTTCGCCAACCCAAAGCAGTGCTTTTCCTAACTGTGAAAACCGCGGTTTCGTAGGCCCAACGGTTCCGGAGATATTTTAAAAACAAACAAGTATCCCTTTTTAACAATATGGCCGACTTTTGTTAAATTTGGCAATATGGGCGATATCTGGGCCAAGTTTCGGCTCAATCAAGTCCTAATATGCACTATGAACACATATATATCATAAAAAAGTGTATTTTTCTATTTATTTACGAATTATGAGCAAAAAACACTGAAAAATCCATAACTTCGTAACCGTTTGTCTAAAAATTTTGAAAAAAATACTGAAATATTTTAGAAATTAATACCTATATGACTAGTTAAGTTTAAAAAAATTTTGGATATATCTTGATATATATTTATACAATTATATGTCTTTATCGGTTTTTCAGTGACTGAACAAAAAGGCTGCTCTGAAAATTATGAAATTAAGTACTTAAGGTTATCTAAGAAGCGCGCAGCGGGCTGCAGTTGCAGATTGTCAATTTTCCTCCTGGCTCCGAAGATATAGTGGTCGAATTTTCCAACTTTTAATTAGTTGTAATAAATCAACCAATTGCGATAAAATTCTGAAAATTGTTTCATTCGCCTTGGTTTTTACTGGTCCTACCTAGGTGCTGAATTTCAAGTTGCTATTTCCACTCCTTCACTCTTTTCAGCGCACGTGGTTTTTGGAAAAAACTGAATATCTTTTCAGTCCTTGGTGTCCGCATGTCCCGGATGGGTCCAGATGGTGGGGGACCGGATTGTCCACAAGACTGCGAAGAAAAAGTGGGGGGTCTTCTTACAAGTTCTTGCAGGGTGTGTATTTTTAAGTTTTTCTTTGTTCACTTAACCTCCGCACTTAAGGTTTTTCACCTTTCACTTTTTTTCCCGAGATTTCCGGGAAAAACAAAATTCACAGGCACATGCACGGCACTTTTTCACAAATTTTCGTGTATCGTACGTTGCTGTAAGTTGAATAAAACCACTTTTTTGAATTTTTTGTCACGGAGCCAAGCAAAAACGTGGCGTTCCAGCGCGTGGTTGGACTCAGACTGGTTAGGTTAGGTTAGGTTAGGTTACGGAGGGAACACCGCTGAGTTTTAGTGGGTATACTGTCGCCGTCATGCGACAGGGAGTCCCACACTCCCCGTCTCGCCCCCCCAGCGAGCGGAAGTGCGTAATTGTCATTTCTCAGCGTCAAAAAAAAAAAGGTTAGGTTAGGTTAGGTTAGGAGGCGGCGGAGCGCGCGCGCGAGGACGACCCTCTCGCGCCGGCGCTCCGCAGGCGGAGGAGGGGTCGGAGAAGACGTCAGTATGACGAGCACCTCCGACTTCTCCCTGGTGGAGGCCAGCAGGCAACGGGTGCGGGGGCACCCCTGCCTGCACTGCACGCGCCTTCACCAGCGCCGGACGGGAGTGGCCAGGTGTTCCCGGCCATTCCCGTCGCCAGCCCGGGGGGCACGTAGGGCCCGCCATCTAGGCGGGCACGCGCCAGAGGGCCGTGGATGCAGAATGTCTCCCACAGCCCTCCCAACAAGGCGCCGAAGGGAACACCGCTGAGTTTTAGTGGGTATACTGTCGCCGTCATGCGACAGGGAGTCCCACACTCCCCGTCTCGCCACCCCAGCGAGCGGAAGTGCGTAACTGTCATTTCTCAGCGAGAAAAAAAAAAAAAAAAGGTTAGGTTGGGGGATCCCCCACAGCGCATACTTCCACGCAGTATCCCCCGGGCAACGCCGTGTCTGACCACCGTAACGGAGTGGCAGACCGGCGGCTAAAGTGCGCTGTGAATTCGTAGTCTACCATTTTAATACTGTTTTTATTGCCTTGAGTGTGTTTTTATGGCCTTGCTTGACTACGAACCTGCCGTATCGGAAATGCCGAAACAAACGCGGGACGCCTCCGGGCGGTTTTTAAAGAAAAACGGCCCTTCTCAGGGCCAACCCAAAGGCCCTTCTCAGGGCCACTCCGACGCTTCGGCGTCAGAAGCCAGCCGCGCGCCTTCTGCGGCGAGCTTCTTTCGAAGGGCGGACGAGTCGTCCGATAACGACTCGCAAATGTCGGAATCGGACGAACCTCTGTCGGCGAAGCGGTCACAGCCGCGGAAGCGGCAGCGATCGCGGAAGGTTGGGTCCGAGGGCTCCTCAACCTCGGGGCCTTCGAAGGCCAAAGAGCCGGCGATGCATGTTGTTGGGCTCGCGGACGCCCAACGCCAGCTTGACCTGGCTCGGCGGACGCAGCTCCAACAAGAGCTGGAGGAGCGGGTTGCCGCCAAGGAGGAACGGGCGCTCATCGCCCGGGCCAAGTCCGGGTACGGTGCGTCCCGTATCCTCTACGGGGATTTTACTATAGCAGAGCTGGAGAAAATGGCGGAGGAGGACAAGGAGGAGATTGTGGAAGTCGCCTCTAAGTCCTCAAATCTAAAGGGCACCCTGCAGAAGGCCCTGAAATGCAGGGCCGCGAGCATGCGCGGTGTAGTCGCGGAGCTGGTACAGCGGACGACCACCGATGAGACGCGGCAACTGCAGGCGAAGGTCGATCGCCTGCAGTTGGAGGTCAGCCAGCTTCACCAGAAGCTGGCGGAAGCCACGGCCCGGCCCAAACAAGCCGTGACGAGCGCTGCGGTGGGGGCCCCCGCCTCCTCCAACCTTGAGGAGACCATCCGCAAGGTTGTGATGGAGGAGAGGGCCTTCACAAGAGCCTGCTTGGCAGGTATAGAGGACCGGCTCCTGCCGGAGAAACGCCTCCGACCGCCGCTTGAGAAGGACAAGAGGCGGAGCGAGCCGAGGCCGTCCTCCTCCTCCCAGGCGGACGCCCTCCTCCCCTCAACCACCCCGTCCAACGAGTGGACGGAGGTGCGCAAGGGGAAGGGGAAGGGCAAGGGCAAGGGCAAGAGGTCGGCGACGGCCGCCCCTGCCGTCCCCGCCACCACTGCTCCCGGCCGGTCGCAGACGGCCGGCAAGGAGAAGGAGAAAGAGAAAGGGAGGGGAAAGGGGCGGCTGGTCCCCCCAAAAACCGCGGCCGTCGTGGTGACGCTCACCGCGGAGGCCGCGGGGCGAGGGGAGACCTACGCCTCCATCTTGGTGCGGGCGCGTGCCAACGCCGATCCCACCAAATTGGGGATAGGCAATGTGTCTTGCCGGCGGACCCAAGCCGGGGCTCGTATTTTCGAGTTCCCGGGGGCGGAGGGAAGTGCCCATGCGGACCTCTTCGCAGCCAAGCTGCAGGAGGTCATCGCTGACTCGGCCAAGGTGGCCCGACCGGTGAAGACGGCGGCCATAGAGGTGGCCGAGCTGGACGACTCCGTCACCAAGGAGGAGGTGGTGGCGGCAGTCGCAGCGATGGGGGGCTGTGGCGCCGACGCGGTCCGAAGCCGGGACATAAGGCCCGGCCGCGGCGGAATGGGCACCATCCGGCTCGAGTGCCCGATCGCCGCTGCGAAAGCCGTCCTTGCCAAGGGGCGGCTCACCGTGGGGTACAGCTCGGCCACAGTCCGGGCACTTGAAGTCCAGCCTCTGCGGTGTTTCCGGTGCTTCGGCATCGGACACACCCGGCCCCTGTGCCCATCCACAGTGGACAGGACGGACGCATGCCTCCGGTGCGGCAAGGAGGGCCATAAAGCCGCCTCCTGCAAGGCCGCCAAGCCGCACTGTGCGGTATGTGCCGCCAGTGGCTGCCCGGCAGACCACGTCATGAAGGGGAAGAACTGCAATCCTCCCCAAAAGCGGGGCAAAGCGCAGGCGCTGAATGGGCCTGCAGCTCCTGTTAGCACCGTCGTCCCTGCGGCGGCTGCAGAGGGAGAAACGATGTCTGACTGATGGACGGGGTCGGACATCGCATACTTCAGGCGAACGCCAACCACTGCAGAGCAGCCCAGGATCTGCTGATGCAGATCATGGCTGAGTGGTTGGTGGACTTGGCGGTGGTCGCCGAGCCTTACTCGGTCCCTGGCAGTTGGCTGGGCGACCGGGACGACCTGGTGGCGTTGGTGTCGCGGTCTTCCACAGACTCCCCTCCCCTCTCGCTCTTAGAGAGGGGACCGGGATATGTGGCCGCCGCGTGGGGAGACATGGCCCTGGTGGGGGTCTATTTCTCCCCAAACCACCCTCTCTCCGACTTTGAGGATTTCCTCGAGATCCTCACCGCAGTCGTAGGGAGGGCCACACCGCGCCAGGTCGTGGTGTTGGGCGACCTCAACGCCAAGTCGGCGGCCTGGGGCAACCCGGCCTCCGGCTGCAACGTCCGGGGACGCGCCGTCGAGTTCTGGGCGGCCTCATGCGGCGTGTCCCTCCTCAACAGGGGGGCGGTCCAGACGTGTGTGCGGCAACAGGGTGGGTCGGTGGTGGACGTTTCGTTTGCCACCTATAGTATTTGTTATTACAAATACCAAATAACTTACGTTTTCTTTGTAATCATAATCCATAATTCATCCATCAAAACAAATATTTTCTTGTCATGACATTTTTTACGTCAAGGCTGACAAACTGTAATTTCTCCTTCTTTGTAGTCACTGAATGGCTAATAGACTAAAAAGGTTGTTCATACTTTTATTATAAAATTGTTATTCACTTTTATCGATAGGACTAGCTTAATATTGTATATTATATTGTGGTTGTCTACTGATTAACGGCATTTTAAATTATAATTATAAATTTCTAAAACACACTCTCAGATTTTATCGAAGAGGTTTAATAAATTATGCTCGAATATAACTGGCTGATCAAATAACTGGCAAGATGGACTATTTTGGACTCTACAATTTGAATTCTGGTACAGAATGAGAATGGAATGGATTTTGAACGCTGAGCTGGGTATAAAAGGCGCTGGGGGCCATCTCCGGGAGTTCAGTCTTTGACCAGTTTTTGAAGAGTTTAGTTCTCGACGAGTTTTGACGAAGAGTGATGGAAGAGGAAGTGCAGTACCCGCTGCCCTGACTCCTTGTTGGGAGCCTGCTGCCTTGACGCCTTGTTGGGAGCCTGCTGCCCTGACTCCTTGTTGGGAGCCTGCTGCCTTGACGCCTTGTTGGGAGCCTGCTGCCCTGACGCCTTGCTGGGAGCCTGCTGCCCTGACGCCTTGCTGAGAGCCTGCTGCCCTTGACGCCTTGTTGGGAGCCTGCTGCCCTGACGCCTTGCTGGGAGCCTGCTGCCCTGACGCCTTGCTGAGAGCCTGCTGCCCAGACGCCTTGTTGGGAGCCTACTGCCAGACCGCCTTGCTCAAGCTGCTGTACGACGAAGACATCGTGGAGTAGAAGGCGATCTTGGAGTGGTCCGCCAAGCCGTCCCGCAAAAGCTATCGTTACAGTTTGGCGCCCAACGTAAAATCATAGCTAGTCGGTTTAATTTTTTTTCAAAATTCTAAAAGAAACTATTACTAGTAACTTTTTCTTTGGACTCACTTTTTGGCTTAGACTCTTTTTTAATATTAAGTTCTAGGATAGGAGACTCACTCTTTACACTAACACTATACTAGACTTCCTCTTCACACGAACACTAGTTTATCACCTCTTTTACCACTAGTTTATTCCCTCTTTAACCTCTTATAACACTTTTTTTATTTTTTTGTGATCTTACTCTTACTCAACCTCTTTCTTATATTTAATTTATCCTCTTGAGTTTTTTTTAGCACTCTTTAACCCTCTCATTTACCTGCCCTCTCCCTCTTTACCTTCTTTTGCTATCTATAATATTAATTTTCAGTCATGGATAGAATTATACTCCACTCATCGTCAAAAACTAAACAACGATTTAAGTATATAATTATGTAAATATATTCATCTTTCGTACTATATTCATGACTCATCTCTATCTTCTTCTCTTCTTTTAACTATCGAGTTCTTTTCGGCTTATTGAAACTCAATAGTTTATTTTATTTCTTTCTTTAACTTTGTTCTTAAACTTTAAGAGGCTTCTCTTAATTTTTATTTTTTCTCTTCTATCTGAACTAATCAGATATCACTTAGAAGTGCGTTTAGGTACATATTACCAAACCTTCTCCCTTTCTAACTCTCCAAGTTAGTTTATTACTATTTATCGACTCTAAAGTTGATCGAAGCGGCTAGCAACTTCGTAAAAATAAGCCTTTGCTAAACCTTGTTTTTTATGTTATCGACTCTAAAGTTGATCGAAGCGGCTAGCAACTTCGTAAAAATAAGCCTTTGCTAAACCTTGTTTTTTATGTTATCGACTCTAAAGTTGATCGAAGCGGCTAGCAACTTCGTAAAAATAAGCCTTTGCTAAACCTTGTTTTTTATGTTATCGACTCTAAAGTTGATCGAAGCGGCTAGCAACTTCGTAAAAATAAGCCTTTGCTAAATCTTGTTTTTTATTTGATGGGTTTTCGACGCGAGCGGACTGACAGACTCCGAAAACAAGCCTACTGTCATGTACTAATCAGGTCGAGTAGTGATCATTGAATGTGAATCCTACCTGACCTAACTTCGTGAGATGTTGGTGTGATTGAATGAGGCATGTAAGTTATATGAATGTGGATAAACTTTAACCTTACAAAATTTTTGTTCTAGACCAAAAATTTTCTCGGGGTCGATGGGGAAATATAGTATTTGTTATTACAAATACCAAATAACTTACGTTTTCTTTGTAATCATAATCCATAATTCATCCATCAAAACAAATATTTTCTTGTCATGACATTTTTTACGTCAAGGCTGACAAACTGTAATTTCTCCTTCTTTGTAGTCACTGAATGGCTAATAGACTAAAAAGGTTGTTCATACTTTTATTATATAATTGTTATTCACTTTTATCGATAGGACTAGCTTAATATTGTATATTATATTGTGGTTGTCTACTGATTAACGGCATTTTAAATTATAATTATAAATTTCTAAAACACACTCTCAGATTTTATCGAAGAGGTTTAATAAATTATGCTCGAATATAACTGGCTGATCAAATAACTGGCAAGATGGACTATTTTGGACTCTACAATTTGAATTCTGGTACAGAATGAGAATGGAATGGATTTTGAACGCTGAGCTGGGTATAAAAGGCGCTGGGGGCCATCTCCGGGAGTTCAGTCTTTGACCAGTTTTTGAAGAGCTTAGTTCTCGACGAGTTTTGACGAAGAGTGATGGAAGAGGAAGTGCAGTACCCGCTGCCCTGACTCCTTGTTGGGAGCCTGCTCCCCAGACGCCTTGTTGGGAGCCTACTGCCAGACCGCCTTGCTCAAGCTGCTGTACGACGAAGACATCGTGGAGTAGAAGGCGATCCTGGAGTGGTCTGCCAAGCCGTCCCGCAAGTTCTATACTCTAAACCTCCTCCTCTTCTCTCCGTAGAGTGTGTCAGATAGGTAGGTAGGCCGGTTTCTAGGATAGGTAGATAGGTAGGCAGGTTTTTATAAAATACTGTTTATTAATACTACATTAAATTTAATGGTACATCTATTTTACCCTCTTTTATTGGAGAAGTAGAAGGTATCGTTACACACCCCCGCGCTGGCCGCCCGCGTCGTCAACTGGCGTTGGTGGAGACCCTGTCGGACCACCGATACGTGCGGTTCGACATCTCCACCCGAGGGGGGGGGATGGCCCGCGCTGGGCAATCTCCCTTCCCCCGGTGGGCACTCACCCGCCTGGACCGGGAGGCAGCCAGGGAGGCGGCCTTTCTCCAGGACTGGCTGTCGCCCCCTGTTGAGGTCCCGGACGTGGACACCGCCGCGGTCCGGCTCAGGAGGTCCCTGACCGAGGTGTGCAACTCTAGCATGCCTCGGTCTCGCCGTCCGCCTCCCCGTCGTGCCGTCTACTGGTGGACGGAGGAGCTGGCGGGGCTCCGGGCCACCTGCGTGGCGGCCAGAAGGGCCTACACGAGGAGCCGTCGGCGCAGCGCCCAAAACCGAGTTCGGGCAGAGGAGGACCGCCTATACGCCTCTTACCTAGAGGCGAAAGCGGTCCTCAAGTCTGCAATGGGCGCTGCCAAAGACTCGGCGAGGGCCGAGATGCTCGAGGGTCTCGACAGGGATCCGTATGGGAGACCATACAGGGCGGCGCGGAACCAGCTCCGCCCGTATGGTCCCCCACTGAGGAAAACCCTCGAGCCATCGTTGCTGGATGGGGTGGTCCGGTCCCTGTTTCCGCGCAGGACCGACTTCACCCCACCAACGATGGACCCCCCGCAAGGAGCGGCTTCGCCGGAGGAGGAGGAGGTCCCCCCGGTGACGGCGGCGGAGCTCTACGCGGGGGTTCTCGGCCTTCGCGCGAAAAAGACGGCCCCCGGACCGGACGGCGTCCCCGCACGGGTGGTGGCTATTGCCGCCTCCGAAATGGAGGGCAGGCTTCGGGACCTCTTCAGTGCGTGTTTTGCGGCTGGGAGGTTCCCGAAGCTGTGGAAGGAGGGGCAACTCTGCCTCCTCCGAAAGGAGGGACGATCCCCTCCGGCATACCGGCCCATCGTCCTGCTTGATGAGGTCGGAAAACTGTTCGAGGGGATCGTCGCCTCCCGGCTCGATAGCCACTTGCGTGGGGTAGGGCCGGATCTGTCGGACGCCCAATTCGGCTTCCGTCGAGGGCGTTCGACGATCGACGCGCTGGCCCTACTGAAGGGCCAGGTGAAGGAGGCGGTGGAGGCGGGGGATGGGGTGCTGGCGGTGTCATTCGACATTGCCAACGCCTTCAACTCCATCCCCCACTCGACGATATTGGAGGCGCTCCGGTATCACGGAGTGCCCCAATATCTACGGAGCGTCCTGTCCAGCTACCTGGAGGACAGAGAGGTCCTCCTCGTGGACAGGACGGCCACGATAAGGCGGTATGGCGCAGAGTCCGGTGTTCCACAGGGATCGGTGCTGGGGCCCCCCTTGTGGAACATCGGGTTCGATTGGCTCCTGCGGGGAGCCCTCCTCCAGGGCACGAGTGTCATCTGCTACGCGGATGACACTCTCCTCACTGCCCGGGGGAGGAGCTTTGCGGACGCGGCCTGTCTGGCGTCGGCTGGCGGATCCTTGGTCGCAGGGAGGATCCGCCGCCTCGGATTGAGGGTGGCGCTGCACAAGACGGAGGCCGTGTTCTTTCGCGGGCCCCGGCAGCGCTGCCCTCCCGATGCCCACATCGTCGTGGAGGGCGTCCGGGTAGAGGTCCAGCCCCAGATGAAGTATCTGGGCCTGGTGCTGGACGACAGGTGGCGCTTCGGCCCGCATTTCAGCGGGCTGTCGACGCGCCTGTTGAAAGCCGCGGACGCCCTCTCCTGGCTGCTCCCGAACCTGGGGGGGCCCAAGGCGAAATGCCGGCGCCTGTACGCCAACATACTGCGGAGTATGGCCCTATACGGGGCCCCCATCTGGGCGGACTCCCTCCACAGGAGGGAGAATGCGACCGCCATCCGCAGGCCCCAAAGGGCCATTGCACTGCGGGTGGCGAGGGCCTACCGCTCGGTGGGCTTTTCGGCGGCGTGCGCTCTGGCCGGCACCCCTCCTTGGGAGCTGGAGGCGTGGGTGCTCGCCAGAGTGTACGAGTGGACGGCGAGCCGAAAGGCGCTCGGGGAGCTCCCCGTCGCCGAAGAGCGAGAGGCCGTGCGCCGCGAGGCGAAGGACGCCATCGTCCTGCACTGGACGCAGGACCTCGCCACCGCCGTCTTCGGCCGCCGGACGTTGGACGCGCTCGGTCCGGTTCTGCGGAGCTGGCTCGAGCGGCCCCACGGTTTCCTCTCGTTCCGTCTGGTGCAGGTGTTGTCCGGCCATGGCTGTTTCGGATCGCACCTGCATCGGATCGGGAGGGAGGAAACCCCGGCGTGCCACGAGTGCGGCGCGGCGGAGGACACGGCGCAGCACACCCTCGAGGTGTGCCCAGCCTGGACCGAGCCGCGCCGCGGTCTGACCGCGGTGGTTGGGCAGGACCTCTCGCTTCCCGGCGTGGTCAACGCCATGCTGGGGAGCGAGGGAGCCTGGACAGCGGTCGCCTCCTTTTGCGAGGACGTGATGTCGCAAAAGGAGGTGGCGGAGCGCGCGCGGGAGGACGACCCTCTCGCCGCACCGCTCCGCAGACGAAGAAGGGGTCGGCGAGGGCGCCGTCCTCTCCCTCCTCACGGTGGTGATGGGCGGGCGACAGGCACGGGGGTGCCCTCGCCCGCATCGCACCCATCGCCACCACCTTCGTCGGTCACTCCCGGGCCCATCCCCCTCCCCACGGGGGGGGTGTGAGGGGTCCGCGCTGACGGGCAAACGTCAGCGGAGGTCTGGACGCAAAGGCTGCGCCGATCTCCCAGTCCTCCGCCACCAGGACGAAGCGGGAGTGCCGCTGGGTTGTTTTAGTGGGTATACCGGGTCAGACCGGGGAGTCCCACATACCCCTCCTGTCCCCCGACGGGAGGGTATGCGTAACGCATTTTTTCCCAGCGTCAAAAAAAAAAAAAAAAAAAAAAAGGTTAGGTTGTGGTCTCCTTCCGACTGGCGCAGGTGCTGACCGGCCACGGATGTTTCGGGGCCTACCTGCACCGCATCGGTTGGGAGGAGACACCGCCGTGCCGCGGTTGCGGCGGTGGACACGGCGCAGCACACCCTGGAGGAGTGCCCGTCGTGGTCGGAGCCGCGCCGCGATCTCGTTGCGGCGATCGGGCCGGATCTCTCGCTCCCCGGCGTGATCAACGCCATGCTGGGGGACGAGGGGTCCTGGGCGGCGGTAGCCTCCTTCTGTGAACAGGTCATGTCGCAGAAGGAGGCGGTGGAGCGCGCGCGCGAGGACGACCCTCTCGCGCCGGCGCTCCGCAGGCGGAGGAGGGGTCGGAGAAGACGTCAGTATGACGAGCACCTCCGACTCCTCCCTGGTGGAGGCCAGCAGGCAACGGGTGCGGGGGCACCCCTGCCTGCACTGCACGCGCCTTCACCAGCGCCGGACGGGAGTGGCCAGGTGTTCCCGGCCATTCCCGTCGCCCCCCAGCCCGGGGGGCACGTAGGGCCCGCCATCTAGGCGGGCACGCGCCAGAGGGCCGTGGACGCAGAATGCCTCCCACAGCCCTCCCAACAAGGCGCCGGAGGGAACACCGCTGAGTTTTAGTGGGTATACTGTCGCCGTCATGCGACAGGGAGTCCCACACTCCCCGTCTCGCCCCCCCAGCGAGCGGAAGTGCGTAACTGTCATTTCTCAGCGAGAAAAAAAAAAAAAAAAAAAAAAAATAGGTTAGGTTAGGTTTGCCGCCTGCGGCGCCGCCACGCCGCATTGCGTGACGTGCGCCGCCAGTGGCCGCCCTGCCGACCACAAGATGGCGGGCGGGAGCTGTAAGCCCCCCGTCAAAAAGGGAGTGGTGCAGGCGCAGGTCCGACCTGCCGCCTCCGCCGCCACCGCCGTCGTCGTCGCCGCCGCAGCTCCAGCGGCGGCAACAGAGGGGGGAGCAATGACGATCGATGGATAGGGTCGACCGTCATCGCTTCCTCCAGGCGAACACCAACCACTGTAAAGCGGCCCAGGATCTGGTGGTCCAGGTCATGGCCGAGTGGTTGGTGAACGTGGCGGCGGTCGCCGAGCCGTACTCGATCCCCGGCAGCTGGCTGGGCGACGAGGACGGCTTGGTGGCACTAGCGGCGCGGTCTTCCACGGACTCCCCTCCCCTCTCGTTATTAGAGAGGGGACCGGGATACGTGGCCGCCGCGTGGGGAGACTCGGCCTTCGTGGCCGTGTACTTCTCCCCAAACCGCTCCCTACAGGACTTCGAGGACTTTCTCGGGGTCCTGGCCGCCGTGGTCGGCAGGGCGGCGCCGCGTCAGGTCGTAGTCTTGGGCGACCTGAACGCCAAGTCGGCAGCCTGGGGCAACCCGGCCGCCTCGTGCAACGTCCGAGGTCGCGCCGTGGAGCTCTGGGCGGCCACGTCCGGCGTCTCCCTGCTCAACAGCGGGCCGTCCACACGTGTGTGCGGCAGCGGGGAGGGTCGGTGGTGGACGTTTCGTTCGCCACCCCCGCGATAGCCGCCCGCGTCGTGGACTGGCGGGTGGAGTTGGTGGAGACCTTGTCGGACCACCGCTACGTGCGGTTCGACATCGTCTCCGCCAGGGGCTCCGGAGAGTCCGCTGGGTCGGGGCAATCGCCGTTCCCGCGGTGGGCCCTGACCCACCTTGACAGGGAGGCGGCGGCGGAGGCGGCGTTCATCCAGGACTGGCTGTCGCCACCCGCCGCCGGTCCGGACGTGGCAGCTGGGGGATTCCCTGACCGAGGTGTGTAACTCCAGCATGCCTCGGTCTCGCCGGCCGCCAGCCAGATGGGCCGTGTACTGGTGGTCGGCGGAGCTGGCGGAGCTCCGTGCAGCGTGCGTGCGGGCCAGGAGGGCCTACACGCGGAGTCGGCGGCGGCGTCGCAGAGACTTGGCCAACGAGGACCGCACGTAGAGGCGTACGTAGAGGCCAAGACGGTCCTCGATCGGGCCATCGCCACGGCCAAGGACTCGGCGAGAGCCGAGATGCTGGAGGGTCTGACGGGGTGGTGCGGTCCCTGTTTCCGCGCGGGGGCAACTTCACCCCACCAGTGATGGCTCCGCCGCCGCCGCCGCCGCTGTCGCCGCACGTTGCGAAGGAGGAGGAGGAACTCGAGGCGTGGGTGCTCGCCAGAGTGTACGAGTGGACGGCGGGGCGGCGGGCGAGCGGAGAGCGCCCAGCCCCGCAAGAGAGGGAGGCCGTCCGGCGGGAGGCGAAGGAAGCCGTCGTCCGGCACTGGGCGACGGACCTCGCCACCGCGGCATTCGGTCGCCGCACACTCGACGCGATCGGGCCGCTCCTGCAAGAGTGGCTCGATCGGTCGCACGGGGTGGTCTCCTTCCGACTGGCGCAGGTGCTGACCGGCCACGGATGTTTCGGGGCCTACCTGCACCGCATCGGTCAGGAGGAGACACCGTCGTGCCGCGATTGCGGCGCGGCGGTGGACACGGCGCAGCACACCCTGGAGGAGTGGGGGTGCCCGTCGTGGTCGGGACCGCGCCGCGACCTCGTTGCGGCGTTGGGGCCGGACCTCGCGCTCTGGCGGGCGCCCCGCCTTGGGAGTTCGAGGCGTGGGTGCTCGCCGGAGTGTACGAGTGGACGGCGGGGCGGTGGGCGAGCGGAGAGCGCCCTAGCCCCGCAAGAGAGGGAGATCGTCGTACCGCGGTTGCGGCGCGGCAGCACACCCTGGAGGTGTAGGGGTGCCCGTCGTGGTCTGGGCCGCGCCGCGGCCTCGTTGCGGCGATCGGTCCGGGCCTCTCGCTCCCCGGCGTGATCAACACCATGCTGGGGGACGAGGGGTCCTGGGCGGCGGTAGCCTCCTTCTGTGAATAGGTCATGGCGCAGAAGGAGGCGGCGGAGGCGCTCCGCAGGCGGAGGGGGGGTCGGAGAAGACGTCAGTATGACGAGCACCTCCGACTCCTCCCTGGTGGAGGCCAGCAGGCAAAAAAAAAAAAAAGGTTAGGTTAGGTTTTTTTTTTTTTTTTTTTTTTTTTTCTAATTCCTCTGACTCTAGGTCAAAGCCTGTTTTATCTAAGTTACTCTTTCATTCTAGTTCCATCAATTATTCTTCTCGTACCTTTATTCCACATACTAATTATCTTTCTTTCATTCCTCTCATTCACACTTTTTCCGGTGGGACTCCGGTCTATACTATTTACTATGCTATCTACTTTATTTAGTTATTATTTTTATTGTTGGTTGGGTTGGGGTTTACACAAACAAAATCTTTTCATTTAATCGTTACTCAGTTAACATCAGTTACATTATAAACTTATATCAAAATACATTCTTAGTGTTCTACCTTAATGACTATACATATTTTACTTTGTTTTTAACAATTGGTTCTTATTCTTAATATACATAGTTTATTGGTAGGATTTTACAAATTTCCCAGTCTATTTTACATCTAGATAATATTCTAAGGCTTAAAACTATGCTTTCCTTTCTTATCTTTATTTAGCTTCTTATAATTACAATGTATGATGTACATTATATATTACACAATATATGGTCATCATACTAGTTAACTCTTATTCCTTTTTATGACCGTTTCTATTATTTTAAAGCAATAGTCCATGAAGACTTTCCTTTCTTTGCCTGCCATTATATCTTTTATGTTTTCTAGTGTAAGCTTTGTATCTATTAGTTGTTTGATCTGGAATCTTTGCCATTCAAACACTGGGCATTCCAGTATAATGTGGGGTACGGTCTCATTTATGTCTGGGTCACAGACACATGAGGGACTCTCCTTACACTTAAAACGACTTAAGTATTCGGAGAATCCTCCATGACCGGTGAACAGTTGCGTGCTCAGACAGCTCGGTTCGAATTTGCGGATAATGCTATACGCCGCAGTCACATCCGGGAAGAAAATTTTTGTTATTCCGGCTACTGTTCCGGATTTGTATCTCTCGTCCCATTCGCGAATCGACTGCTGCCGGAGCTGTCGTTTCGCGAATGAGACGGGAAACAGGTCGTAATTTGACTTTCTTTTATTAGGCGCCAGGGCGGCCTCCTTGGCAAGTTCGTCTGCCCTTTCGTTTCCCTCCAATCCTGCGTGTGCTTTAATCCAGAACAAAGTAATAACTTTGTTCTGGCGATTAGCGTATGATAAGTTTTCACGGGTTTCAACGGCTAACGGATGGAGGGAGCCAAGGTTTGTTATCGTCTGTAGCGCCGCCATAGAATCGCTGTAGATTCCAAATGTAACTGCTTTGTGTTTTTTGATAAGTCTCGAGGCCTCACAGACGGCGAGCAGCTCCGCCTGGTAGACTGTGCAGTAAGACGGCAAGCAGAGTTTTACGGTTCGGGTCTCGGCTTCTCCCTCCCAAATGGAGAGAGCCGCTCCGACCTTTCCCTCGACCTTGCTGCCGTCTGTAAATATTCTCACTGCATAGCCACCGTTTTCGTTTACTTCGTTCCGGTCTCTGAGGCAGGTCAACCCGAGTTCCGCTAGTGCTGCAGGATGAGGCGTTGCTGTAGCTGGCGTTAATCGCTCGATCTCCCTGTCCTTTAGTTCCGGCAGGGCCTCCCCCCTCCTGATCCTGTATAGCGAGGCAACCTCGCGTACACGAAGATCAAGGGGGAGCAGTCCTGCAAGAACCAGCGCAGAGTTCAGGGAGACCGTGCGATAAGCCTTGCACATTTTTTGTGCAAATCCTCTTTGCACGGCACCGAGCTGTCTTTGCACCCCCAGTTTCCCAGCCGCTGGTGCCCAAACACTCGCCGCGTACAAGATTATGGGCTCGACGGTCGCCGTGTATATTGTGCGGATCACTTCTGGGTGGAGACCCCAGCTTGCTTTCGCAGCCCTTGCAAGCTGTTTGTACACATTCACGGCTTTTTTGCAGACACTTGCTACGTGAGATTTGAAGGTCAGCTTGTCATCAAGCGTCACTCCCAACATCTTTATGTGGCTAGACATGGCAATGTCGATCCCGCCCATGCTCAGGCGTGGTGTGTCGAATTTAAGCTTACGCGTTATAACCATCGCGTTTGTTTTGTGTGGCGCGAATTTAAGCTTATTTCCGACACCCCAAGCCCGGACCAGTTCAAGAGCGGCATTGGCATGTCTTTCCACATGTTGTGCCGTGTGACCGTCGAACACCATAACCACGTCGTCGGCGAATGCCTGCACATAATGCCCCTCAGCCAGGAGAGTGTCCAGCAGGGGGTTCAGAAGTACATTCCACAAAATAGGCCCACTTATAGATCCCTGGACGCAACCCTTGTTTGTCGCCTTACCGAAGGTTGCACCACTGTACCTCACCGTGACTTTCCTGTCATTAAGGTAGCTGTCGAAGACTTTCCTTATGTTAGGAGGACAGTTCAGTCGTGCCAGTTGGACTCGTATGGCTGGCCACCAGGCGCTGTCGAAGGCGCCCTCTATATCTAATGACACGACGGTTACTATTTTCTTGTCGTCGAGTTTTGTGTTTATATGTTGCATCAACTTATAGAGGGCGTCTTCGCAGCTCCGCTGGGGCATGAATCCAAACTGGTTGGGGTTTAGTTTCGGTAGCAGGTGGTGCTTCAGTCTGGCGACCAGCATCTTCTCGTAGATTTTACCCATGACCGGTAATAGTCCTATGGGGCGATAAGACTTGGGCGAAGTGTATGTGTCCTTTCCCGGTTTCCTCAACACAATGACTGCAGCTTCTTTCCAGATGGCCGGGAAATAGTGAAGCTCCAGGCACTTGTTGAGTACTTCCAGGAAAAGTCTTGGGTCGGTTCTTATTGCATGGTTGCATATGTCTGCGGTGAAGCCGTCAGCACCAGGCGCTTTTTTCGGGTTCAGGGATTCCAGAGCAGTGAATAGTTCAGTTTTTGTGAACGGTGGGTCGTTGTGTTCTTCAGATGGTTGAAGATTTACAAGCACTGCTCGGTTTCTCACATCCCTGTGCACCTGGTTGTCACCCTCCCTCAGGTCCTCTGGGTAGAAGGTCCTGGCTAACAGCTCCACCGAGCCCTTTGCGTCGAGGATGATGCCGTCGCTCTCTAAGGGTGCGTCCTCCACTCTCTTGGCTGTCCTACCTATAACCCTGTAAATCCCCTCCCAGAGGTTCTCTTTGTCTTGTCTTTTACAGAAGTTTTTCCAACTTTCGACCTGGGCTTCTTTGGCCTTCGACTCATATTCGTCTTTGGCGCAAAGATAGGCGTCCACCACACTTTGCTTCCGTATTGGTGCGGCGTTCTTGATTCTGCGTTTCCTAGTGGTGACAAGTCGCTTCATCTTGGCTAATTCTTCAGTCCACCATGGTAGGGTAAGTGTCTCATTATTCTTTTTAATCGGTATTGCTGTATTACATGAGTCTTTAATTGAATTTTGAAGTTTAGTTATAAATTCTTCTAATTGTTTTGTAGAGTTAATATTTGCTATATTTTCGATTTCTAATTTGTTCTCTATTTTTAATTGGTTAAATTTACTATGAAATTCTTCCCAATTGGCTTTTTTAGTGTTATATATTCTAGTGGTTCTATTGACACTTACCCCAGCCGATTTTTTCAGCTTAATGGTGAAACTGATGCCATTATGGTCAGCACAAGTAAGGTTTGTTACAACCTTCCAGTCCTCCACTAGGTCTAGCATATCAATGGTGCAGGCCGTCACGTCAACGTAGCTAGTGTAATGTCTGCCACCCCGAATGGTGTCTAAAGTTGGAGTATCCCCCTGATTTAACGTGTGAAGGCCCAACTCGTGGAGCGTGCCCGCCATGTCTTCTCCTCGGTGATCAATCACCGGGCTCCCCCACCAGGTGCTCTTGGCGTTCGAGTCGCCTCCAATTATTAGCCTCCGGGTGGTGGTTTTAGCGATCTTAGTGAGGTGATCCAGGTACGGACTTATGGGCTGGTCCGGTTCAAAGTAGTATGAGGCCAGTGTGAGTGTCCATAGCTTAGTGCTAACGCTCACCACGATGATGTTGTTAGTGGTGAGCTCAGGGTGTTGTTTTACATCCAGGTTGGCATCAAATACAGCAATAGCTGCTTTGACCGTGCCTTCACCGGTGTTTTGATAAATCCTCACTCCGCGATATGACCTCATACTATCGGACCCTCCCACATAAGGTTCCTGGATCAGTGCTACCGCTACTCTTCTGTTGATCGCCTCGACCATCAACTCTTCCGTGGCCAGCTTTCTACGTTGGAGGTTGCACTGGAGCACCTGGTATCGGTGTTGGTCCCCTTGGGTGCCTTTAGCAATATGCCACCGACATGCGCGCTATGGCATCGCGCTTTCTGCGGATAGGGCAGTCATTGCTGAATGCGTTATGATCTCTATGGTCACTGTTGGCTGCAGTGCAGTTCCTACATGTTGGTTCGCCACCCGCAAGCCACTCCGGGCATTGTGCCCTAAGGTGTGGTCCCCCGCAGTGGCTGCAGAGGTCCGCTGAGCCTGTGCAGTACTTTTTACTGTGGCCGTAACCGAGGCATCTCGAGCATTGCACCAGCGGCGACTGGTCAAATACACGGATCCGCTGGAGGTCTATGTAGACTGCTCCCGCCTCGATCGTTTTCTTCCAGATGGCTGGGGACACGCTCAGGACAACGTGGCTGGCATGCGGATTACGTGCTCTTTTCCTGTATTTGATTTCAAGTCTATCTTCAGTATCTTTCAGGCCGTGGAAGATGTCCTTGTTTTGCTTCCTGAAGGCTTTTAGGATCTCCTCATCGGTATTCACCGTGAGGACGTCTGCAAGCCTCAGGAGAGGATCGCGATTTTTTACTTCTTCCACTACCAGGTTTTTGCCAGCTTGTTCAATTCTTTGTTTAACCTTTTTTCTTCTCTGTCGGCGAAGCGGTCACAGCCGCGGAAGCGGCAGCGATCGCGGAAGGTTGGGTCCGAGGGCTCCTCAACCTCGGGGCCTTCGAAGGCCAAAGAGCCGGCGATGCATGTTGTTGGGCTCGCGGACGCCCAACGCCAGCTTGACCTGGCTCGGCGGGCGCAGCTTCAACAAGAGCTGGAGGAGCGGGTTGCCGCCAAGGAGGAACGGGCGCACATCGCCCGGGCCAAGTCTGGGTACGGTGCGTCCCGTATCCTCTACGGGGACTACTCAATAGCGGAGCTGGAAAAAATGGCGGAGGAGGACAAGGAGGAGATTGTGGAAGTTGCCTCTAAGTCCTCAAATCTAAAGGGCACCCTGCAGAAGGCCCTGAAATGCAGGGCCGCGAGCATGCGCGGTGTAGTCGCGGAGCTGGCACAGCGGACGACCACCGACGAGACGCGGCAACTGCAGGCGAAGGTCGATCGCCTGCAGTTGGAGGTCAGCCAGCTTCACCAGAAGCTGGCGGAAGCCACGGCCCGGCCCAAACAAGCCGTAACGAGCCCAGCGGCGGGGGCCCCCGCCTCCTCCAACCTTGAGGATACCATCCGCAAGGTTGTGATGGAGGAGAGGGCCTTCACAAGAGCCTGCTTGGCAGGTATAGAGGACCGGCTCCTGCCGGAGAAACGCCTCCGACCGCCGCTTGAGGCGGACAAGAGGCGGAGCGAGCCGGGGCCGTCCTCCTCCTCCCAGGCGGACGCCCTCCTCCCCTCAACCACCCCGTCCAACGAGTGGACGGAGGTGCGCAAGGGGAAGGGGAAGGGCAAGGGCAAGGGCAAGAGGTCGGCGACGGCCGCCCCTGCCGTCCCCGCCACCACTGCTCCCAGCCGGTCGCAGACGGCTGGCAAGGAGAAGGAGAAAGGGAAAGGGAGGGGAAAGGGGCGGCTGGTCCCCCCAAAAACCGCGGCCGTCGTGGTGACACTCACCGCGGAGGCCGCGGGGCGAGGGGAGACCTACGCCTCCATCTTGGTGCGGGCGCGTGCCAACGCCGATCCTACCAAATTGGGGATCGGCAATGTGTCTTGCCGGCGGACCCAAGCCGGGGCTCGTATTTTCGAGTTCCCGGGGGCGGAGGGAAGTGCCCACGCGGACCTCTTCGCAACCAAGCTACAGGAGGTCATCGCTGACTCGGCCAAGGTGGCCCGACCGGTGAAGACGGCGGCCATAGAGGTGGCCGAGCTTGACGACTCCGTCACCAAGGAGGAGGTGGTGGCGGCGGTCGCAGCGATAGGGGGCTGTGGCGTTGACGCGGTCCGAGGCCGGGACATAAGGCCCGGCCGCGGCGGCATGGGCACTATCCGGCTCGAGTGCCCAATCGCCGCTGCCAAAGCCGTCCTTGCCAAGGGACGGCTCACCGTCGGCTACAGCTCGGGTGCAGTCCGGGCACTCGAGGCTCAGCCTCTGCGGTGTTTCCGGTGCTTCGGCATCGGACACACCCGGCCCCTATGTCCGTCCACGGTGGACAGGACGGACGCATGCCTTCGGTGCGGCAAGGAGGGCCACAAAGCCGCCTCTTGCAAGGCCGCCACGCCGCACTGTGCGGTATGTGCCGCCAGTGGCTGCCCGGCCGGCCACGTCATGAAGGGGAGGAACTGCAATCCTCCCCCTAAGCGGGGCAAAGCGCAGGGGCTGAACGGGCCTGCTGCTGATGCTAGCACCGTCGTCCCTCCGGCGGCTGCAGAAGGAGAAACGATGTCCGACTGATGGATAGAGTGTGACATCGTATTCTTCAGGCGAACACCAACCACTGCAGGGCAGCCCAGGACCTGCTGATGCAGACCATGGCTGAGTGGTTGGTGGACTTGGTGGTGGTGGCCGAGCCTTATTCGGTCCCTGGCCGTTGGCTGGGCGACCGGGACGGTTTGGTGGCGTTGGCGTCGCGGTCTTCCACAGACTCCCCTCCCCTCTCGCTCTTAGAGAGGGGACCGGGATATGTGGCCGCCGCGTGGGGAGACATGGCCCTAGTGGGGGTCTATTTCTCCCCAAACCGCCCTCTCTCGGACTTTGAGGATTTCCTCGAGATCCTCACCGCAGTCATAGGGAGGGCGGCGCCGCGCCAGGTCGTGTTGTTGGGCGACCTTAACGCCAAGTCGGCGTCCTGGGGAAACCCGGCCTCCGGCTGCAACGTCCGGGGGCGCGCCGTCGAGTTCTCGGGGGCCTCATGCGGCGTGTCCCTCCTCAACAGGGGGGCGGTCCAGACGTGTGTGCGGCAACAGGGTGGGTCGGTGGTGGACGTTTCGTTTGCCACCCCCGCGCTGGCCGCCCGCGTCGTCAACTGGCGGGTGGAGTTGGTGGAGACCTTGTCGGACCACCGATACGTGCGGTTCGACATCTCCACCCGAGGGGGGGGGATGGCCCGCGCTGGGCAATCTCCCTTCCCCCGGTGGGCACTCACCCGCCTGGACCGGGAGGCAGCCAGGGAGGCGGCCTTTCTCCAGGACTGGCTGTCGCCCCCTGTTGAGGTCCCGGACGTGGACACCACCGCGGTCCGGCTCAGGAGGTCCCTGACCGAGGTGTGCAACTCTAGCATGCCTCGGTCTCGGCGTCCGCCTCCCCGTCGTGCCGTCTACTGGTGGACGGAGGAGCTGGCGGGGCTCCGGGCCACCTGCGTGGCGGCCAGAAGGGCCTACACGAGGAGCCGTCGGCGCAGCGCCCAAAACCGAGTTCGGGCAGAGGAGGACCGCCTATACGCCTCTTACCTAGAGGCGAAAGCGGTCCTCAAGTCTGCAATGGGCGCTGCCAAAGACTCGGCGAGGGCCGAGATGCTCGAGGGTCTCGACAGAGATCCGTATGGGAGACCATACAAGGCGGCGCGGAACCAGCTCCGCCCGTATGGTCCCCCACTGACGGAAACCCTCGAGCCATCGTTGCTGGATGGGGTGGTCCGGTCCCTGTTTCCGCGCAGGACCGACTTCACCCCACCAACGATGGACCCCCCGCAAGGAGCGGCTTCGCCGGAGGAGGAGTTGGTCCCCCCGGTGACGGCGGCGGAGCTCTACGCGTGGGTTCTCGGCCTTCGCGCGAAAAAGACGGCCCCCGGACCGGACGACGTCCCCGCACGGGTGGTGGCTATTGCCGCCTCCGAAATGGAGGGCAGGCTTCGGGACCTCTTCAGTGCGTGTTTTGCGGCTGGGAGGTTCCCGAAGCTGTGGAAGGAGGGGCAACTCTGCCTCCTCCGAAAGGAGGGACGATCCCCTCCGGCATACCGGCCCATCGTCCTGCTTGATGAGGTCGGAAAACTGTTCGAGGGGATCGTCGCCTCCCGGCTCGATAGACACTTGCGTGGGGGAGGGCCGGATCTGTCGGACACCCAATTCGGCTTCCGTCGAGGGCGTTTGACGATCGACGCGCTGGCCCTACTGAAGGGCCAGGTGAAGGAGGCGGTGGAGGCGGGGGATGGGGTGCTGGCGGTGTCATTCGACATTGCCAACGCCTTCAACTCCATCCCCCACTCGACGATATTGGAGGCGCTCCGGTATCACGGAGTGCCCCAATATCTACGGAACGTCCTGTCCAGCTACCTGGAGGACAGAGAGGTCCTCCTCGTGGACAGGACGGCCACGATAAGGCGGTATGGCGCAGAGTCCGGTGTTCCACGGGGATCGGTGCTGGGGCCCCCCTTGTGGAACATCGGGTTCGATTGGCTCCTGCGGGGAGCCCTCCTCCAGGGCACGAGTGTCATCTGCTACGCGGATGACACTCTCCTCACTGCCCGGGGGAGGAGCTTTGCGGACGCGGCCTGTCTGGCGTCGGCTGGCGGATCCTTGGTCGCAGGGAGGATCCGCCGCCTCGGATTGAGGGTGGCGCTGCACAAGACGGAGGCCGTGTTCTTTCGCGGGCCCCGGCAGCGCTGCCCTCCCGATGCCCACATCGTCGTGGAGGGCGTCCGGGTAGAGGTCCAGCCCCAGATGAAGTATCTGGGCCTGGTGCTGGACGACAGGTGGCGCTTTGGCCCGCACTTCAGCGGGCTGTCGACGCGCCTGTTGAAGGCCGCAGACGCCCTCTCCTGGCTGCTCCCGAACCTGGGGGGGCCCAAGGCGAAATGCCGGCGCCTGTACGCCAACATACTGCGGAGTATGGCCCTATACGGGGCCCCCATCTGGGCGGACTCCCTCCACAGGAGGGAGAATGCGACCGCCATCCGCAGGCCCCAAAGGGCCATTGCACTGCGGGTGGCGAGGGCCTACCGCTCGGTGGGCTTTTCGGCGGCGTGCGCTCTGGCCGGCACCCCTCCTTGGGAGCTGGAGGCGTGGGTGCTCGCCAGAGTGTACGAGTGGACGGCGAGCCGAAAGGCGCTCGGGGAGCTCCCCGTCGCCGAAGAGCGAGAGGCCGTGCGCCGCGAGGCGAAGGACGCCATCGTCCTGCACTGGACGCAGGACCTCGCCACCGCCGTCTTCGGCCGCCGGACGTTGGACGCGCTCGGTCCGGTTCTGCGGAGCTGGCTCGAGCGGCCCCACGGTTTCCTCTCGTTCCGTCTGGTGCAGGTGTTGTCCGGCCATGGCTGTTTCGGATCGCACCTGCATCGGATCGGGAGGGAGGAAACCCCGGCGTGCCACGAGTGTGGCGCGGCGGAGGACACGGCGCAGCACACCCTCGAGGTTTGCCCAGCCTGGACCGAGCCGCGCCGCGGTCTGACCGCGGTGGTTGGGCAGGACCTCTCGCTTCCCGGCGTGGTCAACGCCATGCTGGGGAGCGAGGGAGCCTGGACGGCGGTCGCCTCCTTTTGCGAGGACGTGATGTCGTAAAAGGAGGTGGCGGAGCGCGCGCGGGAGGACGACCCTCTCGCCGCACCGCTCCGCAGACGAAGAAGGGGTCGGCGAGGGCGCCGTCCTCTCCCTCCTCACGGTGGTGATGGGCGGGCGACAGGCACGGGGGTGCCCTCGCCCGCATCGCACCCATCACCACCACCTTCGTCGGTCACTCCCGGGCCCGTCCCCCTCCCCACGGGGGGGGTGTGAGGGGTCCGCGCTGACGGGCAAACGTCAGCGGAGGTCTGGACGCAAAGGCTGCGCCAATCTCCCAGTCCTCCGCCACCAGGACGAAGCGGGAGTGCCGCTGGGTTGTTTTAGTGGGTATACCGGGTCAGATCGGGGAGTCCCACATACCCCTCCTGTCCCCCGACGGGAGGGTATGCGTAACGCATTTTTTCCCAGCGTCAAAAAAAAAAAAAAAAAAAGGTTAGGTTGGGGGATCGCAGGGAGGATCCGCCGCCTCGGATTGAGGGTGGCGCTGCACAAGACGGAGGCCGTGTTCTTTCGCGGGCCCCGGCAGCGCTGCCCTCCCGATGCCCACATCGTCGTGGAGGGCGTCCGGGTAGGGGTTCAGCCCCAGATGAAGCATCGGACCTACCGCACGGTGGGCTTGGGTCAAGAAGGGCAAGAAGAAGAAGCCCGCAGCGCCCGCAGCGACTGCTGCAGCGGCCAAAAAGGCTCCAGCCGGCGGGAGGAAGCTGGTTCCTCCCAAAACCGCGGCGGTCGTGGTGACCATCACCCAGGAGGCCGCAGAGCGGGGCGAGACGTATGAGTCCGTCCTAAGACGGGCTCGTACCAACGCGGACCCCTCCCGGCTGGGGATTAGCGGCATCACGTGCCGCCGAACTCTAACCGGGGCTCGGATCTTCGAGTTCTCGGGGGAGCAGCGTGGCGCAAACGCGGACCTCTTTGCAACAAAAATGCAAGAGGTCATCGCGGATGCGGCAACGGTCGCCAGGCCTGTAAAGACTGCAGCCTTGGAGGTGGCCGATCTGGATGATTCGGTCACCAAAGAGGATGTGGTGGCGGCCGTTGCCGCAGCTGGAGGCTGCGTCGCTGGCGCGGTAAAGGGTGGAGCCATCAGGCCCGGCCGCCGCGGCATGGGCACCATCCGCGTCGAGTGCCCGATCGCCGCAGCTAGGGCCGTCCTTTCGGCGACCAAGGGGCGGCTGCCTGTGGGGCTCAGCTCGGCCGCAGTCCGGCCACTTGAAGACCAGCCTATGCGCTGCTTCAAGTGCTTCGCGTCCGGCCACACCCGAGCCACGTGTCCCTCCAAGTCCGACTGGGGAGACTCCTGCTACCAGTGCGGGCAGAAGGGACACAAGAGTGCCGCTTGCAGCGCAGCCACGCCACATTGCGCGGCGTGTGCCGCCAGTGGCCGCCCCGCGGCCCACAAGATGGCGGGCAGGAGCTGCAAGCCTCCCGCGAGGAAGGGCATAGTGCCGGCGCAGGTTCGCCCTGTTGCTGCCACCGCTGCCACCGTCGTCGCTGCTGTAGCTTCAGCGGCGGTGGCTGAGGAGGGTAATGCGATGCTGGAATAGTGGGTTCCGACTACCGCATCCTCCAGACGAACACCAACCACTGCAGAGCGGCCCAGGACCTGGTGGCGCAGGTCATGGCCGAGTGGTTGGTGAACGTAGCGGTGGTCGCCGAGCCCTACTCAATACCCGGCAGCTGGCTGGGTGACGAGGACGGCTTGGTGGCACTAGCGGCGCGGTCTTCCACAGACTCCCCTCCCCTCTCGCTATTAGAGAAGGGACCGGGATACGTGGCCACCGCGTGGGGAGAGATGGCCCTTGTGGGCGTCTATTTCTCCCCAAACCGCCCTTTGCAGGATTTCGAGAACTATCTCGGAATCCTGGCCACCGTGGTCGGCAGGGCGGCGCCGCGTCAGGTCTCCGTACTGGGAGACCTGAATGCCAAGTCAGTGTCCTGGGGCAACCCGGCCACCGACGCACGCGGGCGGGCAGTGGAGATGTGGGCAGCCTCCTCTGGGCTCTCCCTCCTGAACAGAGGAAGCGTCCAGACATGCGTGCGGCGGCAGGGTGGCTCAATAGTGGATGTCACTTTCGCCACACCTGCGCTGGCCGCGCGCGTGTCGAACTGGCGGGTGGAGCCGGTGGAGACTATGTCGGACCACCACTACGTGCGGTTCGACATCTCCACCGGTGGCCCAGGGGAGACACGGCCCCCCTCGGCACGATCGCCGTTCCCGCGGTGGGCCCTGACCCACCTGGACAGGGAGGCGGCGGCGGAGGCGGCGTTCATCCAGGACTGGCTGTCACCGCCCGCCGCTGGTCTGGACGTGGACGCCGCTGCGCGGCAGCTGGGGGATTCCCTGACCGAGGTGTGCAACTCTAGCATGCCTCGGTCTCGCCGGCCGCCACCCAGGCGGGCCATCAAGGAGCACCTGCGGGATGTCGGACCGGACTTGTCGGACGCTCAGTTCGGCTTTCGGGCTGAGCGTTCGACGGTGGACGCACTGACCTGCCTCAAGGGGCAGGTGGAGGAGGCCATGCAGGCGGGGGACGGGTTGCTGGCGGTGTCGTTCGACATAGCCAACGCCTTCAACTCGATCCCCCACTGTACCATCCTGGAGGCGCTCCGCTTCCACGGAGTGCCTCCATACCTGCGGCGTCTGCTGGCCAGCTACCTGGAGGACAGGGAGGTCCTCCTGGTGGACAGGTCTGGCCAAGTCCGGCGATATCCCGCCGAAGCCGGCGTTCCACAGGGGTCGGTCGTGGGGCCCCTGCTCTGGAGCGTCGGCTACGATTGGCTCCTGCGGGGAACTCTCCCCCGGGGCGTCAGGGTCGTCTGCTACGCGGACGACACTCTCCTCACCGCCCGGGGGGAGAGTTTCGGAGAGGCGGCCAACTTGGCCTCGGCGGGCGGCTCCCTCGTCGCGGGGAGGATCCGCCGCCTCGGCCTGACGGTGGCGCTGCACAAAACCGAGGCCGTGTACTTCCACGGTCCTCGGCAGCGGCAGCGCCCCCCGCCCGACGCCCACATCCACGTGGAGGGCGTCCGCATCGCGGTCGGGGCCCAGATGAAATACCTGGGCCTCGTGCTCGACAGCAGGTGGCGCTTCGGCCCGCACTTCCGCGGGCTGTCGGCGCGCCTGCTGAAGACCGCGGGCGCCCTCTCGTGGCTGCTCCCCAACGTGGGGGGGCCCAGCGTCCGATGCCGGCGACTCTACGCCGGCATCCTGAGGAGTATGGCCACCTACGGGGCCCCCATCTGGGAGGACTCCCTCCGGAGGAGGGAGAACGCATCGGCCTTGCGGGCCCCGCAGAGGGCCATAGCCCAGCGGGTGGCGCGGACCTACCGCACGGTGGGTTTCGCGGCGGCGTGCGCTCTGGCGGGCACCCCGCCTTGGGAACTCGAGGCGTGGGTGCTCGCCAGAGTGTACGAGTGGACGGCGGGGCGGCGGGCGAGCGGAGAGCGCCCAGCCCCGCAAGAGAGGGAGGCCGTCCGGCGGGAGGCGAAGGAAGCCGTCGTCCGGCACTGGGCGACGGACCTCGCCACCGCGGCATTCGGTCGCCGCACACTCGACGCGATCGGGCCGCTCCTGCAAGAGTGGCTCGATCGGTCGCACGGGGTGGTCTCCTTCCGACTGGCGCAGGTGCTGACCGGCCACGGATGTTTCGGGGCCTACCTGCACCGCATCGGTCGGGAGGAGACACCGTCGTGCCGCGATTGCGGCGCGGCGGTGGACATGGCGCAGCACACCCTGGAGGAGTGCCCGTCGTGGTCGGAGCCGCGCCGCGATCTCGTTGCGGCGATCGGGCCGGACCTCTCGCTCCCCGGCGTGATCAACGCCATGCTGGGGGACGAGGGGTCCTGGGCGGCGGTAGCCTCCTTCTGTGAACAGGTCATGTCGCAGAAGGAGGCCACACCCGTGCCACGTGTCCCTCCAAGGCCGACTGGGGGGACGCGTGCTACCGCTGCGGGCTCCAGGGGCACAAAAATGCCGCCTGCGGCGCCGCCACGCCGCATTGCGTGACGTGCGCCGCCAGTGGCCGCCCTGCCGACCACAAGATGGCGGGTGGGAGCTGTAAGCCCCCCGTCAAAAAGGGAGTGGTGCAGGCGCAGGTCCGACCTGCCGCCTCCGCCGCCACCGCCGTCGTCGTCGCCGCCGCAGCTCCAGCGGCGGCAACAGAGGGGGGAGCAATGACGATCGATGGATAGGGTCGACCGTCATCGCTTCCTCCAGGCGAACACCAACCACTGTAAAGCGGCCCAGGATCTGGTGGTCCAGGTCATGGCCGAGTGGTTGGTGAACGTGGCGGCGGTCGCCGAGCCGTACTCGATCCCCGGCAGCTGGCTGGGCGACGAGGACGGCTTGGTGGCACTAGCGGCGCGGTCTTCCACGGACTCCCCTCCCCTCTCGCTATTAGAGAAGGGACCGGGATACGTGGCCGCCGCGTGGGGAGACTCGGCCCTCGTGGCCGTGTACTTCTCCCCAAACCGCTCCCTGCAGGACTTCGAGGATTTTCTCGGGGTCCTGGCCGCCGTGGTCGGCAGGGCGGCGCCGCGTCAGGTCGTAGTCTTGGGCGACCTGAACGCCAAGTCGGCAGCCTGGGGCAACCCGGCCGCCTCGTGCAACGTCCGAGGTCGCGCCGTGGAGCTCTGGGCGGCCACGTCCGGCGTCTCCCTGCTCAACAGGGGGGCGGTCCACACGTGTGTGCGGCAGCGGGGAGGGTCGGTGGTGGACGTTTCGTTCGCCACCCCCGCGATAGCCGCCCGCGTCGTGGACTGGCGGGTGGAGTTGGTGGAGACCTTGTCGGACCACCGCTACGTGCGGTTCGACATCGTCTCCGCCAGGGGCTCCCCAGAGACCGTTGGGTCGGAGCAATCGCCGTTCCCGCGGTGGGCTCTGACCCACCTGGACAGGGAGGCGGCGGCGGAGGCGGCGTTCATCCAGGACTGGCTGTCGCCGCCCGCCGCCGGTCTGGACGTGGACGACGCTGCGCGGCAGCTGGGGGATTCCCTGACCGAGGTGTGCAACTCTAGCATGCCTCGGTCTCGCCGGCCGCCACCCAGGCGGGCCGTGTACTGGTGGTCGGCGGAGCTGGCGGAGCTCCGCGCAGCGTGCGTGCGGGCCAGGAGGGCCTACACGCGGAGTCGGCGGCGGCGTCGCAGAGACTTGGCCAACGAGGACCGCCTCTACGAGGCGTACGTGGAGGCCAAGACGGTCCTCGATCGGGCTATCGCCACGTCCAAGGACTCGGCGAGAGCCGTGATGCTGGAGGGTCTCGACAATGACCCCTTCGGGAGGCCATACAAGGTGGCGCGCAGCAAGCTGCGCCCCTTCGGCCCCCCCATTGTCGAGACCCTGGAGCCCTCCCTCCTGGACGGGGTGGTGCGGTCCCTGTTTCCACGCAGGGGCAGCTTCACCCCGCCAGTGATGGCTCCGCCGCCGCCGCCGCCGCCGTCGCCGCACGGGGCGGAGGAGGAGGAGGCCCCGCCGGTCACGGAGTCTGAGCTGGGCGCGGCCATCGACCGTGTCCGCGCCAGGAAGAAGGCTCCGGGCCCCGACGGGGTCCCCGCAAGGGTGGTGGCGATCGCCGCCACCCAAATGGAGGCGCGGTTTCGGGACCTCTTCGACGCATGCTTCGCGTCGGGGAGGTTCCCGAAACCGTGGAAGGAGGGCCAATTGTGCCTCCTTCGCAAGGAGGGCCGCCCGGCGGACTCCCCCTCGGAACACCGGCCGATCGTGCTCCTGCCGGATGTCGGGAAAATGTTTGAGGGGATAGTCGCCGCCCGCCTAAAGGAGCACCTGCGGGATGTCGGACCGGACTTGTCGGACGCTCAGTTCGGCTTTCGGGCTGAGCGTTCGACAGTGGACGCACTGGCCTGCCTCAAGGGGCAGGTGGAGGAGGCCATGCAGGCGGGGGACGGGTTGCTGGCGGTGTCGTTCGACATAGCCAACGCCTTCAACTCGATCCCCCACTCTACCATCCTGGAGGCGCTCCGCTTCCACGGAGTGCCTCCATACCTGCGGCGTCTGCTGGCCAGCTACCTGGAGGACAGGGAGGTCCTCCTGGTGGACAAATCTGGCCAGGTCCGGCGATATCCCGCGGAAGCCGGCGTTCCACAGGGGTCGGTCGTGGGGCCCCTCCTCTGGAACGTCGGCTACGATTGGCTCCTGCGGGGAACTCTCCCCCGGGGCGTAAGGGTCGTCTGCTACGCGGACGACACTCTCCTCACCGCCCGGGGGGAGAGTTTCGGAGAGGCGGCCAACTTGGCCTCGGCGGGCGGCTCCCTCGTCGCGGGGAGGATCCGCCGCCTCGGCCTGACCGTGGCGCTGCACAAAACCGAGGCCGTGTACTTCCACGGTCCTCGGCAGCGGCAGCGCCCCCCGCCCGACGCCCACATCCACGTGGAGGGCGTCCGCATCGCGGTCGGGGCCCAGATGAAATATCTGGGCCTCGTGCTTGACAGCAGGTGGCGCTTCGGCCCGCACTTCCGCGGGCTGTCGGCGCGCCTGCTGAAGACCGCGGGCGCCCTCTCGTGGCTGCTCCCCAACGTGGGGGGCCCAGCGTCCGATGCCGGCGACTCTACGCCGGCATCCTGAGGAGTATGGCCACCTACGGGGCCCCCATCTGGGAGGACTCCCTCCGGAGGAGGGAGAACGCCGCGGCCTTGCGGGCCCCGCAGAGGGCCATAGCCCAGCGGGTGGCGCGGACCTACCGCACGGTGGGCTTCGCGGCGGCGTGCGCTCTGGCGGGCACCCCGCCTTGGGAACTCGAGGCGTGGGTGCTCGCCAGAGTGTACGAGTGGACGGCGGGGCGGCGGGCGAGCGGAGAGCGCCCAGCCCCGCAAGAGAGGGAGGCCGTCCGGCGGGAGGCGAAGGAAGCCGTCGTCCGGCACTGGGCGACGGACCTCGCCACCGCGGCATTCGGTCGCCGCACACTCGACGCGATCGGGCCGCTCCTGCAAGAGTGGCTCGATCGGTCGCACGGGGTGGTCTCCTTCCGACTGGCGCAGGTGCTGACCGGCCACGGATGTTTCGGGGCCTACCTGCACCGCATCGGTCGGGAGGAGACACCGTCGTGCCGCGATTGCGGCGCGGCGTCGGACACGGCGCAGCACACCCTGGAGGGGTGCCCGTCGTGGTCGGAGCCGCGCCGCGACCTCGTTGCGGCGATCGGGCCGGACCTCTCGCTCCCCGGCGTGATCAACGCCATGCTGGGGGACGAGGGGTCCTGGGCGGCGGTAGCCTCCTTCTGTGAACAGGTCATGTCGCAGAAGGAGGCGGCGGAGCGCGCGCGCGAGGACGACCCTCTCGCGCCGGCGCTCCGCAGGCGGAGGAGGGGTCGGAGAAGACGTCAGTATGACGAGCACCTCCGACTCCTCCCTGGTGCAGGCCAGCAGGCAACGGGTGCGGGGGCACCCCTGCCTGCATCGCACGCGCCTTCACCAGCGCCGGACGGGAGTGGCCAGGTGTTCCCGGCCATTCCCGTCGCCCCCCAGCCCGGGGGGTACGTAGGGCCCGCCATCTAGGCGGGCACGCGCCAGAGGGCCGTGGACGAATTCAGTCTTCCATAGCCCTCCCAACAAGGCGCCGGAGGGAACACCGCTGAGTTTTAGTGGGTATACTGTCGCCGTCATGCGACAGGGAGTCCCACACTCCCCGTCTCGCCCCCCCAGCGAGCGGAAGTGCGTAATTGGCATTTCTCAGCGCCAAAAAAAAAAAAAAAAAAAAGGTTAGGTTAGGTTAGGACGGGGGATCCCCCACAGCGCATACTTCCTCGCAGTATCCCCTGGGCAACGCCGTGTCTGACCACCGTAACGGAGTGGCAGACCGGCGGCTAAAGTGCGCTGTGACATCGTAGACTTTTATTGAAATACCATTTTACCTGCCGGATTTTATTTTAATTGCTGTGTGTCTACGATAAGATGAAAAATAAACCAAGCCGTGACGCCTCAGGGCGCTTTTTATCACATCGCTCCTCTCAGGACGATCTAAACGGCCCTTCTCAGGGCCACGCCGACGGCGCTTCAGCGTCGGAAGCTGACCGCGCACCATCTGCGGCCAGCTTCTTTTGCAGGCCAGACGAGGTGTCGGACTCCGACGACTCCAATGCAGGCACGTCGGCGGCTGAATATGACCGTACGAAGCGGAAGTTTGAGTCCGAGACCTCCTCTGGATCGGCCGTAGCTAGGACGAAGAAGAAGCTGAAGTCTAAAAGGGCCTCGAGCCCTTCCTTGACCTCCACCTCGCCTTGCACCCACGATGTGGGCTTATTGGAGGCCGAGCGCCGCCCGAACCTGGCCAAGCGGGCGCAGGCCCAGCAGGACCTCGAGGAGCGGGTCGCTGCCAAGGAGCAGCAGGCGCGCGCTGCCCGGGCCAAGTCCGGGTACGGCGCGTCCCTCCTCCAGTACGCGGACCGCTCCTTGGGCGAGCTGGAGAAGATGGCGGAGGAGGATGAGGGGGAGATCATTGAGATCGCCACCAAGTCCTCCCACCTGAAGGGCACCTTTCAGAAGGCCCTCAAGTGCCGGGCCGCGAGCATGCGCGCTATTATCCAGGAGGTGGCCCAGCGCACTGCGTCAGAAGAGACACGGCAGCTGCAGGCGCGCGTCGACCGCCTGCAGCTTGAGGTCAGCCAGCTGCACAAGAAGCTGGCTGAGGCCACGGCCCGGCCCATCCAGGCAGAACGGGCACCAGCAGCGGTGGCCCCCCTCTCCTCCTCCTCCTCCTCCTCCTCCTCCAACCTGGAGGAAATTATTAGGAGGGTCATAGCGGAGGAGAGAAACTTTACTAGGGCCTGCCTCGCGGGCATAGAGGACCGGCTCCTGCCGGAAAGGCGACTCCGCCCGCCGCTAGCGGCGGACAAGTGTTCGCTCCAGACGGAGCCGGAACCCGTGCCCCAGGCGGGCCCGGCAGCGGGCGCCCAACCCACTGGGAAGGGCAAAGGCAGGGGCAAGAGGAGCAAAGCGGCTCCTCCTCCTCCGCAAGCCCCTACCACCACGAGCCCAGAGGGAGCGCCCGAGCCGGTGCCCGGGCCCTCCTCCGCTACCCAGCCGGCCCCTCCCCAGATGAAACAGGACGCCCTTCTTCCCTCCACCACCCCGGCCAACATGTCGTGGACGGAGGTGGTCAAGAAGGGCAAGAAGAAGAAGCCCGCAGCGCCCGCAGCGTCCGCAGCGCCCGCAGCGACCGCTCCCCCAGCCAAAACGGCTCCAGCCGCCGGCAGGAAACTGCCTCCTCCTCCCCGAACCGCGGCCGTCGTGGTGAAAATCACACCGGAGGCCGCGGAGCGGGGGGCGACGTACGAGTCCGTCCTCAGACGGGCCCGTACTAACGCTGATCCCACCCAACTCGGGATCAGCAACATAACCTGCCGGCGGACCATGACCGGGGCCCGAATCTTCGAGTTCGGGGGGGAGCGGCGCGAGAGTAACGCCGACCTCTTCGCGGATAAACTGCGGGAGGTCATAGCGGACGCGGCAACGGTCGCCAGGCCCGTAAAGACCGCACCCCTGGAGGTGGCCGACGTCGATGACTCGGCAACCAGGGAGGACGTGGTGGCGGCCGTTGCGGCGGCGGGTGGCTGCGACGTCAGTGCGGTGAGGTGCGGGCCCATCAGGCCTGGCCGCCGCGGCATGGGCACCACGCGCGTGGAGTGCCCCATCGTCGCCGCCAGGGCTCTCCTCGCTGCGACCAAGGGGCGGCTGCCCTGGGCCTGAGCACGGCCGTGGTGCGAGCGCTTGAAGACGGCCCGATGCGCTGCTTCAAGTGCTTCGCACTCGGCCACACCCGGGCCACGTGTCCCTCCAAGGCCGACTGGGGGGACGCGTGCTACCGCTGCGGGCTCCAGGGGCACAAAAATGCCGCCTGCGGCGCCGCCACGCCGCATTGCGTGACGTGCGCCGCCAGTGGCCGCCCTGCCGACCACAAGATGGCGGGCGGGAGCTGTAAGCCCCCCGTCAAAAAGGGAGTGGTGCAGGCGCAGGCCCGACCTGCCGCCTCCGCCGCCACCGCCGTCGTCGTCGCCGCCGCAGCTCCAGCGGCGGCAACAGAGGGGGGAGCAATGACGATCGATGGATAGGGTCGACCGTCATCGCTTCCTCCAGGCGAACACCAACCACTGTAAAGCGGCCCAGGATCTGGTGGTCCAGGTCATGGCCGAGTGGTTGGTGAACGTGGCGGCGGTCGCCGAGCCGTACTCGATCCCCGGCAGCTGGCTGGGCGACGAGGACGGCTTGGTGGCACTAGCGGCGCGGTCTTCCACGGACTCCCCTCCCCTCTCGCTATTAGAGAGGGGACCGGGATACGTGGCCGCCGCGTGGAGAGACTCGGCCCTCGTGGCCGTGTACTTCTCCCCAAACCGCTCCCTGCAGGACTTCGAGGACTTTCTCGGGGTCCTGGCCGCCGTGGTCGGCAGGGCGGCGCCGCGTCAGGTCGTAGTCTTGGGCGACCTGAACGCCAAGTCGGCAGCCTGGGGCAACCCGGCCGCCTCGTGCAACGTCCGAGGTCGCGCCGTGGAGCTCTGGGCGGCCACGTCCGGCGTCTCCCTGCTCAACAGGGGGGCGGTCCACACGTGTGTGCGGCAGCGGGGAGGGTCGGTGGTGGACGTTTCGTTCGCCACCCCCGCGATAGCCGCCCGCGTCGTGGACTGGCGGGTGGAGTTGGTGGAGACCTTGTCGGACCACCACTACGTGCGGTTCGACATCGTCTCCGCCAGGGGCTCCGGAGAGTCCGCTGGGTCGGGGCAATCGCCGTTCCCGCGGTGTGGACGCCGCTGCGCGGCAGCTGGGGGATTCCCTGACCGAGGTGTGCAACTCTAGCATGCCTCGGTCTCGCCGGCCGCCACCCAGGCAGCTCCGCGCAGCGTGCGTGCGGGCCAGGAGGGCCTACACGCGGAGTCGGCGGCGGCGTCGCAGAGACTTGGCCGACGAGGACCGCCTCTACGAGGCGTACGTGGAGGCCAAGACGGTCCTCGATCGGGCTATCGCCACGGCCAAGGACTCGGCGAGAGCCGAGATGCTGGAGGGTCTCGACAATGACCCCTTCGGGAGGCCATACAAGGTGGCGCGCAGCAAGCTGCGCCCCTTCGGCCCCCCCATTGTCGAGACCCTGGAGCCCTCCCTCCTGGACGGGGTGGTGTGGTCCCTGTTTCCACGCAGGGGCAGCTTCACCCCGCCAGTGATGGCTCCGCCGCCGCCGCCGCCGCCGTCGCCGCACGGGGTGGAGGAGGAGGAGGCCCCGCCGGTCACGGAGTCTGAGCTGGGCGCGGCCATCGACCGTGTCCGCGCCAGGAAGAAGGCTCCGGGCCCCGACGGGGTCCCCGCAAGGGTGGTGGCGATCGCCGCCACCCAAATGGAGGCGCGGTTTCGGGACCTCTTCGACGCATGCTTCGCGTCGGGGAGGTTCCCGAAACCGTGGAAGGAGGGCCAGTTGTGCCTCCTTCGCAAGGAGGGCCGCCCGGCGGACTCCCCCTCGGCATACCGGCCGATCGTGCTCCTGCCGGATGTCGGGAAAATGTTTGAGGGGATAGTCGCCGCCCGCCTAAAGGAGCACCTGCGGGATGTCGGACCGGACTTGTCGGACGCTCAGTTCGGCTTTCGGGCTGAGCGTTCGACGGTGGACGCACTGGCCTGCCTCAAGGGGCAGGTGGAGGAGGCCATGCAGGCGGGGGACGGGTTGCTGGCGGTGTCGTTCGACATAGCCAACGCCTTCAACTCGATCCCCCACTCTACCATCATGGAGGCGCTCCGCTTCCACGGAGTGCCTCCATACCTGCGGCGTCTGCTGGCCAGCTACCTGGAGGACAGGGAGGTCCTCCTGGTGGACAAATCTGGCCAGGTCCGGCGATATCCCGCGGAAGCCGGCGTTCCACAGGGGTCGGTCGTGGGGCCCCTGCTCTGGAACGTCGGCTACGATTGGCTCCTGCGGGGAACTCTCCCCCGGGGCGTAAGGGTCGTCTGCTACGCGGACGACACTCTCCTCACCGCCCGGGGGGAGAGTTTCGGAGAGGCGGCCAACTTGGCCTCGGCGGGCGGCTCCCTCGTCGCAGAGAGGATCCGCCGCCTCGGCCTGACGGTGGCGCTGCACAAAACCGAGGCCGTGTACTTCCACGGTCCTCGGCAGCGGCAGCGCCCCCCGCCCGACGCCCACATCCACGTGGAGGGCGTCCGCATCGCGGTCGGGGCCCAGATGAAATATCTGGGCCTCGTGCTTGACAGCAGGTGGCGCTTCGGCCCGCACTTCCGCGGGCTGTCGGCGCGCCTGCTGAAGACCGCGGGCGCCCTCTCGTGGCTGCTCCCCAACGTGGGGGGGCCCAGCGTCCGATGCCGGCGACTCTACGCCGGCATCCTGAGGAGTATGGCTACCTACGGGGCCCCTATCTGGGAGGACTCCCTCCAGAGGAGGGAGAACGCCGCGGCCTTGCGGGCCCCGCAGAGGGCCATAGCCCAGCGGGTGGCGCGGACCTACCGCACGGTGGGCTTCGCGGCGGCGTGCGCTCTGGCGGGCACCCCGCCTTGGGAACTCGAGGCGTGGGTGCTCGCCAGAGTGTACGAGTGGACGGCGGGGCGGCGGGCGAGCGGAGAGCGCCCAGCCCCGCGTGAGAGGGAGGCCGTCCGGCGGGAGGCGAAGGAAGCCGTCGTCCGGCATTGGTCGACGGACCTCGCCACCGCGGTATTCGGTCGCCGCACACTCGACGCGATCGGGCCGCTCCTGCAAGAGTGGCTCGATCGGTCGCACGGGGTGGTCTCCTTCCGACTGGCGCAGGTGCTGACCGGCCACGGATGTTTCGGGGCCTACCTGCACCGCATCGGTCGGGAGGAGACACCGTCGTGCCGCGATTGCGGCGCGGCGGTGGACACGGCGCAGCACACCCTTGAGGGGTGCCCGTCGTGGTCGGAGCCGCGCCGCGACCTCGTTGCGGCGATCGGGCCGGACCTCTCGCTCCCCGGCGTGATCAACGCCATGCTGGGGGACGAGGGGTCCTGGGCGGCGGTAGCCTCCTTCTGTGAACAGGTCATGTCGCAGAAGGAGGCGGCGGAGCGCGCGCGCGAGGACGACCCCCTCGCGCCGGCGCTCCGCAGGCGGAGGAGGGGTCGGAGAAGACGTCAGTATGACGAGCACCTCCGACTCCTCCCTGGTGGAGGCCAGCAGGCAACGGGTGCGGGGGCACCCCTGCCTGCACTGCACGCGCATTCACCAGCGCCGGACGGGAGTGGCCAGGTGTTCCCGGCCATTCCCGTCGCCCCCCAGCCCGGGGGGCACGTAGGGCCCGCCATCTAGGCGGGCACGCGCCAGAGGGCCGTGGACGCAGAACGTCTCCCACAGCCCTCCCAACAAGGCGCCGGAGGGAACACCGCTGAGTTTTAGTGGGTATACTGTCGCCGTCATGCGACAGGGAGTCCCACACTCCCCGTCTCGCCCCCCAGCGAGCGGAAGTGCGTAATTGCCATTTCTCAGCGTCAAAAAAAAAAAAAAAAAAAAAAAAAAAAAAAAAAAAAAAAAAAAAAAAAGGTTAGGTTTGCCGCGATTGCGGCGCGGCGGTGGACACGGCGCAGCACACCCTTGAGGGGTGCCCGTCGTGGTCGGAGCCGCGCCGCGACCTCGTTGAGGCGATCGGGCCGGACCTCTCGCTCCCCGGCGTGATCAACGCCATGCTGGGGGACGAGGGGTCCTGGGCGGCGGTAGCCTCCTTCTGTGAACAGGTCATGTCGCAGAAGGAGGCAGCGGAGCGCGCGCGCGAGGACGACCCCCTCGCGCCGGCGCTCCGCAGGCGGAGGAGGGGTCGGAGAAGACGTCAGTATGACGAGCACCTCCGACTCCTCCCTGGTGGAGGCCAGCAGGCAACGGGTGCGGGGGCACCCCTGCCTGCACTGCACGCGCCTTCACCAGCGCCGGACGGGAGTGGCCAGGTGTTCCCGGCCATTCCCGTCACCCCCCAGCCCGGGGGGCACGCAGGGCCCGCCATCTAGGCGGGCACGCGCCAGAGGGCCGTGGACGCAGAACGTCTCCCACAGCCCTCCCAACAAGGCGCCGGAGGGAACACCGCTGAGTTTTAGTGGGTATACTGTCGCCGTCATGCGACAGGGAGTCCCACACTCCCCGTCTCGCCCCCCCAGCGAGCGGAAGTGCGTAATTGCCATTTCTCAGCGACAAAAAAAAAAAAAAAAAAGGTTAGGTTAGGTTAGGTTAGGTTAGCGGCCAGCCCACGACTGCCGGGTCTAAGGGTGAGACCTGGGCGAAAGTCGTGGGCCGCAAGAAGGCCCGCAAAGCCGCCAAGAAGGCCGCAGCAGCAGCATGCGCCCCAGACGTAACCGCAAAGGCGGTTGCGCAGCCTGCGCGACAGACTGCGCGACGGACTGCCAAAGGCGGTCGCAAAGGGCCGACGATACGTACCCCGCGTTCCGAAGCTGTGACGCTCACGCTACAGCCTGGGGCTGCGGAGCGCGGCGTAACGTACCAGTCGGTCATTGCTGAGGCCAAGGCCAAGATCAAATTATCTGATCTTGGCCTTCAGTCCGTCACCCTTAGGCAGGCTGCCACGGGTGCGCGGCTCTTTGAGGTGGCTGGTGCTGCGAGTGGCAGTGCCGAAAAGGCGGACGCTCTGGCCGCCAAGATGAGGGAGGTCCTCAACTCCGAGGACGTCCGGGTCTCCAGGCCAATGAAAACCGCAGAGGTGCGGATTTCTGGTCTGGATGACTCCGTGACCTCTGAGGAGGTGGTGGCGGCCGTTGCCCAAAGTGGAGAGTGTCCGCCGGGCAATGTGCGGGCTGGCGATATACGCGCCGACGCCACCGGACTCGGCGTAGTCTGGGTTCGGTGCCCTGTGGCGTCGGCGAAGAAGATCGCCGAGAGCGGCAGATTGCTGGTAGGCTGGGTTGCAGCGAGGGCGAAACTCCTGCAGCCCCGGGCTTTGCGGTGCTTCCGGTGCTTGGAGAAGGGGCACGTCCGGGCAAAGTGCACCGCCGAAACTGACCGTAGTGATCTTTGTTATCGCTGCGGTCAGCCCGGCCACAAGGCGGCCCAGTGTTCCGCGGCACTCAACTGCATCTTGTGTTCGGATGCAGGGAAGCCAGCGGGACACAAAGTGGGCGGAGGGGCCTGTGGCGCGCCTGCCAGCAAGGCCAAAAAGAAGAAAAAGAAGAGGAGCACCAAACCTGCCGGGGAAACCTCGCCTCCCCCGCAGGCTAGTAGCTCCGCGGCCGACTCCCGGCCCAGGACCGTTGCCGAGGGAATGGAATGTTAATAATGCTCCAATTCCATTTTCTCCAGGGCAACATCAACCACTGTGCCAGAGCTCAGGATCTCCTACTCCAGAGCATGGCACAGTGGTCGATTCACGTGGCTGTGGTCGCCGAACCGTACTTCATCCCCGCCCGTCACAACTGGCTGGGATGCGCTAACGGTTCGGTGGCCATTATTGGCGAGACTCTGACCGACCCGTCTCGGGGCCGCGGCTGGGTTGCTGCGGTCTCGGGTGGCATCGTCATTGTGGGGGCGTATTTCTCTCCCAACAAGAGTCTCGCCGACTTTGAGGGTTTCCTTGTTGGGAGCCGTCGTAGGCCGCCATCACCCTCGTCCCGTTCTGGTGCTCGGGGATCTCAACGCCAAGTCATCGGCGTGGGGATCTCCGGTCACTGACCCTCGGGGCGAGGTGCTAGAAGAGTGGGCGGTGACGACCGGTCTGGTCGTCCTGAATCGGGGTTCGGAATACACATGCGTGCGGCAGCGGGGCGGGTCGATAGTGGACGTCTCGTTCGCTAGCCCCTCTGTCGCCGGCCGAGTCCGCGACTGGCGTGTCGCCGTGGAGGTGGAGACGCTGTCGGACCATCGGTATATCCGGTTCGACGTCTCTGCCCAGACCGCGAGCGGCCGCCATCCAACAACCCCGATTAACGACGGCCCGCGTTGGGCGCTTAAGCGCATCGACAGGGAACTACTCGAGGAAGCTGCATTAGTCCAGTCCTGGACCTGGGAGTCGACGACGGACGGCCCCGTCGACGTTGAGGCGGTGGCGCTGTGGTTTCGGGGGGCGATGACGCAGATCTGCGACGCGTCCATGCCCCGTGTCCGCCAACAGTCCGCAAGGCGCCAGGTGTACTGGTGGACCGCCGAGATCGCGCAATTGCGCGTAGCGTGCGTTGCGGCTCGCCGCCGGTACACCCGATACCGGAGACGACGTCGACGGGATTCCGCCGAGGAGGACGCGCTGTATGAGGTGTACCGCGCGTCCAAGGAGACTCTGTGGCTGGCCATCGGCGACTCAAAGTCGCGCGCCAGGGAGGAGCTGCTGGGGTCCCTTGATCGGGATCCGTGGGGGCGCCCCTACCGTTGGGTACGGAGCAAGTTGCGTCCCTGGGCGCCTCCACTGACGCGAAGCATGGAACCCCAGTTGCTAGAGGCGGTGGTGTCGGCCCTCTTCCCAGGGCGACCGGAACACGTTCTCCCGGCGATGGCTTCGCCCTCAGCCACAGACTCTCCAGAAGAAGAGGAGAGCACCGATGTCCCCGAGGTGACGCAAGCAGAGATGGGAGCGGCCGTGTCGCGACTCCGGGCTAAGAACACAGCGCCCGGACCCGACGGAGTGCCTGGTCGAGCTCTCGTCCTGGCTCTGAAGGAGCTAGAGCCCCAGCTGAGGAGGCTTCTCACGGCATGCCTCGAGCAGGGTCAGTTTCCCAGTGTGTGGAAGGAGGGGAGGCTGGTCCTCCTCAGGAAGGAGGGGCGCCCCGCGGACTCGCCGTCCGCGTATCGGCCCATAGTGCTGCTTGACGAGGCGGGCAAACTTTTTGAGCGTATCATCGCAGATCGCCTCGTCAGCCACTTGTGCAGGGAGGGGCCGAACCTGGACGACAACCAATTCGGTTTTCGTCGGGGGCGCTCCACCATAGACGCCATCATGCGCGTGAGGGCCCTGGCGGAGGAGACGGTGTCCCGGGGTGGGGTGGTGGTGGCGGTGTCTTTAGACATCTCCAACGCATTCAACACCCTACCCTGGAGTTGTATTCGGGAGGCCCTGAAATACCATCGCGTGCCTCCCTACCTCCGCCGTACAGTAGGGGCTTACCTGGAGGGTAGATGCGTCACCTATCGGGGACGTGACGGTGCTGGTCGGCACCTCACGTCGTGCGGTGTTCCACAGGGATCGGTCTTGGGACCGCCCCTGTGGAACATCGGCTACGACTGGGTGCTGAGAGGCGAACTCCCGCCGGGCGCCGACGTGACGTGTTATGCGGATGACACGCTCGTAACTGCCCGGGGGAGCTCGCACAGGGAAGCGACGTTGTTAGCCACGGCTGCGGTGTCACAGGTGGTGAACCGCATCCGGCGCCTGGGCCTGGAGGTGGCCCTGAACAAGTCGGAGGCCATGGTGTTTCATGGCCCTCGACGGGCGCCGCCGCCGGGATCACACATCGTGGTCAGCGGGACCCGGATAGCTGTCGAGTCCACCATGAAGTATCTGGGATTGGTGCTCGACAGCCGATGGGAATTCGGGCCCCACTTCCGGCGGCTGGTGCCCAAGTTGATGGGCGCAGCGGGCGCGCTTTCAACGTTGCTTCCCAACTTGGGGGGCCCGAGCGCCGCCTGTAGGCGGTTGTACGTGGGAATCGTGCGGTCCATGGCCCTGTATGCGGCCCCTGTGTGGGCGCTGGACATGACGGCCGGCACTCTCGCCATTCTGCGCAAACCGCAGAGGGTGATGGCCGTCAGAGTCATCCGCGGGTACCGCACGATTTCCTACGAGGCGGCTTGCGTCCTGGCCGGATCCCCGCCCTGGGACCTAGAGGCGAAAGTACTCGCGTCGTTGTATCGATGGCGCGAGGAAGAGCGGGCACGGGGCTCGAGGCCGGTGCAGCGGCAGATCGCGCTGCGCCGAGAGGAGCTCCGTCAGGTCTTGGTGGCGGAATGGCGGCAGAGGCTTCTGCGCCCTACCGCCGGCCTCGCTACCGTCGAGGCGATCCGGCCAGTACTCGACGACTGGCTCGGGAGAAGGCACGGCTCCCTGTCTTTTAGAGTGACACAGGTGCTGTCGGGGCACGGCTGCTTCGGCAAGTACCTGTGCCGCATAGACAGAGAGCCGGACGCTCGGTGCCACCACTGCGTCCATTGCGGGGAGGACACGGCGCAACACACGCTCGCCGAGTGTGTAGCTTGGGAGGAGCAGCGCCGTGTCCTCACAAATGAAGTAGGAGGCGATCTGTCGCTGCCGGCCGTAGTGCAGAGTATGGTCGGCAGCGCAGAGTCGTGGGACGCGGTGGTGTCCTTCTGCGAGGACGTGATGTCGCAGAAGGAAACTGCGGAAAGGGAGAGGGAGATCTCCACTCCCTTCCCTGGCCGCAGAAGGCGCACCGGGCGCAGGGGAAGGGCGGACAACGCCCTTTTCCAGCCCCCATGAATGGGTCCAGGGGCGAGGGACTTGGGGAAGTCCCTCGCCCCCTATTTGATGGACCCGAGTCGCAGGCGCGCGCGGGTGTCGGCGCGCGCCTCTGAGGCGATGCACGGGGTAGTTCAACACCTCACTACCCCGTGCAGGAGGCGAGGCCGGGACAGACCCGACCAGCACTAGTGCGGGGCTGCGGAAGAATTAGGTTTCCCGCGGCCCCCCACGCACGTGTGAGGAGACACCGGGGTGGTTTTAGCCGGTAAGAATCCGGCACACCCCTCCGCCATTCCCCAGGCGGAGGTAGTCCATGAGGATTTCCCCCCGTTAAAAAAAAAAAAAAAAAAAGGTTAGGTTAGGTTAGGTTTTTTTTTTTTTTTTTTTTTTTTTTTTTTTTAAATGAGTATTACACCGCGGACATGTAGATCCGCGCCTTTTTTTGAGAAGATTTTATTATAAAAAAAAATTTTACATTTATATTTTATTGTACAGTGCTCCTCCTCGGACGGTGAAGACATGTCTATTTCTAATATATATACTTATGACTACGTGAGTCCATCATGTTTTTTTTTTTTTTTTTTTTTTTTTTTATTTAATGTTTTCATGGTACATAATTTTTTAACGATGACAAAGGATTTTTATTTCTACTTAATACAATTAAATTTTACTTAATTCTCGATACATTTGCTTATAGTTTATTACATATTGACAGTTTTGTTACAATGGTGTTTCATGGTTATGACTATGGCTTATAACTATTTACTTGGTACTTTCATGGCGGCGCAGTCCGCCTTGCCTGGGTAAGTCGGACTACGCCGCCATTTGTTTAATTATTATTACACACACAAATAATGGCCTAAAGTTATTTACAATTTCTGAAGGACGGGAATAAATTTTTGATAGGAGTTTTGTGGGATTATGGATTAATTGGCTTTATGAAATTATGGGACTATAGGGTTGGACTAGTTATGGTCTTTTTATATTAGGTTTGATGACCAGGGATTTGGCAATTTTTATTAATTTTTCCACGACAGCCGCGTCTCGGTGCTGCATGGCCGTCTTTAGATTATAATCGACGACCTTTTTGGTTGGCGCATCCATCGCTCTCCTGGCAAAGCGGCCCGTGGCGTCGCCGGCGTCGTCGGTGTAGTAGACGCAGCTGTTCCTGTGTCGCGACACTGCCACCACCGCGTGGGAGATGCTGTCGTGGATTTCTAGCCTCCTGGACTTGGTGTTGATGATGACGACACTGTCGTAGGTCAACCCCTGCGCTTCGTGAATGGTTAGGGTGCGCGACCCTTCGCCCGACCCGTATCCCTGGTTAATGAGAGAGGACTTCTCTCCTTGCGTATGAACCAGGAATAGGGTGTTTTCAGCGGTCTTTGGTATTTGCGCACCCGTGAAGCGTTCCATTTTCAGGGAGTGGACCCGCGACAGCTTCGTCTGAGAAGAATATATACCGGAGTATATATCACTCAGTACAAACGCTATGTCCATGGGGTTTCGGTGTGTGCACAAAAGTTCCTGGGTGACTCCTGCCACCAGTCCTGGACGGGTATACCTTAATACGAACAGGTTCTCTCTGTCCAGGAATGGAAGCTGGTTTATGTCTCCGATGAGGACAACTTCGCTTGCCCCTGACAACTTAACAGCCATGACTATGGCCCCAAAATGGTTCATCAGCGCTTCGTCTACCGTGAGGCGGTAGCACGAGTCTTGCTTTTTGAAACCATTTGCTAATATTGAGGCCATAGTACGCACTTTTGTCTTTACACGATCTCCTAAGCAGTGCGCCAGCTTTTCTCTGAGATCTTTGGCTGCTTCAGTTGTCGTGGTGGCTACAACGTCCTTCTCCCCATCGAAGTGTTTTACCACCCAGGTTGTCTTACCACACCCCGGAACCCCATTTACCCACCTTATATTGGGTATCGCCCAACGCTCCCGCATGTTGGAAGTCTCTAGAATGGACTGAGCCATTCCGAGGATCTTATCATCCAACATGATTTTGGTGCATTTGGCGACAACCAATACCGGGTCGTCATCCGGTGTTGAGAATTTTTGTTTGCCTGAGCGCTCCGTCTCCTCCTCGTCCAGGGCTACAAATCCACTCTTCGCGCTGTAAGCTGCCATATACGACCCCGTCATTTCTCCCGTTATTACTTGAGAATTGACGTTGTCGTACACGGCTGCTTCGGCTTCCTCGAGCAGGACCCTGAGAAGACCCTCTGATTTTCTTTCGAAGGTCTGCAGGATCTTTTTGCATTTCGCGAGGTTGACCTCTCTGGTCGCTCTCACGATAGCAACGTACTCGAGGAAGGCGCTCTTGACGTGGTCCGTGTCCCCTGAGTCGACTGCGAGGGTCGGTGGGCTGACTTGCCCTGTATCGGCTCTGGTTGGTATAGGCTTCCGCACTGGTGGTTCACTTGGAGGTTTGCTGAGAAACCTCTCCAGTGCTTCCCCTTGCCTTTTGGGTGGTGTTTGTCGGCTGGTGCTAGGGAGCAGAAGATTGAGGAAGGTGCCGAATGTTTTCTTTCGGCTCCTCTCCCGGGCCTGGTCCTCCGGGCTGGTTTGTTTGTTCTGCTCCTTTGCAACTTTCTCGGCCGTCAACTTCTGCTGGGCCCTTTCCGCTCCGCTCTGAGTGGCCGGGTTTGATTGGGGGTTCGTCGTACTGGCTGTTGGGTCTCGAGGTTTTTTGAGAAAACTCAAAGTTTCCCCTCGGTCCTCGTAGACCACCACCTCATGCTGTTCTGAGGCCCTTAGACAGCCAAAGCGGTCTACAACTTCCCCCCTCTCTCCTCCGACCATCATCGCGTCCACACTTATGCGACGGGCAGCAAGTGCCGTGTGGTCTCCTGCCTCCCTGATCTTAAGAAGTAGCGAGCATGCCTGGACAAATGGGGTTTCCTCTCTCCACTCGAATATCGCGATTGTCTTATCTTTGTGTCGCAATATTCGGCACCGGTGAGAGGCCACTTCCACCTGAGGCAGGGCAGCATACTTGCTGCCTTTCATGCTCGTTTTGCTGGTACTTCCGTTGATCAAGGCGGCAAGGCCTGGTGAAATATGGATTCGGGCCCCAGCTCGGCTTGACCCAATGCAGAAGCTCACACCTAACCTTTCGCGTTCCCTATCCATGAACAGGGCGACGCCCCGCAGTCTGATTCCGGGAACACCGTCTCCTCCGCACGCCAAGAATTCTGAGATGGGCATGGGGTTTATGAGAGTTTGTTGGTTGGCTTCTGCGTTGTCTCTCTCGGGATCTATGGCCGATAGTGCTGGTCTTTGAGTTGTGTCGGTTGGTGTGACTTGTGTAGTTGTTGTTGTTGTAGTTGTTGTCGTTGTTGTTGTTGTTATTGTTGATGTTGTTGTGAGTGTTGTGAGTGTTGTGTGTTGTGTTGTCTGTTGTGGTCTGCTTCGGGTCCGTGTACCCGCCTCGGTCTTGTTTGCCGCGACTGCGACTACGGCTACTTTACTCGCGAATGCCAAGAATGGTTTACGTGTGGCTGGACTCTCCATGATGGTCTGGAGTGTGGACTGGCCTAGCTGGATTTCGATCTTCATCTCCAGCTCCATTCTTTCTCGGCAAAACCGTGGGCATTCGAAAAGTAAGTGCCAGACTGTTTCTTCGGAGGCGGGATCACAGACGCACGATGGACTGTCCTTGAGGTGAAAACGGTGGAGATACGCTGAGAATCCTCCATGCCCGGTGAGGACTTGCACATGGAGCGGTGTAAGGTCTGTACCCCTAAGTGTTCTATTTGCCGCTTGGACGTCTGGAAAGAACACTTTTGTGACCGCTCCCGTGCTCGAGGACTCGTAACGCGCTTGCCACTTCTTGATGGTCTGTTCCCGTATCTTCTTTCTCACGTACGATACGGGTACCATGGAGTAGTCTGCCACCGTTTTCGTAAGAGCTGCCTCTTTGGCCAGCTCGTCCGCTCTTTCATTCCCGGCTGTTCCCACGTGGGCCTTGAGCCAAAAGAGCCTCACATCTCTACCCTCCTCTCTGATATTTCGGACGCATCTCTTTATCTGGAGTGCCAGGTGGTGAGTGACGGATGGGCTCCTCAGCAGGTCGAGTGACGATCTTGAGTCACTCAGTATGCTTGCGGAGGCCACCCTGGAATCTCTCACCATCTTGACAGCTCTGAAGAGTGCGTACAATTCAGATTGGAAGACAGTGTTGTGGGGCTCCAAGCCGAAGGTGTTAAAGCTGGTCTCCTTCCCGTTTTCCCACCAAGTTAGGGCAGCTCCGACTTTGCCGTCGATCTTGCTGCCGTCGGTAAATATTTGAGGACCGTTGACTTGATGGGTTTGAAGGGTTTCAGGAGTCCAGTCTTCCAGGCGAGCGTACTCGGTTGTTATGAGTTTCGCTGGGTGGGGATTTTTTGTGAAGTGCAGGTTGCACTCCAGCTCTCGGCCCGGCGGTATGAAGTCCTGGGAGTGACCTTTCTTGATTTTAAAGAGGGTGGCCGCCTCGATGACCCTGAGGTCAAGGGGGAGTTGTCCCGACAGAATGAGTGCCGATGATAGAGAGACCGTGCGGTATGCTTTGCAGATTTTCTGCGCAAAGCCTCGCTGCAGCGCGTCGAACTGATTCCTTGTCATCAGTTTTTCCGCCGCAGGGGCCCACGCGCTCGCTGCATACAGCACGATCGGCTCTATCACCGACACATATATCGTCCTTATTATTTCCTTGTTGAGACCCCACGTCACCCTCGCCGCGCATGCAAGCTGCTTATAGATGTCTGCTGCCCTTTTACAGGTTGCAGACACGTGCGCGTTGAAGGTGAGTTTGGAGTCTATCGTGAGCCCCAGCAGCTTTACCTGGGGAACCAGGTTCAACCGCGTGCCCGACATGTAGAGTATCGGGACGTCGTATTTCAGCTTTCTAGTTAGCACCATCGCATTTGTTTTGTGCGCGGCGAAACTCAGCTTATTTCGGACGCCCCAACTCGACACTACTTCGAGCACTTGGTTGGCTGATTGCTGGAGGGGCCCAGACTTGGAGTCGGAAAAGACGAGGACGACATCATCTGCGAATGCTTGACAGTATACTCCCATACTAGCCATTTTATGTAGGAGCGAATCTAGGATGAGGTTCCAACACGTCGGACCGGCTATTGAGCCCTGGACGCATCCTTTCGTGGTACCCTTCTCACTAGTCGCTCTGGCATAGTTTACCCTGACTTTCCGGTCTTTTAAGTATGAGGCGACAAGAGCGTAAAGGTTTCTTGGACAGTTCTTGACCACCATCTGTCTTTTTAATGCGGGCCACCACGCGTTATCGAAGGCCCCCTCTATATCCAATGATACCAAAAGCACGATCTTTTTGGCTTTTATTTCAGCACGTATGTGCTCCATTAGATCATAGAGGGCGTCCTCGGTACCGCGCTGCGGCATGAACCCGTATTGTCTATTGTTGAGTGTAGGTAGGAAGTGCCACTGGAGTCGGCCGACTAGAAGTTTCTCTACCATTTTGCCCAGTACCGAGAGCAGGCCGATTGGCCTGTATGACTTTGGGCTGGTGTAGTCATCCTTTCCAGGCTTACGGAGTATGCACACGTGGGCTACTTTCCACTGCCTTGGGAAGTGTGACAGCGACAGAACTCTGTTGGCTATCGCTAGAAACACCTCCCTGTCGCAGTTTATTGCAGCTGTGCATATGTCTGCCGTTAATCCATCAGGGCCGGGAGCTTTTTTCGGATTTTGGTTTTGGAGAACCATTTCCAGCTCCGCAGCAGTGAAGGGTGGGTCATCGGCAGACAGACCTTGGGGGCTTTTTTCCTCCGCTAGCCTTCTCAGTGCAATGTGGTATGGATGTTCGGCATCCGTTGAGTCGTCAGGGTAGAAGGTTTTTGCCAGAAGATCCGCGGATTGCTCCGGACCGAGCGTCTCACCTGCGGTGTTTCTCAGGAGCGCGTCGTCCTGTCTCCTGGCTGTTTTCCTTATTACCCTGTAGATGCCGTCCCACATGCTCTCTCGGTCCTGCTTCGAGCAGAACTCCTTCCAGTTGGCCGTGGCGGCTTCCGTTGCGGCTGTGGTGTATAGTTGTTTTGCCAGCACGTATTCTTCGATGGTGAAGTGTCTCCGACTCGCGGCTGCATTTCGGATCCTTCTCTTTTTTCTTTTCACATCTCGTTGGAGACGGTCTAGAGAAGGACTCCACCATGGTGGCTTGGCGTTTTGTTTTTGGTGTCCGATCTTCGGGATCGTTTCCTCACACGAGCGGTGGATGATGTGGGTGTACTTCGTTATAAGGTTTTCCAGATCCTCTGGGTTCGTGACTTCCAAGACTCTTTTCGGCGTGAGCTCGTCGTCCGCTAGACCAGCTTTGAAGCGCGCGCTGAAGTCTGACCATTTTGCCTTCTTTGTGTTATAGATGCGCGTAGAAACCGGCCTCAGAGGTTCTAAGGCTTTCTCTAAGCGCATCGAGAAGGTGATTGCATTGTGGTCTGATGTTGTGAGACTTCTTTCTACGCGCCACTCCTCTACCTTTCCCAGCAGTGACAGGCTGCACGCGGTCACGTCGACAATGCTTGTAAAGCACCTGTCGCCTCGGTAAGTCTCGAAAGTCGGAGTTTGGCCCGTGTTTAGGATCTGGAGATCCCGCTCGTTGAGGAAAGAGTTGTACGCCGCCCCTCGGTGGTTTTCGGAGACACTTCCCCACCAATGGCTCCAGGCGTTTACGTCACCTCCCACCAGGATGTTTTGGGTGTGTAGATTGTGTATGGTGTGCTCTGTAGCGGTGATGTATGGTTCTATTTCTTGGTCACCCTCGAAATAGACCGACAGTACTCCGAAACTGAGCTGTCCTGCCTTCAGTAAGACGGCGGCGATGTTCTCTGTCACGATCTGAGGGTCGTGGATGACCTCCAGATTGCTACCGAAAACAACGATCGCCGCCTTGACTGGTTTTTGGCGGTTCAGGCTGCACTGGATAACATGTGTGCCGGGGCACTGTTTCATCACACCTGTTCTTCCAACATAGGGTTCCTGAACAAGTGCTACTGAAACTCCCTTTGCCTGGGCCGCCATGTGCAGTTCTTCTGTAGCTAGTTTGGAGCGTTGAAGGTTGACTTGTATGAACTTCAACCTTGCTGTCGGCCTTATGGGGATTTGGAGGGTGACGGGTTGTATTGTGTGTTCCTCCTGGTCGCCTTTAGCAGTAGGAAACGCGCGACCTGGCTATCCCATCCCACTTTTGTCTTTCCGGACAGTCCTCGCTGAAGGTCGTGTGGGCGAGGTCACTGCCGGATCTTTTGGCCACCTGGCAATTTATACAGGTTGGCTGTTTTCCTGCCGCCCGACTGGGGCAGTCCCCTCCCGTGTGCGCTCCTGCGCAGTAATTGCACGTATCTTTCTGGGCCTTGCATATGGTCCTGTTGTGACCATACCCAAGGCACTTCGTGCACTGTACGAGAGGGGACTGATCCCCAATCGGGCATCTCTGGATGCCTAGGTGGACTTTTTGCGCCTTCGTGAAACGCTTCCAGAGCTCTGGGGAGAGCTCCAGAACCGGGTGGCACTCGTGGGGGTTTCTCGCACGCTTCCTGTACCGCACTTTCAGGGTTTGTCCTTCCACGGCGATGTCTTGCAGAAGGTGCTTATTCTGCGCCTTGAGGAGATCAACTATCTCCCCATCGCCGTAGCTGGACAAAACCCCTCTTATGCAGACCAGGGGGTTTTGCGGTTTGGGCTCCTGGACCTTGAGACCTGCGTTGGACTTGAATTGATCCCTGATCAAATTCAAGTCGGTCTTGCTGGCGCATCTCAAGACGACCTTCTGGTTTCGTGCTTTACGCACTGCGTCGACTCGGGCGCCGCTTTTTTTGAGGTCCAGGGCGGTCCTGATCCTCTCGATCACATTGTCCCCCGTGTGTTTGGGGTCTGTCGACGAGACGATCAGGGTGTGGTTTGGTTTGGGGTCTTGTTGAGTTTGTTTCGGTGTGCTTGCAACCTGGGCAAAGGTTTTTGGGCCCTGTTGTTGTTGGGGCGGTCTGTCCGCTTTGCCCAGGTCTGCGACACCTTTCTCTATTATCTGGAGGGTCTTTTTCACCTCGCCGACCGCGAGCTCCGCTTCCAAGTTCATAGCCGGGGCCTGCTGGACCAGTGGCTCCTTGTCCCGCAGAACTCGGATGTCGGCGGATACTATGTCCAGTCTCTCCGCTATGGGTTTAAGGTGTTTTGTAATGTCTATGGGTGTTGGTGGTGGTGGGGGTGACACAACTGGCCGGTTGGTGATATTCTTAATCTCCGTTCTTAATTGAGATATTTCTTGCTCGAACTGGGTTGTGGTAAGCAAGTGGTCCGTGTCACAGATGTTTTGTGTCGTACGATCCGGGAGTAATTCTTTGGGCTGGGCGAGGTCCTCTTTGAGCCTGTCCAGAGCCTTCCTCAGCTGGTCTAGCTGGTTTGAAATACTCGTCACGTTTGTGTCGAGACGAGAAAGCCCAGTCCCCATTGAGTCCCATTTGGTCTCACCTGGGGTTTTTGCGCTTTCCCGTCTCGTCACCTCGTGCTCTTTGAGGCTCTGGTTGCTTGCCTTCTTGACCTCTTCCTTGACCTCTTTGATACCGTTAAGGGCCTCAAGGGTCTCGTGTCCCAGCCACTCCCGGATGTCCTTGGTCTGCTTTTTTGTGTCCGTTACGTCGGTCCTCATCACTGATAGCTCCACCTTCATGGCCATCAAGTCCCTGGTGTGAGCTCTCTCGACACGCACAAGTTCTTGTGCGTGTCGGGAGCGCTCCTTTTCCAAGTTGTATTTGTGACGTCCTCTGGAGTCTGCCAGTGACAAGCAGACCTCGTACAGGCCCTGCAGACATTCGTGACACGTGGCCTTGCATTCTCTTTTCATATTCCCCGCTGTCTCCAACGCGTCCTTGCCTCTCTGGAGAAGTTCATTGGCCTCTCTGGTTGCCAGGTCCATCTCCACCCCTGTTCCCCTTCTCGGCGTTCTATATAGAAGGCTCGGTCGCCCGCTCTTCTGGACACTGGGTTGGCCCGCTGAGGAGGCTACCGAGCTTTCGTCGTCCGAGTTTATCGGGTGGGGGGGGGAGATGCCACACTGCGTCCATTCTATGACCTGGCCAGAGGTGACAGAGGTGACAGACATGACTCTATCTTCCTCCGGCGTGAAAAACTCCAGGTTCGGCTCTTCTGGCAATGTCGACACAGATTGCTTGTCTACCTCTGGTTCCGACTCTGCCCTACTCGCCAGTGGCTGGCTCGATGGACGCGCCGCCTTTTCCGAGACCACGGACTTAGCTGTATTTTTTAGGACTTTGGTAGGGGTAAATAGGGGGGGGTCCGTGTGAGGGGTGGGGGTACGGGGGTATTGGGGGGGGCACTCACGCGGTGCGGGGGATGAGGTAGGTCTCGGAACTCTGGGCCCCTAGGAGGGTCTCAGAGGGGGGGGTGGCAATTTTTTGGGGGGGGGGAATACTGGGGTGGGAAGGGAGGGGATTCCTGCTGGCTGTGGCAAGGTCTTGGAGTTCCAAGCCAGACAAGCCCAAACACAGGGTGGTTGGGGTGTAGGGTTGAGGAGTTCCCTCGGGTCAGGTCTTCGTGACTCTGGGCCCCTAGGAGGGTCTCAGAGGGGGGGGTGGCAAGTTTTTTGGGGGGGGAATACTGGGGTGGGAAGGGAGGGGATCCCTGCTGGCTGTGGCTAGGTCTTGGAATTCCAAGCCAGACAAACCCAAACACAGGGGGGTTAGGGTAAGGGGTTAAGGAGTTCCTTCAGGGCGTACCTGGTGGCTGGTCGTGGAGTCGTCACGCTGATGCTGCACTGCAGACGGATTCCTCGGCCGGCTTCGGAGTCTTCAGTGAGGGCTGGGATGACAGTGGTTCTTGTCGGAGAAACACGTGGGTGAAAAGTGAGGTTACTACCGCGTGTTTTTTGACGATTTTCCGATCCTTATTTCTCCGCCCAGCCTGCTCCGATTTTGACGATCCCGGTGTTGTTGGATTGGCCTTTTTGGCGTCTCGCAGTGATAACGTTTGCAGCTATTTTCCACTGACCCTGACGATGTTATTAGCCTCCAAAGTTGCAGGGGTCCTGTTCCGCAACCCGTTGACGCAGAGACTTGCCCACACTAATCCTGGTGATTCAACACTACACAAACACACTGGCAAACTTTGGCGCACTTTACTCGACGCGAACTATTTTTTTGAAATTTTTTACGCGGAGTAGATGTTACTTGGACGATGTTCTATCGGGTACTGGGTTAGGTTAGGTTAGGTTAGGTTAGGTTTTTTTTTTTTTTTTTTTTTTTCTCTAATTCCTCTGACTCTAGGTCAAAGCCTGTTTTATCTAAGTTGCTCTTTCATTCTAGTTCCATCAATTATTCTTCTCGTACTTTTATTCCACATACTAATTATCTTTCTTTCATTCCTCTCATTCACACTTTTTCCGGTGGGACTCCGGTCTATACTATTTACTATGCTATCTACTTTATTTAGTTATTGTTGGTTGGGTTGGGGTTTACCCAAACAAAATCTTTACGTTTAATCGTTACTCAGTTAACACCAATTACATTATAAACTTATATCAAAATACATTCTTAGTGTTCTACCTTAATGACTATACATATTTTACTTTGTTTTTGACAATTGGTTCTTATTCTTAATATACATAATTTATTGGTAGGATTTTTCAAATTTCCCAGTCTATTTTACCTCTAGATAATATTCTAAGGCTTAAAACTATGCTTTCCTTTCTTATCTTTATTTAGTTTCTTATAATTACAATGTATGATGTACATTATATATTACACAATATATGGTCATCATACTAGTTAACTCTTATTCCTTTTTATGACCGTTTCTATTATTTTAAAGCAATAGTCCATGAAGACTTTCCTTTCTTTGCCTGCCATTATATCTTTTATGTTTTCTAGTGTAAGCTTTGTATCTATTAGTTGTTTGATCTGGAATCTTTGCCGTTCAAACGCTGGGCATTCCAGTATAATGTGGGGTACGGTCTCATTTATGTCTGGGTCACAGACACATGAGGGACTCTCCTTACACTTAAAACGACTTAAGTATTCGGAGAATCCCCCATGTCCGGTGAACAGTTGCGTGCTCAGACAGCTCGGTTCGAATTTGCGGATAATGCTATACGCCGCAGTCACATCCGGGAAGAAAATTTTTGTTATTCCGGCTACTGTTCCGGATTTGTATCTCTCGTCCCATTCGCGAATCGACTGCTGCCGGAGCTGTCGTTTCGCGAATGAGACGGGAAACAGGTCGTAATTTGACTTTCTTTTATTAGGCGCCAGGGCGGCCTCCTTGGCAAGTTCGTCTGCCCTTTCGTTTCCCTCCAATCCTGCGTGTGCTTTAATCCAGAACAAAGTAATAACTTTGTTCTGACGATTGGCGTATGATAAGTTTTCACGAGTTTCAACGGCTAACGGATGGAGGGAGCCAAGGTTTGTTATCGTCTGTAGCGCCGCCATAGAATCGCTGTAGATTCCGAATGTGACTGCTTTGTGTTTTTTGATAAGTCTCGAGGCCTCACAGACGGCGAGCAGCTCCGCCTGGTAGACTGTGCAGTAAGACGGCAAGCAGAGTTTTATACTTTATGACATATGCGGCCAAAGCCGCAGCGCCGCGTGCCGCCCAACCGGCACAAGCGGCCCCTGCTGCTGCTGCCACTGCTCCAACTGCCGCCTCGCAGAAGGCAAAATCGAAACGGCAGATGAAGAAAGAAGCCAAACTGGCCAAAAAGGCGGGTGCTGCGGCTGCTGCGCCTGCACAAACTGCCAGACCAGCAGCCGGCAAACCCGCCACTGAGCCTGAGGCGGAGTGGACGATCGCGGGCGCCGCCAAGAAGTCCAAAAGGGCGCGCCAGCGGGCCAAAAAGAAGGCCCAGAAGGAGGAAGCAGTGGCCAAGCGCGAGACCGCGAGGCTCAGTGCGCCCCGCTCCACAGCGGTGGTACTCACCCTGCAGCCAGGGGCGGCGGAGCGTGGCCTCACCTATGCCGGGATCCTGGCGAAGGCGAAAGCCGAGATATCGCTCAGTGATCTCGGCATAACGGGCGTCCGGTGCAAAACCACTGCTACCGGCGGCCGCCTGCTAGAAATAGCGGGATCAACCAGTGGCCCAAAAGCAGATGCCCTCGCCGAGAGACTCAGGGCGTCTCTAGGCCCCGATGACGTTAGAGTGTCCAGGCCAACCAAGTGCGCAGATCTGCGCATTTCGGGCCTGGACGACTCCGTCACAGAGGAAGAGGTCGCCGCTGCCGTCTCCAAGGCCGGAGGATGCCCGCCGGAACAAGTCAAGGCGGGCACGATGCGCTGGGGCTTCTCCGGTCTCGGGTCAGTTCTCGTAAGCTGTCCCGTAGCGGCGGCCAAAAAGGTCGCGGATAAACGGCTGCTGGTTGGGTGGGTCTCGGCGCGGGTCGCGCTCTTAACGCCCAAGCCCTATCAGTGCTACCGCTGTCTGGAAGCAGGACATGCGGGGGCACGGTGCACTGGGGTAGACCGCAGCAGGATGTGCTTCCGCTGCGGTCAGCCCGATCACAAGGCTGGCACTTGCACTGCTACGCCGCACTGCGACATCTGTGCGGCATCTGGCAAGCCAGCCCAACATCGGATCTGGTCGCAGGCCTGCGCCAGGCCCACCAAGAAGAAGAGCAATGCCAAGAGACAGCCGGCTCATCCGCTGGCCAGTAACTCGGACACGACAGAGAAGGCAACCAGCTCCTCGCAGCCGGTTCACCCGCCGGCTGCGGCAGAACATCCGCCGAGGGCTGGGGAGGAGGCAACGGCCATGGACACACACTAATGGCCCTACGTCGTCTCCTCCAAGCCAACATAAACCACTGCGCCAGGGCTCAGGATCTCTTGCTCCAGAGCATGGCGCAGTGGTCTATCGATGTGGCAGTTGTCGCCGAGCCGTATTTTGTGCCACCCAGGGATGACTGGGTGTGCGACACGAACCGCTCGGTGGCACTGATCATGAGGTCTGCCGCTGACACCCTTCCCTTCGAGGCCGTCACCCGAGGGCGGGGCTATGTCGCGGCAATTTGGGGTAACGTTATGGTCGTGGGGGTGTATCTCGCCCCCAGCCTTTCTCTCGCCGACACGGAGAATATCATCGTGGAGTTTGGCACGGTCGTCAGTCGTAGCCGTCCTCGTCCCGCGATCGTCCTGGGGGACTTCAATGCCAAATCTACGGCTTGGGGTTCCCCGGCTACGGATGCGCGGGGCGAGTTAGTGGAGGAGTGGGCGGTCGAGCAGGGCCTGCTTCTCCTGAACCGGGGTTCGGTGCAGACGTGCGTGCGGCAGCGGGGTGGGTCAATAGTGGACCTGTCGTTCGCTAGCCCCGCTCTCGCGCGCACTGTCCAGGACTGGCACGTCCTTGAGGAGGTGGAGACGCTGTCCGATCATCGATATATTCGATTTAGCGTCTCCGCCCAGACCTCGGTTGAGCCGGTCCAAGCGGCCCCGGTGGGCGTTGGAGACGGCCCGCGTTGGGCACTGAAGCGGCTGGACAGGGAGGCTCTCCTGGAGGCCTCTATCGTCAAGGCCTGGCTGGACTCTCCAGACAGGCCAACCAATATCGACGAGGAGGCGGAGTGGTTCCGGGAGAGCATGTCGCACATCTGCGACGCTGGCATGCCCCGAGTCCGGCCGTTACCTTCCAGGCGCCAAGTGTACTGGTGGTCGCAGTCGATTGCGCAGCTGCGCATCGCTTGTGTGCGGGTGCGACGCCGGTACACAAGGTACCGAAGAAGAAGACGCCGCCGCCCCTTTACAGCGGCGGACGAACAGGAAGAGGCGGAACTATACAACCGCTACAGAGAGGCGAAAAGCGCCCTCCAGCTGGCCATCGTCCGGGCAAAGGCCCAGGCCAACGAAGAGCTGCTGGAGACTCTGGACCGAGAGCCGTGGGGACGCCCCTACCTGATGGTACGGGGCAAGCTGCGCCAGCGGGCTCCACCGTTGTCCCGGAGTCTCCAGCCACAGCTGCTGGAGGAGGTGGTGTGTGCGCTGTTCCCGTCGAGACCAGAGCACACACCACCGGCTATGGTTCCGCCTCGCAATGTGCCCGACGCGGAAGACGACACTGACGACGACGTGCCCGAAGTGACCCGGGTAGAGTTGAGAGCGGCGGTGACTCGCATCAGGAACACCGCCCCAGGGCCCGACGGCATTCCAGGCCGTGCATGGGTCCTGGCCATGGAGGCTCTCGGACCCCGACTAGCGGGGCTCTTAAGCGCTTGTTTGGAGCGGGGCCAGTTTCCAAGCCGGTGGAAGACCGGAAAGCTGGTCCTGCTCAAGAAGGAGGGGCGCCCCGCAGACTCACCATCTGCGTACAGGCCAATCGTGTTGCTGGACGAGGTGTGCAAGATCTTCGAGCGAATCATCGCCAGTCGCCTCGTCCAGCACATGACCAGGGTAGGGCCGGATTTGGCGGACAATCAATTTGGTTTCCGCCAAGGGCGCTCCACGGTGGAGGCGATCAAGCGCGTGAGGGCCCTCGCGGAGGAGGCAGTCGCCCGGGGCGAGGTGGTCTTGGCGGTGTCGCTCGACATCGCCAACGCTTTCAACACCTTGCCCTGGAGTACCATCCGAGAGGCACTCCGGTACCACGGGGTGCCGCGCTACCTCCAACGCATTGTCGGGGCCTATTTGTCCGAAAGATCGGTGGTGTACCCGGGTCGAGAAGGTTGGTGTCGGCGAGAGACGTCATGCGGTGTTCCGCAGGGTTCGGTGTTGGGGCCGCCCCTGTGGAACATAGGGTATGACTGGGCTCTGCGCGGTGCGCTTATCCACGGCGTCGGCGTCATTTGTTACGCCGACGACACGCTAGTCACAGCGCGTGGAAAGTCGTACCGGCAGGCGGCCATACGCGCGACTGCTGGTGTCGCGCACGTCGTGGGTAGGATCCGGCGGCTGGGCTTAGAGGTGGCATTGCACAAGTCTGAGGCCCTGTGTTTTCACGGGCCGAGGATGCAGCCGCCTCCGGGGTCCAGCATCATAGTAGGAGGGGTCTCCATCGCTGTCGAGTCGACGATGAAGTACCTTGGACTCGTCCTCGACAGTCGATGGAGCTTCGGGCCGCACTTTACACGGCTCGGCCCCCGGTTGTTGGGCGCCGCTTCTGCGCTCTTGCGCTTGTTGCCCAACCTGGGGGGGCCCAATTCCTCTTGTCGGAGGCTCTACATGGGGGTCGTACGGTCGATGGCGCTATACGCCGCGCCAGTGTGGGCAGACGTCCTGACGGCCCGCAACGTCGCCGCGCTGCGAAGGCCGCAGCGCGCGATGGCCGTCAGGATCATAAGGGGATACCGTACGATCTCCTTTGAGGCAGCGAGCCTCCTAGCCGGATCCCCGCCCTGGGACCTCGACGCAAAGCTCCTCGCGTCGCTCTATTCGTGGCGCGCGGAGGCGGTCGAGCGGGGCGAGCGCCTGGTGCCTCGACAGGTTGAGGCACGCAGGGCGGAGCTCCGCCAGGTCCTAGTGGCGGAGTGGCAGACGCGCTTAGCGCAACCCACGGCGGGGCACGCCGCTGTAGCGGCGGTAAGGCCTGTTCTGAAGGAGTGGCTCAATAGGAGCCACGGCGCCCTCAGCTTCCGGGTGACGCAGGTGCTTACCGGACACGGATGCTTCGGGAAGTACCTGTGTCGCATAGGACGGGAGCCGACGTCCCAGTGCCACCATTGCGGTGATCGCCGCGAGGATACGGCGCTGCATACGCTGGCGGAGTGCCCAGCTTGGGCTGAGCAGCGCCGTGACCTGGTCGCGGCCGTAGGGGCTGCGGGAGACCTCTCGCTTCCGGCTGTCGTGTCTACCATGGTCGGGAGCGAGTCAGGTTGGAATGCCGTCGCCACCTTCTGCGAGGCCGTGATGCTCGCAAAGGAGGCGGCGGAAAGGGAGAGAGAGGCTGCCTCCTCTCACCCCTCCCGCAGCAGACGCACGGGGCGTCGGAGGGTGGCCGACTTCCGGCCACCGTAGGGCGTGGCCTGCGGACGACAGACTCGGGGCGTCTTGTCGTCTGACCAGCAGCAGGCCTCGAGGCGGCAGCGTCGTGTTCCGCGCGCGCCTCATAGTGGAGTCCTGCGGCCGGGGTGACGGCCGCAGTGGGTGACGGGGCCCGCCTGACCATCTGGCGGGCCAATACCCGTCGGGGGGTTAGCGAAGAATGCATTTGCGACACCCGCCCCTTCCGACACACGGGTACGTGAGGAACACCGGGTTGGTTTTTAGTCAGTAAGAGTCTGACAGTCCCCTCCGCCCTTCCCCGAGGACGGAGGGACTTCATGAGAATTTTCCAACCCGATACCAAAAAAAAAAAAAAAAAAAAAAAAAAAAAAAAAAAAAAAAAAAAAAAAAAAAAGGTTGGGGGATCCCCCACAGCGCATACTTCCACGCAGTATCCCCCGGGCAACGCCGTGTCTGACCACCGTAACGGAGTGGCAGACCGGCGGCTAAAGTGCGCTGTGACATCGTAGACTTTTATTGAAATACTGTTTTACCTGCCGGATTTTATTTTAATTGCTGTGTGTCTACGATAAGATGAAAAAGAAACCAAGCCGTGACGCCTCAGGGCGCTTTTTATCACATCGCTCCTCTCAGGACGATCTAAACGGCCCTTCTCAGGGCCACGCCGACGGCGCTTCGGCGTCGGAAGCTGACCGCGCACCATCTGCGGCCAGCTTCTTTTGCAGGCCAGACGAGGTGTCGGACTCTGACGACTCCAATGCAGGCACGTCGGCGGCTGAATACGACCGTACGAAGCGGAAGTTTGAGTCCGAGACCTCCTCTGGATCGGCCGTAGCTAGGACGAAGAAGAAGCTGAAGTCTAAAAGGGCCTCGAGCCCTTCCTTGACCTCCACCTCGCCTTGCACCCACGATGTGGGCTTATTGGAGGCCGAGCGCCGCCCGAACCTGGCCAAGCGGGCGCAGGCCCAGCAGGACCTCGAGGAGCGGGTCGCTGCCAAGGAGCAGCAGGCGCGCGCTGCCCGGGCCAAGTCCGGGTACGGCGCGTCCCTCCTCCAGTACGCGGACCGCTCCTTGGGCGAGCTGGAGAAGATGGCGGAGGAGGATGAGGGGGAGATCATTGAGATCGCCACCAAGTCCTCCCACCTGAAGGGCACCTTTCAGAAGGCCCTCAAGTGCCGGGCCGCGAGCATGCGCGCTATCATCCAGGAGGTGGCCCAGCGCACTGCGTCAGAAGAAACACGGCAGCTGCAGGCGCGCGTCGACCGCCTGCAGCTTGAGGTCAGCCAGCTGCAGAAGAAGCTGGCTGAGGCCACGGCCCGGCCCATCCAGGCGGAACGGGCACCAGAAGCGGTGGCCCCCCTCTCCTCCTCCTCCTCCTCCTCCTCCTCCTCCTCCTCCAACCTGGAGGAAATTATTAGGAGGGTCATAGCGGAGGAGAGAAACTTTACTAGGGCCTGCCTCGCGGGCATAGAGGACCGGCTCCTGCCGGAAAGGCGACTCCGCCCGCCGCTAGCGGCGGACAAGAGTTCGCCCCAGACGGAGCCGGAACCCGTGCCCCAGGCGGGCCCGGCAGCGGGCGCCCAACCCACTGGGAAGGGCAAAGGCAGGGGCAAGAGGAGCAAAGCGGCTCCTCCTCCTCCGCAAGCCCCTACCACCACGAGCCCAGAGGGAGCGCCCGAGCCAGTGCCCGGGCCCTCCTCCGCTACCCAGCCGGCCCCTCCCCAGATGAAACAGGACGCCCTTCTTCCCTCCACCACCCCGGCCAACATGTCGTGGACGGAGGTGGTCAAGAAGGGCAAGAAGAGGAAACCCGCAGCGCCCGCAGCGTCCGCAGCGCCCGCAGCGACCGCTCCCCCAGCCAAGACGGCTCCAGCCGCCGGCAGGAAACTGCCTCCTCCTCCCCGAACCGCGGCCGTCGTGGTGAAAATCACCCCGGAGGCCGCGGAGCGGGGGGCGACGTACGAGTCCGTCCTCAGACGGGCCCGTACTAACGCTGATCCCACCCAACTCGGGATCAGCAACATAACCTGCCGGCGGACCATGACCGGGGCTCGAATCTTCGAGTTCGGGGGGGGAGCGGCGCGAGAGTAACGCCGACCTCTTTGCGGATAAACTGCGGGAGGTCATAGCGGACGCGGCAACGGTCGCCAGGCCCGTAAAGACCGCACCCCTGGAGGTGGCCGACGTCGATGACTCGGCCACCAGGGAGGACGTGGTGGCGGCCGTTGCGGCGGCGGGTGGCTGCGACGTCAGCGCGGTGAGGTGCGGGCCCATCAGGCCTGGCCGCCGCGGCATGGGCACCACGCGCGTGGAGTGCCCCATCGTCGCCGCCAGGGCTCTCCTCGCTGCGACCAAGGGGCGGCTGCCCCTGGGCCTGAGCACGGCCGTGGTGCGAGCGCTTGAAGACGGCCCGATGCGCTGCTTCAAGTGCTTCGCACTCGGCCACACCCGGGCCACGTGTCCCTCCAAGGCCGACTGGGGGGACGCGTGCTACCGCTGCGGGCTCCAGGGGCACAAAAATGCTGCCTGCGGCGCCGCCACGCCGCATTGCGTGACGTGCGCCGCCAGTGGCCGCCCTGCCGACCACAAGATGGCGGGCGGGAGCTGTAAGCCCCCCGTCAAAAAGGGAGTGGTGCAGGCGCAGGTCCGACCTCCGCCGCCACCGCCGTCGTCGTCGCCGCCGCAGCTCCAGCGGCGGCAACAGAGGGGGGAGCAATGACGATCGATGGATAGGGTCGACCGTCATCGCTTCCTCCAGGCGAACACCAACCACTGTAAAGCGGCCCAGGATCTGGTGGTCCAGGTCATGGCCGAGTGGTTGGTGAACGTGGCGGCGGTCGCCGAGCCGTACTCGATCCCCGGCAGCTGGCTGGGCGACGAGGACGGCTTGGTGGCACTAGCGGCGCGGTCTTCCACGGACTCCCCTCCCCTCTCGCTATTAGAGAAGGGACCGGGATACGTGGCCGCCGCGTGGGGAGACTCGGCCCTCGTGGCCGTGTACTTCTCCCCAAACCGCTCCCTGCAGGACTTCGAGGACTTTCTCGGGGTCCTGGCCGCCGTGGTCGGCAGGGCGGCGCCGCGTCAGGTCGTAGTCTTGGGCGACCTGAACGCCAAGTCGGCAGCCTGGGGCAACCCGGCCGCCTCGTGCAACGTCCGAGGTCGCGCCGTGGAGCTCTGGGCGGCCACGTCCGGCGTCTCCCTGCTCAACAGGGGGGCGGTCCACACGTGTGTGCGGCAGCGGGGAGGGTCGGTGGTGGACGTTTCGTTCGCCACCCCCGCGATAGCCGCCCGCGTCGTGGACTGGCGGGTGGAGTTGGTGGAGACCTTGTCGGACCACCGCTACGTGCGGTTCGACATCGTCTCCGCCAGGGGCTCCGGAGAGTCCGCTGGGTCGGGGCAATCGCCGTTCCCGCGGTGGGCCCTGACCCACCTTGACAGGGAGGCGGCGGCGGAGGCGGCGTTCATCCAGGACTGGCTGTCGCCGCCCGCCGCCGGTCCGGACGTGGACACCGCTGCGCGGCAGCTGGGGAATTCCCTGACCGAGGTGTGCAACTCCAGCATGCCTCGGTCTCGCCGGCCGCCAGCCAGACGGGCCGTGTACTGGTGGTCGGCGGAGCTGGCGGAGCTCCGTGCAGCGTGCGTGCGGGCCAGGAGGGCCTACACGCGGAGTCGGCGGCGGCGTCGCAGAGACTTGGCCAACGAGGACCGCCTCTACGAGGCGTACGTAGAGGCCAAGACGGTCCTCGATCGGGCCATCGCCACGGCCAAGGACTCGGCGAGAGCCGAAATGCTGGAGGGTCTCGACAACGACCCCTTCGGGAGGCCATACAAGGTGGCGCGCAGCAAGCTGCGCCCCTTCGGCCCCCCCGTTGTCGAGACCCTGGAGCCCTCCTTCCTGGACGGGGTGGTGCGGTCCCTGTTTCCGCGCAGGGGCAACTTCACCCCACCAGTGATGGCTCCGCCGCCGCCGCCGCCGCCGCCGCCGCACGAGGCGGAGGAGGAGGAAGCCCCGCCGGTCACGGAGTCAGAGCTCGGCGCAGCCATCGACCGTGTCCGCGCCAGAAAGAAGGCTCCGGGCCCCGACGGGGTCCCCGCAAGGGTGGTGGCGATCGCCGCCACCCAAATGGAGGCGCGGTTTCGGGACCTCTTCGACGCATGCTTCGCGTCGGGGAGGTTCCCGAAACCGTGGAAGGAGGGCCTATTGTGCCTCCTTCGCAAGGAGGGCCGCCCGGCGGACTCCCCATCGGCATACCGGCCGATCATGCTCCTGGCAGACGTCGGGAAAATGTTCGAGGGGATAGTCGCCGCCCGCCTAAAGGAGCACCTGCGGGATGTCGGACCGGACTTGTCGGACGCTCAGTTCGGCTTTCGGGCTGAGCGTTCGACGGTGGACGCACTGGCCTGCCTCAAGGGGCAGGTGGAGGAGGCGATGCAGGCGGGGGACGGGTTGCTGGCGGTGTCGTTCGACATAGCCAACGCCTTCAACTCGATCCCCCACTCTACCATCATGGAGGCGCTCCGCTTCCACGGAGTGCCTCCATACCTGCGGCGTCTGCTGGCCAGCTACCTGGAGGACAGGGAGGTCCTCCTGGTGGACAGGTCTGGCCGAGTCCGGCGATATCCCGCCGAAGCCGGCGTCCCACAGGGGTCGGTCGTGGGGCCCCTGCTCTGGAACGTCGGTTACGATTGGCTCCTGCGGGGAACTCTCCCCCGGGGCGTTAGGGTCGTCTGCTACGCGGACGACACTCTCCTCACCGCCCGGGGGGAGAGTTTCGGAGAGGCGGCCAACTTGGCCTCGGCGGGCGGCTCCCTCATCGCGGGGAGGATCCGCCGCCTCGGCCTGACGGTGGCGCTGCACAAAACCGAGGCCGTGTACTTCCACGGTCCCCGGCAGCGGCAGCGCCCCCCGCCCGACGCCCACATCCACGTGGAGGGCGTCCGCATCGCGGTCGGGGCCCAGATGAAATATCTGGGCCTCGTGCTTGACAGCAGGTGGCGCTTCGGCCCGCACTTCCGCGGGCTGTCGGCGCGCCTGCTGAAGACCGCGGGCGCCCTCTCGTGGCTGCTCCCCAACGTGGGGGGGCCCAGCGTCCGATGCCGGCGACTCTACGCCGGCATCCTGAGGAGTATGGCCACCTACGGGGCCCCTATCTGGGAGGACTCCCTCCGGAGGAGGGAGAACGCCGCGGCCTTGCGGGCCCCGCAGAGGGCCATAGCCCAGCGGGTGGCGCGGACCTACCGCACGGTGGGCTTCGCGGCGGCGTGCGCTCTGGCGGGCACCCCGCCTTGGGAACTCGAGGCGTGGGTGCTCGCCAGAGTGTACGAGTGGACGGCGGGGCGGCGGGCGAGCGGAGAGCGCCCAGCCCCGCGTGAGAGGGAGGCCGTCCGGCGGGAGGCGAAGGAAGCCGTCGTCCGGCATTGGTCGAAGGACCTCGCCACCGCGGTATTCGGTCGCCGCACACTCGACGCGATCGGGCCGCTCCTGCAAGAGTGGCTCGATCGGTCGCACGGGGTGGTCTCCTTCCGACTGGCGCAGGTGCTGACCGGCCACGGATGTTTCGGGGCCTACCTGCACCGCATCGGTCGGGAGGAGACACCGTCGTGCCGCGATTGCGGCGCGGCGGTGGACACGGCGCAGCACACCCTTGAGGGGTGCCCGTCGTGGTCGGAGCCGCGCCGCGACCTCGTTGCGGCGATCGGGCCGGACCTCTCGCTCCCCGGCGTGATCAACGCCATGCTGGGGGACGAGGGGTCCTGGGCGGCGGTAGCCTCCTTCTGTGAACAGGTCATGTCGCAGAAGGAGGCGGCGGAGCGCGCGCGCGAGGACGACCCTCTCGCGCCGGCGCTCCGCAGGCGGAGGAGGGGTCGGAGAAGACGTCAGTATGACGAGCACCTCCGACTCCTCCCTGGTGGAGGCCAGCAGGCAACGGGTGCGGGGGCACCCCTGTCTGCACTGCACGCGCATTCACCAGCGCCGGACGGGAGTGGCCAGGTGTTCCCGGCCATTCCCGTCGCCCCCCAGCCCGGGGGGCACGTAGGGCCCGCCATCTAGGCGGGCACGCGCCAGAGGGCCGTGGACGCAGAACGTCTCCCACAGCCCTCCCAACAAGGCGCCGGAGGGAACACCGCTGAGTTTTAGTGGGTATACTGTCGCCGTCATGCGACAGGGAGTCCCACACTCCCCGTCTCGCCCCCCCAGCGAGCGGAAGTGCGTAATTGCCATTTCTCAGCGTCAAAAAAAAAAAAAAAAAAAAAAGGTTAGGTTAGGTTAGGTTGGGGGATCCCCCACAGCGCATACTTCCACGCAGTATCCCCCGGGCAACGCCGTGTCTGACCACCGTAACGGAGTGGCAGACCGGCGGCTAAAGTGCGCTGTGACATCGTAGACTTTTATTGAAATACTGTTTTACCTGCCGGATTTTATTTTAATTGCTGTGTGTCTACGATAAGATGAAAAAGAAACCAAGCCGTGACGCCTCAGGGCGCTTTTTATCACATCGCTCCTCTCAGGACGATCTAAACGGCCCTTCTCAGGGCCATGCCGACGGCGCTTCAGCGTCGGAAGCTGACCGCGCACCATCTGCGGCCAGCTTCTTTTGCAGGCCAGACGAGGTTTCGGACTCCGACGACTCCAATGCAGGCACGTCGGCGGCTGAATACGACCGTACGAAGCGGAAGTTTGAGTCCGAGACCTCCTCTGGATCGGCCGGAGCTAGGACGAAGAAGAAGCTAAAGTCTAAAAGGGCCTCGAGCCCTTCCTTGACCTCCACCTCGCCTTACACCCACGATGTGGGCTTATTGGAGGCCGAGTACCGACCGAACCTGGCCAAGCGGGCGCAGGCCCAGCAGGACCTCGAGGAGCGGGTCGCTGCCAAGGAGCAGCAGGTGCGCGCTGCCCGTGCCAAGTCCGGGTACGGCGCGTCCCTCCTCCAGTACGCGGACCGCTCCTTGGGCGAGCTTGAGCGGATGGCGGAGGAGGATGAGGGGGAGATCGTGGAGATCGCCACCAAGTCCTCCCACCTGAAGGGCACCTTTCAGAAGGCCCTCAAGTGCCGGGCCGCGAGCATGCGTGCAATTGTTTTAGAAATTGCACAGCGCAACGCGACCGAAGAGACACGGCAGCTGCAGGCACGCGTCGACCGCCTGCAGCTTGAGGTCAGCCAGCTGCACAAGAAGCTGGCTGAAGCCACGGCCCGGCCCATTCAGGCCGAACGGGCACCTGCAGTAGTGGCGCCCCTCTCCTCCTCCTCCTCCAACCTGGAGGAAATTATCAGGAAAGTGATAGCGGAGGAAAGGAACTTCACAAGGGCCTGCCTAGCGGGCATAGAGGACCGGCTCCTGCCGGAAAGGCGACTCCGCCCGCCGCTAGCGGCGGACAAGCGTTCGCCCCAGACGGAGCCGGAACCCGTGCCCCAAGTGGGCCCGGCAGCGGGCGCCCAGCCCACTGGGAAGGGCAAAGGCAGGGGCAAGAGGAGCAAAGCGGCTCCTCCTCCCCCGCAAGCCCCTACCACCACAAGCCCAGAGGGGGCGCCCGAGCCGGTGCCCAGGCCATCCTCCGCAACCCAGCCGGCCCCTCACCACACAGGACAGGACGCCCTTCTTCCGTCCACCACCCCGGCCAACATGTCGTGGACGGAGGTGGTCAAGAAGGACAAGAAGAGGAAGCCCGCAGCGCCCGCAGCGTCCGCAGCGCCCGCAGCGACCGCTCCCCCAGCCAAAACGGCTCCAGCCGCCGGCAGGAAACTGCCTCCTCCTCCCCGGACCGCGGCCGTCGTGGTGAAAATCACCCCGGAGGCCGCGGAGCGAGGGGCGACGTACGAGTCCGTCCTCAGACGGGCCCGTACTAACGCTGATCCCACCCAACTCGGGATCAGCAACATAACCTGCCGGCGGACCATGACCGGGGCCCGAATCTTCGAGTTCGGGGGGGAGCGGCGCGAGAGTAACGCCGACCTCTTCGCGGATAAACTGCGGGAGGTCATAGCGGACGCGGCAACGGTCGCCAGGCCCGTAAAGACCACACCCCTGGAGGTGGCCGACGTCGATGACTCGGCCACCAGGGAGGACGTGGTGGCGGCCGTTGCGGCGGCGGGTGGCTGCGACGTCAGCGCGGTGAGGTGCGGGCCCATTAGGCCTGGCCGCCGCGGCATGGGCACCACGCGCGTGGAGTGCCCCATCGTCGCCGCCAGGGCTCTCCTCGCTGCGACCAAGGGGCGGCTGCCCCTGGGCCTGAGCACGGCCGTGGTGCGAGCGCTTGAAGACGGCCCGATGCGCTGCTTCAAGTGCTTCGCACTCGGCCACACCCGGGCCACGTGTCCCTCCAAGGCCGACTGGGGGGACGCGTGCTACCGCTGCGGGCTCCAGGGGCACAAAAATGCCGCCTGCGGCGCCGCCACGCCGCATTGCGTGACGTGCGCCGCCAGTGGCCGCCCTGCCGACCACAAGATGGCGGGCGGGAGCTGTAAGCCCCCCGTCAAAAAGGGAGTGGTGCAGGCGCAGGTCCGACCTGCCGCCTCCGCCGCCACCGCCGTCGTCGTCGCCGCCGCAGCTCCAGCGGCGGCAACAGAGGGGGGAGCAATGACGATCGATGGATAGGGTTGACCGTCATCGCTTCCTCCAGGCGAACACCAACCACTGTAAAGCGGCCCAGGATCTGGTGGTCCAGGTCATGGCCGAGTGGTTGGTGAACGTGGCGGCGGTCGCCGAGCCGTACTCGATCCCCGGCAGCTGGCTGGGCGACGAGGACGGCTTGGTGGCACTAGCGGCGCGGTCTTCCACGGACTCCCCTCCCCTCTCGCTATTAGAGAAGGGACCGGGATACGTGGCCGCCGCGTGGGGAGACTCGGCCCTCGTGGCCGTGTACTTCTCCCCCAAACCGCTCCCTGCAGGACTTCGAGGACTTTCTCGGGGTCCTGGCCGCCGTGGTCGGCAGGGCGGCGCCGCGTCAGGTCGTAGTCTTGGGCGACCTGAACGCCAAGTCGGCAGCCTGGGGCAACCCGGCCGCCTCGTGCAACGTCCGAGGTCGCGCCGTGGAGCTCTGGGCGGCCACGTCCGGCGTCTCCCTGCTTAACAGGGGGGCGGTCCACACGTGTGTGCGGCAGCGGGGAGGGTCGGTGGTGGACGTTTCGTTCGCCACCCCCGCGATAGCCGCCCGCGTCGTGGACTGGCGGGTGGAGTTGGTGGAGACCTTGTCGGACCACCGCTACGTGCGGTTCGACATCGTCTCCGCCAGGGGCTCCGGAGAGTCCGCTGGGTCGGGGCAATCGCCATTCCCGCGGTGGGCCCTGACCCACCTTGACAGGGAGGCGGCGGCGGAGGCGGCGTTCATCCAGGACTGGCTGTCGCCGCCCGCCGCCGGTCCGGACGTGGACACCGCTGCGCGGCAGCTGAGGAATTCCCTGACCGAGGTGTGCAACTCCAGCATGCCTCGGTCTCGCCGGCCGCCAGCCAGACGGGCCGTGTACTGGTGGTCGGCGGAGCTGGCGGAGCTCCGTGCAGCGTGCGTGCGGGCCAGGAGGGCCTACACGCGGAGTCGGCGGCGGCGTCGCAGAGACTTGGCCAACGAGGACCGCCTCTACGAGGCGTACGTAGAGGCCAAGACGGTCCTCGATCGGGCCATCGCCACGGCCAAGGACTCGGCGAGAGCCGAAATGCTGGAGGGTCTCGACAACGACCCCTTCGGGAGGCCATACAAGGTGGCGCGCAGCAAGCTGCGCCCCTTCGGCCCCCCCGTTGTCGAGACCCTGGAGCCCTCCTTCCTGGACGGGGTGGTGCGGTCCCTGTTTCCGCGCAGGGGCAACTTCACCCCACCAGTGATGGCTCCGCCGCCGCCGCCGCCGCCGCCGCCGCACGAGGCGGAGGAGGAGGAAGCCCCGCCGGTCACGGAGTCAGAGCTCGGCGCAGCCATCGACCGTGTCCGCGCCAGAAAGAAGGCTCCGGGCCCCGACGGGGTCCCCGCAAGGGTGGTGGCGATCGCCGCCACCCAAATGGAGGCGCGGTTTCGGGACCTCTTCGACGCATGCTTCGCGTCGGGGAGGTTCCCGAAACCGTGGAAGGAGGGCCTATTGTGCCTCCTTCGCAAGGAGGGCCGCCCGGCGGACTCCCCCTCGGCATACCGGCCGATCATGCTCCTGGCAGACGTCGGGAAAATGTTCGAGGGGATAGTCGCCGCCCGCCTAAAGGAGCACCTGCGGGATGTCGGACCGGACTTGTCGGACGCTCAGTTCGGCTTTCGGGCTGAGCGTTCGACGGTGGACGCACTGGCCTGCCTCAAGGGGCAGGTGGAGGAGGCGATGCAGGCGGGGGACGGGTTGCTGGCGGTGTCGTTCGACATAGCCAACGCCTTCAACTCGATCCCCCACTCTACCATCATGGAGGCGCTCCGCTTCCACGGAGTGCCTCCATACCTGCGGCGTCTGCTGGCCAGCTACCTGGAGGACAGGGAGGTCCTCCTGGTGGACAGGTCTGGCCGAGTCCGGCGATATCCCGCCGAAGCTGGCGTCCCACAGGGGTCGGTCGTGGGGCCCCTGCTCTGGAACGTCGGTTACGATTGGCTCCTGCGGGGAACTCTCCCCCGGGGCGTTAGGGTCGTCTGCTACGCGGACGACACTCTCCTCACCGCCCGGGGGGAGAGTTTCGGAGAGGCGGCCAACTTGGCCTCGGCGGGCGGCTCCCTCATCGCGGGGAGGATCCGCCGCCTCGGCCTGACGGTGGCGCTGCACAAAACCGAGGCCGTGTACTTCCACGGTCCCCGGCAGCGGCAGCGCCCCCCGCCCGACGCCCACATCCACGTGGAGGGCGTCCGCATCGCGGTCGGGGCCCAGATGAAATATCTGGGCCTCGTGCTTGACAGCAGGTGGCGCTTCGGCCCGCACTTCCGCGGGCTGTCGGCGCGCCTGCTGAAGACCGCGGGCGCCCTCTCGTGGCTGCTCCCCAACGTGGGGGGGCCCAGCGTCCGATGCCGGCGACTCTACGCCGGCATCCTGAGGAGTATGGCCACCTACGGGGCCCCTATCTGGGAGGACTCCCTCCGGAGGAGGGAGAACGCCGCGGCCTTGCGGGCCCCGCAGAGGGCCATAGCCCAGCGGGTGGCGCGGACCTACCGCACGGTGGGCTTCGCGGCGGCGTGCGCTCTGGCGGGCACCCCGCCTTGGGAACTCGAGGCGTGGGTGCTCGCCAGAGTGTACGAGTGGACGGCGGGGCGGCGGGCGAGCGGAGAGCGCCCAGCCCCGCGTGAGAGGGAGGCCGTCCGGCGGGAGGCGAAGGAAGCCGTCGTCCGGCATTGGTCGACGGACCTCGCCACCGCGGTATTCGGTCGCCGCACACTCGACGCGATCGGGCCGCTCCTGCAAGAGTGGCTCGATCGGTCGCACGGGGTGGTCTCCTTCCGGCTGGCGCAGGTGCTGACCGGCCACGGATGTTTCGGGGCCTACCTGCACCGCATCGGTCGGGAGGAGACACCGTCGTGCCGCGATTGCGGCGCGGCGGTGGACACGGCGCAGCACACCCTTGAGGGGTGCCCGTCGTGGTCGGAGCCGCGCCGCGACCTCGTTGCGGCGATCGGGCCGGACCTCTCGCTCCCCGGCGTGATCAACGCCATGCTGGGGGACGAGGGGTCCTGGGCGGCGGTAGCCTCCTTCTGTGAACAGGTCATGTCGGAGAAGGAGGCGGCGGAGCGCGCGCGCGAGGACGACCCTCTCGCGCCGGCGCTCCGCAGGCGGAGGAGGGGTCGGAGAAGACGTCAGTATGACGAGCACCTCCGACTCCTCCCTGGTGGAGGCCAGCAGGCAACGGGTGCGGGGGCACCCCTGCCTGCACTGCACGCGCATTCACCAGCGCCGGACGGGAGTGGCCAGGTGTTCCCGGCCATTCCCGTCGCCCCCCAGTCCGGGGGGCACGTAGGGCCCGCCATCTAGGCGGGCACGCGCCAGAGGGCCGTGGACGCAGAACGTCTCCCACAGCCCTCCCAACAAGGCGCCGGAGGGAACACCGCTGAGTTTTAGTGGGTATACTGTCGCCGTCATGCGACAGGGAGTCCCACACTCCCCGTCTCGCCCCCCCAGCGAGCGGAAGTGCGTAATTGCCATTTCTCAGCGTCACAAAAAAAAAAAAAAAAAGGTTAGGTTAGGTTAGGTTAGGTTAGGTTAGGTTTTTTTTTTTTTTTTTTTTTTTTTTAAATGAGTATTACACCGCGGACATGTAGATCCGCGCCTTTTTTTGAGAAGATTTTATTATAAAAAATTTTACATTAATATTTTATTGTACAGTGCTCCTCCTCGGACGGTGAAGACATGTCTATTTCTAATATATATACTTATGACTACGTGAGTCCATCATTTTTTTTTTTTTTTTTTTTTTTTTTTTTTTTTTTTTCTCATGGTACATAATTTTTTAACGATGACAAAGGATTTTTATTTCTACTTAATACAATTTAAATTTTACTTAATTCTCGATACATTTGCTTATAGTTTATTACATATTGACAGTTTTGTTACAATGGTGTTTCATGGTTATGACTATGGCTTATAACTATTTACTTGGTACTTTCATGGCGGCGCAGTCCGCCTTGCCTGGGTAAGTCGGACTACGCCGCCATTTGCTTACTTATTATTACACACACAAATAATGGCCTAAAGTTATTTACAATTTCTGAAGGACGGGAATAAATTCTTGATAGGAGTTTTGTGGGATTATGGATTAATTGACTTTATGAAATTACGGGACTATAGGGTTGGACTAGTTATGGTCTTTTTATATTAGGTTTGATGACCAGGGATTTGGCAATTGTTATTAATTTTTCCACGACAGCCGCGTCTCGGTGCTGCATGGCCGTCTTTAGATTATAATCGACGACCTTTTTGGTTGGCGCATCCATCGCTCTCCTGGCAAAGCGGCCCGTGGCGTCGCCGGCGTCGTCGGTGTAGTAGACGCAGCTGTTCCTGTGTCGCGACACTGCCACCACCGCGTGGGAGATGCTGTCGTGGATTTCTAGCCTCCTGGACTTGGTGTTGATGATGACGACACTGTCGTAGGTCAACCCCTGCGCTTCGTGAATGGTTAGGGTGCGCGACCCTTCGCCCGACCCGTATCCCTGGTTAATGAGAGAGGACTTCTCTCCTTGCGTATGAACCAGGAATAGGGTGTTTTCAGCGGTCTTTGGTATTTGCGCACCCGTGAAGCGTTCCATTTTCAGGGAGTGGACCCGCGACAGCTTCGTCTGAGAAGAATATATACCGGAGTATATATCACTCAGTACAAACGCTATGTCCATGGGGTTTCGGTGTGTGCACAAAAGTTCCTGGGTGACTCCTGCCACCAGTCCTGGACGGGTATACCTTAATTCGAACAGGTTCTCTCTGTCCAGGAATGGAAGCTGGTTTATGTCTCCGATGAGGACAACTTCGCTTGCCCCTGACAACTTAACAGCCATGACTATGGCCCCAAAATGGTTCATCAGCGCTTCGTCTACCGTGAGGCGGTAGCACGAGTCTTGCTTTTTGAAACCATTTGCTAATATTGAGGCCATAGTACGCACTTTTGTCTTTACACGATCTCCTAAGCAGTGCGCCAGCTTTTCTCTGAGATCTTTGGCTGCTTCAGTTGTCGTGGTGGCTACAACGTCCTTCTCCCCATCGAAGTGTTTTACCACCCAGGTTGTCTTACCACACCCCGGAACCCCATTTACCCACCTTATATTGGGTATCGCCCAACGCTCCCGCATGTTGGAAGTCTCTAGAATGGACTGAGCCATTCCGAGGATCTTATCATCCAACATGATTTTGGTGCATTTGGCGACAACCAATACCGGGTCGTCAACCGGTGTTGAGAATTTTTGTTTGCCTGAGCGCTCCGTCTCCTCCTCGTCCAGGGCTACAAATCCACTCTTCGCGCTGTAAGCTGCCATATACGACCCCGTCATTTCTCCCGTTATTACTTGAGAATTGACGTTGTCGTACACGGCTGCTTCGGCTTCCTCGAGCAGGACCCTGAGAAGACCCTCTGATTTTCTTTCGAAGGTCTGCAGGATCTTTTTGCATTTCGCGAGGTTGACCTCTCTGGTCGCTCTCACGATAGCAACGTACTCGAGGAAGGCGCTCTTGACGTGGTCCGTGTCCCCTGAGTCGACTGCGAGGGTCGGTGGGCTGACTTGCCCTTTATCGGCTCTGGTTGGTATAGGCTTTCGCACTGGTGGTTCACTTGGAGGTTTGCTGAGAAACCTCTCCAGTGCTTCCCCTTGCCTTTTGGGTGGTGTTTGTCGGCTGGTGCTAGGGAGCAGAAGATTGAGGAAGGTGCCGAATGTTTTCTTTCGGCTCCTCTCCCGGGCCTGGTCCTCCGGGCTGGTTTGTTTGTTCTGCTCCTTTGCAACTTTCTCGGCCGTCAACTTCTGCTGGGCCCTTTCCGCTCCGCTCTGAGTGGCCGGGTTTGATTGGGGGTTCGTCGTACTGGCTGTTGGGTCTCGAGGTTTTTTGAGAAAACTCAAAGTTTCCCCTCGGTCCTCGTAGACCACCACCTCATGCTGTTCTGAGGCCCTTAGACAGCCGAAGCGGTCTACAACTTCCCCCCTCTCTCCTCCGACCATCATCGCGTCCACACTTATGCGACGGGCAGCAAGTGCCGTGTGGTCTCCTGCCTCCCTGATCTTAAGAAGTAGCGAGCATGCCTGGACAAATGGGGTTTCCTCTCTCCACTCGAATATCGCGATTGTCTTATCTTTGTGTCGCAGTATTCGGCACCGGTGAGAGGCCACTTCCACCTGAGGCAGGGCAGCATACTTGCTGCCTTTCATGCTCGTTTTGCTGGTACTTCCGTTGATCAAGGCGGCAAGGCCTGGTGAAATATGGATTCGGGCCCCAGCTCGGCTTGACCCAATGCAGAAGCTCACACCTAACCTTTCGCGTTCCCTATCCATGAACAGGGCGACGCCCCGCAGTCTGATTCCGGGAACACCGTCTCCTCCGCACGCCAAGAATTCTGAGATGGGCATGGGGTTTATGAGAGTTTGTTGGTTGGCTTCTGCGTTGTCTCTCTCGGGATCTATGGCCGATAGTGCTGGTCTTTGAATTGTGTCGGTTGGTGTGACTTGTGTAGTTGTTGTTGTTGTAGTTGTTGTCGTTGTTGTTGTTGTTATTGTTGATGTTGTTGTGAGTGTTGTGAGTGTTGTGTGTTGTGTTGTCTGTTGTGGTCTGCTTCGGGTCCGTGTACCCGCCTCGGTCTTGTTTGCCGCGACTGCGACTACGGCTACTTTACTCGCGAATGCCAAGAATGGTTTACGTGTGGCTGGACTCTCCATGATGGTCTGGAGTGTGGACTGGCCTAGCTGGACTTCGATCTTCATCTCCAGCTCCATTCTTTCTCGGCAAAACCGTGGGCATTCGAAAAGTAAGTGCCAGACTGTTTCTTCGGAGGCGGGATCACAGACGCACGATGGACTGTCCTTGAGGTGAAAACGGTGGAGATACGCTGAGAATCCTCCATGCCCGGTGAGGACTTGCACATGGAGCGGTGTAAGGTCTGTAACCCTAAGTGTTCTATTTGCCGCTTGGACGTCTGGAAAGAACACTTTTGTGACCGCTCCCGTGCTCGAGGACTCGTAACGCGCTTGCCACTTCTTGATGGTGGTTAGGTTAGGTTAGGTTAGGTTAGGTTAGGTTAGGTTAGCGTCCGATGCCGGCGACTCTACGCCGGCATCCTGAGGAGTATGGCCACCTACGGGGCCCCCATCTGGGAGGACTCCCTCCGGAGGAGGGAGAATGCCGCGGCCTTGCGGGCCCCGCAGAGGGCCATAGCCCAGCGGGTGGCGCGGACCTACCGCACGGTGGGCTTTGCGGCGGCGTGCGCTCTGGCGGGTACCCCGCCTTGGGAGCTCGAGGCGTGGGTGCTCGCCAGAGTGTATGAGTGGACGGCGGGGCGGCGGGCGAGCGGAGAGCGCCCAGCCCCGCGAGAGAGGGAGGCCGTCCGGCGGGAGGCGAAGGAAGCCGTCGTCCGGCACTGGGCGACGGACCTCGCCACCGCGGTATTCGGTCGCCGCACACTCGACGCGATCGGGCCGCTCCTGCAAGAGTGGCTCGATCGGTCGCACGGGGTGGTCTCCTTCCGACTGGCGCAGGTGCTGACCGGCCACGGATGTTTCGGGGCCTACCTGCACCGCATCGGTCGGGAGGAGACACCGTCGTGCCGCGATTGCGGCGCGGCGGTGGACACGGCGCAGCACACCCTTGAGGGGTGCCCGTCGTGGTCGGAGCCGCGCCGCGACCTCGTTGCGGCGATCGGGCCGGACCTCTCGCTCCCCGGCGTGATCAACGCCATGCTGGGGGACGAGGGGTCCTGGGCGGCGGTAGCCTCCTTCTGTGAACAGGTCATGTCGCAGAAGGAGGCGGCGGAGCGCGCGCGCGAGGACGACCCTCTCGCGCCGGCGCTTCGCAGGCGGAGGAGGGGTCGGAGAAGACGTCAGTATGACGAGCACCTCCGACTCCTCCCTGGTGGAGGCCAGCAGGCAACGGGTGCGGGGGCACCCCTGCCTGCATTGCACGCGCCTTCACCAGCGCCGGACGGGAGTGGCCAGGTGTTCCCGGCCATTCCCGTCGCCCCCCAGCCCGGGGGGCACGTAGGGCCCGCCATCTAGGCGGGCACGCGCCAGAGGGCCGTGGACGCAGAATGTCTCCCACAGCCCTCCCAACAAGGCGCCGGAGGGAACACCGCTGAGTTTTAGTGGGTATACTGTCGCCGTCATGCGACAGGGAGTCCCACACTCCCCGTCTCGCCCCCCAGCGAGCGGAAGTGCGTAATTGCCATTTCTCAGCGTCAAAAAAAAAAAAAAAAAAAAAGGTTAGGTTAGGTTTTACGTGGGGGGGCCCAGCGTCCGATGCCGGCGACTCTACGCCGGCATCCTGAGGAGTATGGCCACCTACGGGGCCCCCATCTGGGAGGACTCCCTCCGGAGGAGGGAGAACGCCGCGGCCTTGCGGGCCCCGCAGAGGGCCATAGCCCAGCGGGTGGCGCGGACCTACCGCACGGTGGGCTTCGCGGCGGCGTGCGCTCTGGCGGGCACCCCGCCTTGGGAACTCGAGGCGTGGGTGCTCGCCAGAGTGTACGAGTGGACGGCGGGGCGGCGGGCGAGCGGAGAGCGCCCAGCCCCGCGTGAGAGGGAGGCCGTCCGGCGGGAGGCGAAGGAAGCCGTCGTCCGGCATTGGTCGACGGACCTCGCCACCGCGGTATTCGGTCGCCGCACACTCGACGCGATCGGGCCGCTCCTGCAAGAGTGGCTCGATCGGTCGCACGGGGTGGTCTCCTTCCGACTGGCGCAGGTGCTGACCGGCCACGGATGTTTCGGGGCCTACCTGCACCGCATCGGTCGGGAGGAGACACCGTCGTGCCGCGATTGCGGCGCGGCGGTGGACACGGCGCAGCACACCCTTGAGGGGTGCCCGTCGTGGTCGGAGCCGCGCCGCGACCTCGTTGCGGCGATCGGGCCGGACCTCTCGCTCCCCGGCGTGATCAACGCCATGCTGGGGGACGAGGGGTCCTGGGCGGCGGTAGCCTCCTTCTGTGAACAGGTCATGTCGCAGAAGGAGGCGGCGGAGCGCGCGCGCGAGGACGACCCCCTCGCGCCGGCGCTCCGCAGGCGGAGGAGGGGTCGGAGAAGACGTCAGTATGACGAGCACCTCCGACTCCTCCCTGGTGGAGGCCAGCAGGCAACGGGTGCGGGGGCACCCCTGCCTGCACTGCACGCGCCTTCACCAGCGCCGGACGGGAGTGGCCAGGTGTTCCCGGCCATTCCCGTCGCCCCCCAGCCCGGGGGGCACGTAGGGCCCGCCATCTAGGCGGGCACGCGCCAGAGGGCCGTGGACGCAGAACGTCTCCAACAGCCCTCCCAACAAGGCGCCGGAGGGAACACCGCTGAGTTTTAGTGGGTATACTGTCGCCGTCATGCGACAGGGAGTCCCACACTCCCCGTCTCGCCCCCCCAGCGAGCGGAAGTGCGTAATTGCCATTTCTCAGCGTCAAAAAAAAAAAAAAAAAAAAAAAAAAAAAAGGTTGGGGGATCCCCCACAGCGCATACTTCCACGCAGTATCCCCCGGGCAACGCCGTGTCTGACCACCGTAACGGAGTGGCAGACCGGCGGCTAAAGTGCGCTGTGACATCGTAGACTTTTATTGAAATACTGTTTTACCTGCCGGATTTTATTTTAATTGCTGTGTGTCTACGATACGATGAAAAAGAAACCAAGCCGTGACGCCTCAGGGCGCTTTTTATCACATCGCTCCTCTCAGGACGATCTAAACGGCCCTTCTCAGGGCCACGCCGACGGCGCTTCAGCGTCGGAAGCTGACCGCGCACCATCTGCGGCCAGCTTCTTTTGCAGGCCAGACGAGGTGTCGGACTCCGACGACTCCAATGCAGGCACGTCGGCGGCTGAATACGACCGTACGAAGCGGAAGTTTGAGTCCGAGACCTCCTCTGGATCGGCCGTAACTAGGTCGAAGAAGAAGCTGAAGTCTAAAAGGGCCTCGAGCCCTTCCTTGACCTCCACCTCGCCTTGCACCCACGATGTGGGCTTATTGGAGGCCGAGCGCCGCCCGAACCTGGCCAAGCGGGCGCAGGCCCAGCAGGACCTCGAGGAGCGGGTCGCTGCCAAGGAGCAGCAGGCGCGCGCTGCCCGGGCCAAGTCCGGGTACGGCGCGTCCCTCCTCCAGTACGCGGACCGCTCCTTGGGCGAGCTGGAGAAGATGGCGGAGGAGGATGAGGGGGAGATCATTGAGATCGCCACCAAGTCCTCCCACCTGAAGGGCACCTTTCAGAAGGCCCTCAAGTGCCGGGCCGCGAGCATGCGCGCTATTATCCAGGAGGTGGCCCAGCGCACTGCGTCTGAAGAGACACGGCAGCTGCAGGCGCGCGTCGACCGCCTGCAGCTTGAAGTCAGCCAGCTGCACCAGAAGCTGGCTGAGGCCACGGCCCGGCCCATCCAGGCAGAACGGGCACCAGCAGCGGTGGCCCCCCTCTCCTCCTCCTCCTCCTCCTCCCCCTCCAACCTGGAGGAAATTATTAGGAGGGTCATAGCGGAGGAGAGAAACTTTACTAGGGCCTGCCTCGCGGGCATAGAGGACCGGCTCCTGCCAGAAAGGCGACTCCGCCCGCCGCTAGCGGCTGACAAGAGTTCGCCCCAGACGGAACCGGAACCCGTGCCCCAGGCGGGCCCGGCAGCGGGCGCCCAACCCACTGGGAAGGGCAAAGGCAGGGGCAAGAGGAGCAAAGCGGCTCCTCCTCCTCCGCAAGCCCCTACCACCGCGAGCCCAGAGGGAGCGCCCGAGCCGGTGCCCGGGCCCTCCTCCACTACCCAGCTGGCCCCTCCCCAGATGAAACAGGACGCCCTTCTTCCCTCCACCACCCCGGCCAACATGTCGTGGACGGAGGTGGTCAAGAAGGGCAAGAAGAGGAAGCCCGCAGCGCCCGCAGCGTCCACAGCGCCCGCAGCGACCGCTCCCCCAGCCAAGACGGCTCCAGCCGCCGGCAGGAAACTGCCTCCTCCTCCCCGAACCGCGGCCGTCGTGGTGAAAATCACCCCGGAGGCCGCGGAGCGGGGGGCGACGTACGAGTCCGTCCTCAGACGGGCCCGTACTAACGCTGATCCCACCCAACTCGGGATCAGCAACATAACCTGCCGGCGGACCATGACCGGGGCTCGAATCTTCGAGTTCGGGGGGGAGCGGCGCGAGAGCAACGCCGACCTCTTCGCAAAAAAATTGCGGGAGGTCATTGCGGACGCGGCGACGGTCGCCAGGCCCGCGAAGACCGCACCCCTGGAGGTGGCTGACGTCGACGACTCGGCCACTAGGGAGGATGTGGTGGCGGCCGTCGCGGCGGCGGGTGGCTGCGACGCCAGCGCGGTGAGGTGCGGGCCCATCAGGCCTGGCCGCCGCGGCATGGGCACCACGCGCGTGGAGTGCCCAATTGTCGCCGCCAGGGCCCTCCTCGCCGCGACCAAGGGGCGGCTGCCTCTGGGGCTCAGCACGGCCGTAGTGCGGGCGCTTGAGGACGGGCCGATGCGTTGTTTTAAATGCTTCGCACTCGGCCACACTCGGGCCACGTGTCCCTCCAAGGCCGACTGGGGGGACGCGTGCTACCGCTGCGGGCTCCAGGGGCACAAGAATGCCGCCTGCGGTGCCGCCACGCCACATTGCGTGACGTGCGCCGCCAGTGGCCGCCCTGCCGACCACAAGATGGCGGGTGGGAGCTGCAAGCCCCCCGTCAGAAAGGGAGTGGTGCAGGCGCAGGTCCGACCTGCCGCCTCCGCCGCCACCGCCGTCGTCGTCGCCGCCGCAGCTCTAGCGGCGGCAACAGAGGGGGGAGCAATGACGATCGATGGATAGGGTCGACCGTCATCGCTTCCTCCAGGCGAACACCAACCACTGCAAAGCGGCCCAGGACCTGGTGGTTCAGGTCATGGCCGAGTGGTTGGTGAACGTGGCGGCGGTCGCCGAGCCGTACTCGATCCCCGGCAGCTGGCTGGGCGACGAGGACGGCTTGGTGGCACTAGCGGCGCGGTCTTCCACGGACTCCCCTCCCCTCTCGCTATTAGAGAGGGGACCGGGATACGTGGCCGCCGCGTGGGGAGAGGTAGCCCTTGTGGGCGTCTATTTCTCCCCAAACCGCCCTTTGCAGGATTTCGAGAACTATCTCGGAATCCTGGCCGCCGTGGTCGGCAGGGCGGCGCCGCGTCAGGTCTCCGTACTGGGAGACCTGAATGCCAAGTCAGTGTCCTGGGGCAACCCGGCCACCGACGCACGCGGGCGGGCAGTGGAGATGTGGGCAGCCTCCTCTGGGCTCTCCCTCCTGAACAGAGGAAGCGTCCAGACATGCGTGCGGCGGCAGGGTGGCTCAATAGTGGATGTCACTTTCGCCACACCTGCGCTGGCCGCGCGCGTGTCGAACTGGCGGGTGGAGCCGGTGGAGACTATGTCGGACCACCGCTACGTGCGGTTCGACATCTCCACCGGTGGCCCAGGGGAGACGCGGCCCCCCTCGGCACGATCGCCGTTCCCGCGGTGGGCCCTGACCCACCTGGACAGGGAGGCGGCGGCGGAGGCGGCGTTCATCCAGGACTGGCTGTCGCCGCCCGCCGCTGGTCTGGACATGGACGCCGCTGCGCGGCAGCTGGGGGATTCCCTGACCGAGGTGTGCAACTCTAGCATGCCTCGGTCTCGCCGGCCGCCACCCAGGCGGGCCGTCTACTGGTGGTCGGCGGAGCTGGCGGAGCTCCGCGCAGCGTGCGTGCGGGCCAGGAGGGCCTACACGCGGAGTCGGCGGCGGCGTCGCAGAGACTTGGCCGACGAGGACCGCCTCTACGAGGCGTACGTGGAGGCCAAGACGGTCCTCGATCGGGCTATCGCCACGGCCAAGGACTCGGCGAGAGCCGAGATGCTGGAGGGTCTCGACAATGACCCCTTCGGGAGGCCATACAAGGTGGCGCGCAGCAAGCTGCGCCCCTTCGGCCCCCCCATTGTCGAGACCCTGGAGCCCTCCCTCCTGGACGGGGTGGTGCGGTCCCTGTTTCCACGCAGGGGCAGCTTCACCCCGCCAGTGATGGCTCCACCGCCACCGCCGCCGCCGTCGCCGCACGGGGCGGAGGAGGAGGAGGCCCCGTCGGTCACGGAGTCTGAGCTGGGCGCGGCCATCGACCGTGTCCGCGCCAGGAAGAAGGCTCCGGGCCCCGACGGGGTCCCCGCAAGGGTGGTGGCGATCGCCGCCACCCAAATGGAGGCGCGGTTTCGGGACCTCTTCGACGCATGCTTCGCGTCGGGAAGGTTCCCGAAACCGTGGAAGGAGGGCCAGTTGTGCCTCCTTCGTAAGGAGGGCCGCCCGGCGGACTCCCCCTCGGCATACCGGCCGATCGTGCTCCTGCCGGATGTCGGGAAAATGTTTGAGGGGATAGTCGCCACCCGCCTAAAGGAGCATCTGCGGGATGTCGGACCGGACTTGTCGGACGCTCAGTTCGGCTTTCGGGCTGAGCGTTCGACGGTGGACGCACTGGCCTGCCTCAAGGGGCAGGTGGAGGAGGCGATGCAGGCGGGGGACGGGTTGCTGGCGGTGTCGTTCGACATAGCCAACGCCTTCAACTCGATCCCCCACTCTACCATCATGGAGGCGCTCCGCTTCCACGGAGTGCCTCCATACCTGCGGCGTCTGCTGGCCAGCTACCTGGAGGACAGGGAGGTCCTCCTGGTGGACAGGTCTGGCCGAGTCCGGCGATATCCCGCCGAAGCCGGCGTCCCACAGGGGTCGGTCGTGGGGCCCCTGCTCTGGAACGTCGGCTACGATTGGCTCCTGCGGGGAACTCTCCCCCGGGGCGTTAGGGTCGTCTGCTACGCGGACGACACTCTCCTCACCGCCCGGGGGGAGAGTTTCGGAGAGGCGGCCAACTTGGCCTCGGCGGGCGGCTCCCTCATCGCGGGGAGGATCCGCCGCCTCGGCCTGACGGTGGCGCTGCACAAAACCGAGGCCGTGTACTTCCACGGTCCTCGGCAGCGGCAGCGCCCCCCGCCCGACGCCCACATCCACGTGGAGGGCGTCCGCATCGCGGTCGGGGCCCAGATGAAATATCTGGGCCTCGTGCTTGACAGCAGGTGGCGCTTCGGCCCGCACTTCCGCGGGCTGTCGGCGCGCCTGCTGAAGACCGCGGGCGCCCTCTCGTGGCTTCTCCCCAACGTGGGGGGGCCCAGCGTCCGATGCCGGCGACTCTACGCCGGCATCCTGAGGAGTATGGCCACCTACGGGGCCCCCATCTGGGAGGACTCCCTCCGGAGGAGGGAGAACGCCGCGGCCTTGCGGGCCCCGCAGAGGGCCATAGCCCAGCGGGTGGCGCGGACCTACCGCACGGTGGGCTTCGCGGCGGCGTGCGCTCTGGCGGGCACCCCGCCTTGGGAACTCGAGGCGTGGGTGCTCGCCAGAGTGTACGAGTGGACGGCGGGGCGGCGGGCGAGCGGAGAGCGCCCAGCCCCGCGTGAGAGGGAGGCCGTCCGGCGGGAGGCGAAGGAAGCCGTCGTCCGGCATTGGTCGACGGACCTCGCCACCGCGGTATTCGGTCGCCGCACACTCGACGCGATCGGGCCGCTCCTGCAAGAGTGGCTCGATCGGTCGCACGGGGTGGTCTCCTTCCGACTGGCGCAGGTGCTGACCGGCCACGGATGTTTCGGGGCCTACCTGCACCGCATCGGTCGGGAGGAGACACCGTCGTGCCGCGATTGCGGCGCGGCGGTGGACACGGCGCAGCACACCCTTGAGGGGTGCCCGTCGTGGTCGGAGCCGCGCCGCGACCTCGTTGCGGCGATCGGGCCGGACCTCTCGCTCCCCGGCGTGATCAACGCCATGCTGGGGGACGAGGGGTCCTGGGCGGCGGTAGCCTCCTTCTGTGAACAGGTCATGTCGCAGAAGGAGGCGGCGGAGCGCGCGCGCGAGGACGACCCCCTCGCGCCGGCGCTCCGCAGGCGGAGGAGGGGTCGGAGAAGACGTCAGTATGACGAGCACCTCCGACTCCTCCCTGGTGGAGGCCAGCAGGCAACGGGTGCGGGGGCACCCCTGCCTGCACTGCACGCGCCTTCACCAGCGCCGGACGGGAGTGGCCAGGTGTTCCCGGCCAATCCCGTCGCCCCCCAGCCCGGGGGGCACGTAGGGCCCGCCATCTAGGCGGGCACGCGCCAGAGGGCCGTGGACGCAGAACGTCTCCCACAGCCCTCCCAACAAGGCGCCGGAGGGAACACCGCTGAGTTTTAGTGGGTATACTGTCGCCGTCATGCGACAGGGAGTCCCACACTCCCCGTCTCGCCCCCCCAGCGAGCGGAAGTGCGTAATTGCCATTTCTCAGCGTCAAAAAAAAAAAAAAAAAAAAAAAAAAAAGGTTAGGTTGCCACGGGGGATCCCCCACAGCGCATACTTCCACGCAGTATCCCCCGGGCAACGCCGTGTCTGACCACCGTAACGGAGTGGCAGACCGGCGGCTAAAGTGCGCTGTGAATTCGTAGTCTACAATTTTAATACTGTTTTTATTGCCTGAGAGTATTTTAATCTGCCTGTGACTACGAACCTGCCGAGGCCATCATGCCAAAACAATCGCGGGACGCCTCCGGGCGTTTTTTAAAAACAAAAGGCCCTTCTCAGGGCCAACCCAAAGGCCCTTCTCAGGGCCACTCCGACGCTTCGGCGTCAGAGGCCAGCCGCGCGCCTTCTGCGACTGGCTTCTTCCGGAGAGCGGACGAGTCGTCCGATAATGACTCGCAAGTGTCAGATGCGGACGACCGTCTTTCGCAGAAGCGGTCGCAGCTGCGGAAGCGGCAGCGATCGCGGAACGATGGGTCTGGGGGCTCCTCGACCTCGGGGCCTTCGAGGGCCAAAGAGCCGGCGACCCATGTTCTGGGGCTCGCGGACGCCCAACGCCAGCTGGGGTCGATGGAAAAGGCGCGGCTCCAACTGGACCTAGAGGAGAGGGTCGCCGCCAGGGAGAAGAAGGCGCAAGTCGCCCGGTCGAGGGCTGGCTATGGTGCGTCCACGTTACTATATGCTGACCACTCCCTGGCGGAATTAGAGCGCATGGCGCAGGAAGACAGAGAGGAGGTCATGGAGGTCGCCTCAAGGTCCTCCAACTTAAAGGGGACCTTTCAAAAGGCCCTCAAATGCCGGGCTGCCAGCTTGTATGGCATAGTCACCGAGCTGGTGAAGCGAACGGCCACGGAAGAGACGCGGCAGCTGCAGGCGAGGGTGGATCGCCTGCAGGCGGAGGTCAGCCAGCTGCACCAGAAGCTGGCTGAGGCCACGGCCCGGCCTGCCCAATCTGCCCCAGGTCCGGTGGAAGGAGGCTCCTCCTCCCCCGCCGGCCTTGAGGCAATAATCCGCGGGGTGGTGATGGAGGAGCGGAACTTCATCAGGAGCTGCCTCGCGGGTATCGAAGACCGGCTCTTGCCAGAAAGGCGGCTCCGCCCTCCACTGGCGGCGGACAAGAGTCCGCCGTCAGTGGAGCCGGAGCCTACGCGCTTGGAGGGCGCGGCGTCGGGTGCGCAACCTCAGGCCTCGAAGCCCTCCAAGGGCAAAGGCAAGGGCAAGGGCAAGAGGAGCACGACGGCCTCTCACGCGCCCACCACGAGCGCGGAGGAGGCGCCTGGGTCGTCTGCTACTGCAGCAGCGCCCCGGAGCTCGCAGGAGGAAGACGCCCTTCTTCCCTCCACCACCCCGGCCAACATGTCATGGACGGAGGTGGTAAAGAAGGGCAAGAAGAAGAAGCCCGCAGCGCCCGCAGCGACTGCTGCAGCGGCCAAAAAGGCTCCAGCCGGCGGGAGGAAGCTGGTTCCTCCCAAAACCGCGGCGGTCGTGGTGACCATCACCCCGGAGGCCGCAGAGCGGGGCGAGACGTATGAGTCCGTCCTAAGACGGGCTCGTACCAACGCGGACCCCTCCCGGCTGGGGATTAGCGGCATCACGTGCCGCCGAACTCTAACCGGGGCTCGGATCTTCGAGTTCTCGGGGGAGCAGCGTGGCGCAAACGCGGACCTCTTTGCAACAAAAATGCAAGAGGTCATCGCGGATGCGGCAACGGTCGCCAGGCCTGTAAAGACTGCAGCCTTGGAGGTGGCCGATCTGGATGATTCGGTCACCAAAGAGGATGTGGTGGCGGCCGTTGCCGCAGCTGGAGGCTGCGTCGCTGGCGCGGTAAAGGGTGGAGCCATCAGGCCCGGCCGCCGCGGCATGGGCACCATCCGCGTCGAGTGCCCGATAGCCGCAGCTAGGGCCGTCCTTTCGGCGACCAAGGGGCGGCTGCCTGTGGGGCTCAGCTCGGCCGCAGTCCGGCCACTTGAAGACCAGCCTATGCGCTGCTTCAAGTGCTTCGCGTCCGGCCACACCCGAGCCACGTGTCCCTCCAAGTCCGACTGGGGAGACTCCTGCTACCAGTGCGGGCAGAAGGGACACAAGAGTGCCGCTTGCAGCGCAGCCACGCCACATTGCGCGGCGTGTGCCGCCAGTGGCCGCCCCGCGGCCCACAAGATGGCGGGCAGGAGCTGCAAGCCTCCCGCGAGGAAGGGCATAGTGCCGGCGCAGGTTCGCCCTGTTGCTGCCACCGCTGCCACCGTCGTCGCTGCTGTAGCTTCAGCGGCGGTGGCTGAGGAGGGTAATGCGATGCTGGAATAGTGGGTTCCGACTACCGCATCCTCCAGACGAACACCAACCACTGCAGAGCAGCCCAGGACCTGGTGGCGCAGGTCATGGCCGAGTGGTTGGTGAACGTAGCGGTGGTCGCCGAGCCCTACTCAATACCCGGCAGCTGGCTGGGTGACGAGGACGGCTTGGTGGCACTAGCGGCGCGGTCTTCCACAGACTCCCCTCCCCTCTCGCTATTAGAGAAGGGACCGGGATACGTGGCCGCCGCGTGGGGAGAGATGGCCCTTGTGGGCGTCTATTTCTCCCCAAACCGCCCTTTGCAGGATTTCGAGAACTATCTCGGAATCCTGGCCGCCGTGGTCGACAGGGCGGCGCCGCGTCAGGTCTCCGTACTGGGAGACCTGAATGCCAAGTCAGTGTCCTGGGGCAACCCGGCCACCGACGCACGCGGGCGGGCAGTGGAGATGTGGGCAGCCTCCTCTGGGCTCTCCCTCCTGAACAGAGGAAGCGTCCAGACATGCGTGCGGCGGCAGGGTGGCTCAATAGTGGATGTCACTTTCGCCGCACCTGCGCTGGCCGCGCGCGTGTCGAACTGGCGGGTGGAGCCGGTGGAGACTATGTCGGACCACCGCTACGTGCGGTTCGACATCTCCACCGGTGGCCCAGGGGAGACACGGCCCCCCTCGGCACGATCGCCGTTCCCGCGGTGGGCCCTGACCCACCTGGACAGGGAGGCGGCGGCGGAGGCGGCGTTCATCCAGGACTGGCTGTCGCCGCCCGCCGCTGGTCTGGACGTGGACGCCGCTGCGCGGCAGCTGGGGGATTCCCTGACCGAGGTGTGCAACTCTAGCATGCCTCGGTCTCGCCGGCCGCCACCCAGGCGTGCCGTCTACTGGTGGTCGGCGGAGCTGGCGGAGCTCCGCGCAGCGTGCGTGCGGGCCAGGAGGGCCTACACGCGGAGTCGGCGGCGGCGTCGCAGAGACTTGGCCGACGAGGACCGCCTCTACGAGGCGTACGTGGTGGCCAAGACGGTCCTCGATCGGGCTATCGCCACGGCCAAGGACTCGGCGAGAGCCGAGATGCTGGAGGGTCTCGACAACGACCCCTTCGGGAGGCCATACAAGGTGGCGCGCAGCAAGCTGCGCCCCTTCGGCCCCCCCGTTGCCGAGACCCTGGAGCCCTCCCTCCTGGACGGGGTGGTGCGGTCCCTGTTTCCACGCAGGGGCAGCTTCACCCCGCCAGTGATGGCTCCGCCGCCGCCGCCGCCGCACGTTGCGGAGGAGGAGGAGGCCCCGCCGGTCACGGAGTCGGAGCTCGGCGCGGCCATCGACCGTGCCCGCGCCGGGAAGAAGGCTCCGGGCCCCGACGGGGTCCCCGCAAGGGTGGTGGCGATCGCCGCCACCCAAATGGAGGCGCGGTTTCGGGACCTCTTCGACGCATGCTTCGCGTCGGGGAGGTTCCCGAAACCGTGGAAGGAGGGCCTATTGTGCCTCCTTCGCAAGGAGGGCCGCCCGGCGGACTCCCCCTCGGCATACCGGCCGATCATGCTCCTGGCAGACGTCGGGAAAATGTTCGAGGGGATAGTCGCCGCCCGCCTAAAGGAGCACCTGCGGGATGTCGGACCGGACTTGTCGGACGCTCAGTTCGGCTTTCGGGCTGAGCGTTCGACGGTGGACGCACTGGCCTGCCTCAAGGGGCAGGTGGAGGAGGCGATGCAGGCGGGGGACGGGTTGCTGGCGGTGTCGTTCGACATAGCCAACGCCTTCAACTCGATCCCCCACTCTACCATCATGGAGGCGCTCCGCTTCCACGGAGTGCCTCCATACCTGCGGCGTCTGCTGGCCAGCTACCTGGAGGACAGGGAGGTCCTCCTGGTGGACAGGTCTGGCCGAGTCCGGCGATATCCCGCCGAAGCCGGCGTCCCACAGGGGTCGGTCGTGGGGCCCCTGCTCTGGAACGTCGGCTACGATTGGCTCCTGCGGGGAACTCTCCCCCGGGGCGTTAGGGTCGTCTGCTACGCGGACGACACTCTCCTCACCGCCCGGGGGGAGAGTTTCGGAGAGGCGGCCAACTTGGCCTCGGCGGGCGGCTCCCTCATCGCGGGGAGGATCCGCCGCCTCGGCCTGACGGTGGCGCTGCACAAAACCGAGGCCGTGTACTTCCACGGTCCCCGGCAGCGGCAGCGCCCCCCGCCCGACGCCCACATCCACGTGGAGGGCGTCCGCATCGCGGTCGGGGCCCAGATGAAATATCTGGGCCTCGTGCTTGACAGCAGGTGGCGCTTCGGCCCGCACTTCCGCGGGCTGTCGGCGCGCCTGCTGAAGACCGCGGGCGCCCTCTCGTGGCTGCTCCCCAACGTGGGGGGGCCCAGCGTCCGATGCCGGCGACTCTACGCCGGCATCCTGAGGAGTATGGCCACCTACGGGGCCCCCATCTGGGAGGACTCCCTCCGGAGGAGGGAGAACGCCGCGGCCTTGCGGGCCCCGCAGAGGGCCATAGCCCAGCGGGTGGCGCGGACCTACCGCACGGTGGGCTTCGCGGCGGCGTGCGCTCTGGCGGGCACCCCGCCTTGGGAACTCGAGGCGTGGGTGCTCGCCAGAGTGTACGAGTGGACGGCGGGGCGGCGGGCGAGCGGAGAGCGCCCAGCCCCGCGTGAGAGGGAGGCCGTCCGGCGGGAGGCGAAGGAAGCCGTCGTCCGGCATTGGTCGACGGACCTCGCCACCGCGGTATTCGGTCGCCGCACACTCGACGCGATCGGGCCGCTCCTGCAAGAGTGGCTCGATCGGTCGCACGGGGTGGTCTCCTTCCGACTGGCGCAGGTGCTGACCGGCCACGGATGTTTCGGGGCCTACCTGCACCGCATCGGTCGGGAGGAGACACCGTCGTGCCGCGATTGCGGCGCGGCGGTGGACACGGCGCAGCACACCCTTGAGGGGTGCCCGTCGTGGTCGGAGCCGCGCCGCGACCTCGTTGCGGCGATCGGGCCGGACCTCTCGCTCCCCGGCGTGATCAACGCCATGCTGGGGGACGAGGGGTCCTGGGCGGCGGTAGCCTCCTTCTGTGAACAGGTCATGTCGCAGAAGGAGGCGGCGGAGCGCGCGCGCGAGGACGACCCCCTCGCGCCGGCGCTCCGCAGGCGGAGGAGGGGTCGGAGAAGACGTCAGTATGACGAGCACCTCCGACTCCTCCCTGGTGGAGGCCAGCAGGCAACGGGTGCGGGGGCACCCCTGCCTGCACTGCACGCGCCTTCACCAGCGCCGGACGGGAGTGGCCAGGTGTTCCCGGCCAATCCCGTCGCCCCCCAGCCCGGGGGGCACGTAGGGCCCGCCATCTAGGCGGGCACGCGCCAGAGGGCCGTGGACGCAGAACGTCTCCCACAGCCCTCCCAACAAGGCGCCGGAGGGAACACCGCTGAGTTTTAGTGGGTATACTGTCGCCGTCATGCGACAGGGAGTCCCACACTCCCCGTCTCGCCCCCCCAGCGAGCGGAAGTGCGTAATTGCCATTTCTCAGCGTCAAAAAAAAAAAAAAAAAAAAAAAAGGTTAGGTTGCCACCGTGGCATTCGGTCGCCGCACACTCGACGCGATCGGGCCGCTCCTGCAAGAGTGGCTCGATCGGTCGCACGGGGTGGTCTCCTTCCGACTGGCGCAGGTGCTGACCGGCCACGGATGTTTCGGGGCCTACCTGCACCGCATCGGTCGGGAGGAGACACCGTCGTGCCGCGATTGCGGCGCGGCGGTGGACACGGCGCAGCACACCCTGGAGGAGTGCCCGTCGTGGTCGGAGCCGCGCCGCGACCTCGTTGCGGCGATCGGGCCGGACCTCTCGCTCCCCGGCGTGATCAATGCCATGCTGGGGGACGAGGGGTCCTGGGCGGCGGTAGCCTCCTTCTGTGAACAGGTCATGTCGCAGAAGGAGGCGGCGGAGCGCGCGCGCGAGGACGACCCTCTCGCGCCGGCGCTCCGCAGGCGGAGGAGGGGTCGGAGAAGACGTCAGTATGACGAGCACCTCCGACTCCTCCCTGGTGGAGGCCAGCAGGCAACGGGTGCGGGGGCACCCCTGCCTGCACTGCACGCGCCTTCACCAGCGCCGGACGGGAGTGGCCAGGTGTTCCCGGCCATTCCCGTCGCCCCCCAGCCCGGGGGGCACGTAGGGCCCGCCATCTAGGCGGGCACGCGCCAGAGGGCCGTGGACGCAGAACGTCTCCCACAGCCCTCCCAGCAAGGCGCCGGAGGGAACACCGCTGAGTTTTAGTGGGTATACTGTCGCCGTCATGCGACAGGGAGTCCCACACTCCCCGTCTCGCCCCCCAGCGAGCGGAAGTGCGTAATTGCCATTTCTCAGCGTCAAAAAAAAAAAAAAAAAAAAAAAGGTTAGGTTAGGTTAGGTTAGGTTAGGTTAGGTTGCACACTCGACGCGATCGGGCCGCTCCTGCAAGAGTGGCTCGATCGGTCGCACGGGGTGGTCTCCTTCCGACTGGCGCAGGTGCTGACCGGCCACGGATGTTTCGGGGCCTACCTGCACCGCATCGGTCGGGAGGAGACACCGTCCTGCCGCGATTGCGGCGCGGCGGTGGACACGGCGCAGCACACCCTTGAGGGGTGCCCGTCGTGGTCGGAGCCGCGCCGCGACCTCGTTGCGGCGATCGGGCCGGACCTCTCGCTCCCCGGCGTGATCAACGCCATGCTGGGGGACGAGGGGTCCTGGGCGGCGGTAGCCTCCTTCTGTGAACAGGTCATGTCGCAGAAGGAGGCGGCGGAGCGCGCGCGCGAGGACGACCCCCTCGCGCCGGCGCTCCGCAGGCGGAGGAGGGGTCGGAGAAGACGTCAGTATGACGAGCACCTCCGACTCCTCCCTGGTGGAGGCCAGCAGGCAACGGGTGCGGGGGCACCCCTGCCTGCACTGCACGCGCCTTCACCAGCGCCGGACGGGAGTGGCCAGGTGTTCCCGGCCATTCCCGTCGCCCCCCAGCCCGGGGGGCACGTAGGGCCCGCCATCTAGGCGGGCACGCGCCAGAGGTCCGTGGACGCAGAACGTCTCCCACAGCCCTCCCAACAAGGCGCCGGAGGGAACACCGCTGAGTTTTAGTGGGTATACTGTCGCCGCCATGCGACAGGGAGTCCCACACTCCCCGTCTCGCCCCCCCAGCGAGCGGAAGTGCGTAATTGCCATTTCTCAGCGTCAAAAAAAAAAAAAAAAAAAAAAAAAAAAAAAAAAAAAAAAAAAAAAAAGGTTAGGTTAGGTTAGGTTAGGTTAGGTTTTTTTTTTTTTTTTTTTTTTTTTTTTTTTTTTTTTTATGCTAGCTACCGCCAACGTGATTGGCGCCTATTCTATTTCTATTTAACTCATTCATACCAGTTCTCGCATTTCATGCCTCTCGCACTTTCATTCCGCATACTGTTTCTTTCTTTTATTCATCATCAAGCATTCTGTGGGTGGGACTCCCACTTTTTTATTATCTATATAGTCTAGTATTCTAGCTATATTTTAGTTCTTTATTTTCTCTTTTCAGGGACAATTATTCTTGGGCATTCTTTTATTTCTTTTACATTATTTCTTATAATTATTGTACATACTTAAATTTATACTTGTCTTACAATATACACATATTTTCTTACATACTTAAGTTATACAGTACTTATGTTACTACCATTACATTTTACTTAAACCTGCTTTAACCTACTACTATTTTTATACAAGTGCTTACAATTATATGCTTATATTAATATATATACAATATACAATAAAGCATATTTTATTTGCTATGTTTTATTTCTTATGATGCATTTTTGTGCGATACTCTCACAGTAGGCTATTAATTTATGTCTATTTTTACTCGCAAAAATTTCTGATATATTATCTTTACTTAACCTCGTGCCGATATCTTGCTCCAAGTCGTATCGCTCTCTCGCGTTCACGGGACAGTCCAGCAAAATATGCGGGACTGTTTCCGCGACGATCGGGTCACAGATGCACGATGGGCTCTCCTTACACTTGAAACGGTTCAAGTATTCGGAGAACCCACCGTGCCCCGTCAATACCTGCGTGAGCACTCCTACTGGCTTCACCTGTTGTACAATACGGAAGGCAGCTATGGCATCCGGAAGAAACATTTTCGTCACCGAGGCCGTCTCGCCAGACACATATCTCCGGTTCCATTCGTCAAGCGAGTCCTGACGGATTTGACGCTTGACGTATGAAATCGGACATCGGTCATAGTCCGGCTTCCTCCGTGACGACAATGCTGCTTCCTTCGCCAGCTCGTCCGCGCGCTCATTTCCTGGCAAGCCCGCATGGGCCTTGATCCAGAATAAAGACACAGCTTTATTTTGTTCCAACGCCCGAGCCAAATTGGCTCGTGCGCGGACTGCAAGGGAATGGAGCGAGCTATGGCTTGTAAGCGACTGCAATGCTAACATTGAGTCGCTGTACAAGCCATAGCTCGTCTCATTGCGCTTGAGGATTTCATCCGTTGCCTTACAAATGGCCAAGAGTTCAGCCTGGTAGACAGTGTAGTACGCGGCAAGGCTAAGTTTGAGGTTCCGGACTTCGCCCTCATTATCCCATATGGATAATGCGGCTCCGACCTTCCCCTCAATCTTGCTGCCGTCAGTGAAAATACGCACTGCCTGCATATTGTTGCTGTCCACAAGCTGTTGGTCTTCCAGGCAGTTGAACTCCAGGCACATTTGTCTGGCTGGGTGAGGGGCTTCCGCAAACCTTACCACACTCTCGATCTCTCTATCAGCTGGCACAAACCGGGATGACCCGGTTAGGTTAGGTTAGGTTAGGTTAGGTTAGGTTAGGTTAATCAACGCCATGCTGGGGGACGAGGGGTCCTGGGCGGCGGTAGCCTCCTTCTGTGAACAGGTCATGTCGCAGAAGGAGGCGGCGGAGCGCGCGCGCGAGGACGACCCTCTCGCGCCGGCGCTCCGCAGGCGGAGGAGGGGTCGGAGAAGACGTCAGTATGACGAGCACCTCCGACTCCTCCCTGGTGGAGGCCAGCAGGCAACGGGTGCGGGGGCACCCCTGCCTGCATCGCACGCGCCTTCACCAGCGCCGGACGGGAGTGGCCAGGTGTTCCCGGCCATTCCCGTCGCCCCCCAGTCCGGGGGGCACGTAGGGCCCGCCATCTAGGCGGGCACGCGCCAGAGGGCCGTGGACGCAGAACGTCTCCCACAGCCCTCCCAACAAGGCGCCGGAGGGAACACCGCTGAGTTTTAGTGGGTATACTGTCGCCGTCATGCGACAGGGAGTCCCACACTCCCCGTCTCGCCCCCCCAGCGAGCGGAAGTGCGTAACTGTCATTTCTCAGCGAGAAAAAAAAAAAAAAAAAAAAAAAAAAAAAAAAGGTTAGGTTGGGGTGCGAGCAGAAGACCTCCTCGTGCGCCTGGCGGCTGCTGGTCCCTTGCGGATACGTCCGGGGGGAAGAGCAGTCGTTGGGCCTGGTGCACCCTGGGTCACGGACAATAATCTCTTCGCGGGGGGTGGGGTAGAGGAGTATTGTTGTCCGGAGCTAACTTCTGCAGGAGGGGTCGCTCCTGACCCGTCGACGTAGTCGACTAGGCGAGGACGCGGCCACACCCTCTTGGGTGCAGGCGCATCTAAGGGGGTTCGTTTGTCTCCTCATTCATTGAGGAGCAAACCTTTCGACGGGTCCGCTGAGTCGGGTTGGCCGGACAGCGGACGGAGGCATGCTTCAATGCCGCCGTCGGGGGGCTTGGCTTAACCGCCCGGCCCCAGAGGAAGGACACCTCTAAGATAAAAAACCACCCAATCCCAAGTTTTCGGGAGCGCGGCGAGGGGATGAATGGCCGTTGGGTGTACGGTCGTTAGCGCTTCCACCTGCTGGTACCTGCCGACCCCAGCAGTATGTAGGCTTACCCGGGCACTTAGGCCTCTGCCCGGTGTTGACATTTAGTTGCCTTATTCTCGTGGGAACAAAATGGATAAAGTTACAAAACCAAAAACCAAAAACGACGTTGAGGGAGAAGGGAAAGTACCTCTGGTACTGGTGGAGAGAATGGGCGTGCTGTCGGATTCCGATAGCGCGTCCAGCCTGATGAGTGTGGCGAGCGCGGCGAGCTTAAATGCCAAACGCCTGCGCAAACGCCCAAGAGAGGGTGCAGACTCAGGGTCGGACTCGGCCCTGAGCGACACAGCGGTGCCGGCCCCCAAGGTCGGTACCAAAAAAGGAGGGAGAGGTAGGCCCGCCACTACCGGCAAATATGCCGGTATCGGCCTATCCAGGCGTGAGGCTGCGGCTGCGATGAAGGCCGCAGCCGTGGCCAAAAACCTCGAGGAGGACGAGCGGCAGATTGCGGCTCTGACAAAAAGGGTGACGGAAGGGAGAGTCACTCGCCTGTCAGAGTCGTCGTCTGCCATCTCTGGTATGGGGATCGAGGCAGACGAGCTGCCTGCCTCTGACCTAAATCAGAGACTGGCCGACGCGGTTGCGGCCATCAAAAGGGTGGGCAAGGTCTCAAAGGGCCTTAGCGGGTGCAGCCAGAAGGCGCTCAAAGAGGCCACGGCCTCCATTTTGGAGAGCGCGCAGGTGCTTCTGGCTCGCACCACAACCGAGGAGACGGCGCTGCTGCGGGCTCAGAACGCGAAGCTCGCAGCACAAATGGCGGAGCTCCGCAAAGAGCACGAGGAGCTCAAGGCGGAGATGGCCGACTTCCGCCGCGAGCACCTCAGGCGGGAGGTGGGCCTTCCGCCCGCAACGCCGCAACCGCAACCGCAGTTGCAGTCGCAGCAGTCGGTACAGGAGGAGTTTGCTCGCCTGATCCGACAGGAGATGGCGAGCTTCAACGCTCGCTTCTCGGTGCTCGAGGGGAGGATTCTACGTCCTCCCCTAGCTGCAGACCAACGCAGCACACCGGCGCCGACATATGCGGCCAAAGCCGCAGCGCCGCGTGCCGCCCAACCGGCACAAGCGGCCCCTGCTGCTGCTGCCACTGCTCCAACTGCCGCCTCGCAAAAGGCAAAATCGAAACGGCAGATGAAGAAAGAAGCCAAACTGGCCAAAAAGGCGGGTGCTGCGGCTGCTGCGCCTGCACAAACTGCCAGACCAGCAGCCGGCGAACCCGCCACTGAGCCTGAGGCGGAGTGGACGATCGCGGGCGCCGCCAAGAAGTCCAAAAGGGCGCGCCAGCGGGCCAAAAAGAAGGCCCAGAAGGAGGAAGCAGTGGCCAAGCGCGAGACCGCGAGGCTCAGTGCGCCCCGCTCCACAGCGGTGGTACTCACCCTGCAGCCAGGGGCGGCGGAGCGGGGCCTCACCTATGCCGGGATCCTGGCGAAGGCGAAAGCCGAGATATCGCTCAGTGATCTCGGCATAACGGGCGTCCGGTGCAAAACCACTGCTACCGGCGGCCGCCTGCTAGAAATAGCGGGATCAACCAGTGGCCCAAAAGCAGATGCCCTCGCCGAGAGACTCAGGGCGTCTCTAGGCCCCGATGACGTTAGAGTGTCCAGGCCAACCAAGTGCGCAGATCTGCGCATTTCGGGCCTGGACGACTCCGTCACAGAGGAGGAGGTCGCCGCTGCCGTCTCCAAGGCCGGAGGATGCCCGCCGGAACAAGTCAAGGCGGGCACGATGCGCTGGGGCTTCTCCGGTCTCGGGTCAGTTCTCGTAAGCTGTCCCGTAGCGGCGGCCAAAAAGGTCGCGGATAAACGGCTGCTGGTTGGGTGGGTCTCGGCGCGGGTCGCGCTCTTAACGCCCAAGCCCTATCAGTGCTACCGCTGTCTGGAAGCAGGACATGCGGGGGCACGGTGCACTGGGGTAGACCGCAGCAGGATGTGCTTCCGCTGCGGTCAGCCCGATCACAAGGCTGGCACTTGCACTGCTACGCCGCACTGCGACATCTGTGCGGCATCTGGCAAGCCAGCCCAACATCGGATCGGGTCGCAGGCCTGCGCCAGGCCCACCAAGAAGAAGAGCAATGCCAAGAGACAGCCGGCTCATCCGCTGGCCAGTAACTCGGACACGACAGAGAAGGCAACCAGCTCCTCGCAGCCGGTTCACCCGCCGGCTGCGGCAGAACATCCGCCGAGGGCTGGGGAGGAGGCAACGGCCATGGACACACACTAATGGCCCTACGTCGTCTCCTCCAAGCCAACATAAACCACTGCGCCAGGGCTCAGGATCTCTTGCTCCAGAGCATGGCGCAGTGGTCTATTGATGTGGCAGTTGTCGCCGAGCCGTATTTTGTGCCACCCAGGGATGACTGGGTGTGCGACACGAACCGCTCGGTGGCACTGATCATGAGGTCTGCCGCTGACACCCTTCCCTTCGAGGCCGTCACCCGAGGGCGGGGCTATGTCGCGGCAATTTGGGGTAACGTTATGGTCGTGGGGGTGTATCTCGCCCCCAGCCTTTCTCTTGCCGACACGGAGAATATCATCGTGGAGTTGGGCACGGTCGTCAGTCGTAGCCGTCCTCGTCCCGCGATCGTCCTGGGGGACTTCAATGCCAAATCTACGGCTTGGGGTTCCCCGGCTACGGATGCGCGGGGCGAGTTAGTGGAGGAGTGGGCGGTCGAGCAGGGCCTGCTTCTCCTGAACCGGGGTTCGGTGCAGACGTGCGTGCGGCAGCGGGGTGGGTCAATAGTGGACCTGTCGTTCGCTAGCCCCGCTCTCGCGCGCACTGTCCAGGACTGGCACGTCCTTGAGGAGGTGGAGACGCTGTCCGATCATCGATATATTCGATTTAGCGTCTCCGCCCAGACCTCGGTTGAGCCGGTCCAAGCGGCCCCGGTGGGCGTTGGAGACGGCCCGCGTTGGGCACTGAAGCGGCTGGACAGGGAGGCTCTCCTGGAGGCCTCTATCGTCAAGGCCTGGCTGGACTCTCCAGACAGGCCAACCAATATCGACGAGGAGGCGGAGTGGTTCCGGGAGAGCATGTCGCACATCTGCGACGCTGGCATGCCCCGAGTCCGGCCGTTACCTTCCAGGCGCCAAGTGTACTGGTGGTCGCAGTCGATTGCGCAGCTGCGCATCGCTTGTGTGCGGGTGCGACGCCGGTACACAAGGTACCGAAGAAGAAGACGCCGCCGCCCCTTTACAGCGGCGGACGAACAGGAAGAGACGGAACTATACAACCGCTACAGAGAGGCGAAAAGCGCCCTCCAGCTGGCCATCGCCCGGGCAAAGGCCCAGGCCAACGAAGAGCTGCTGGAGACTCTGGACCGAGAGCCGTGGGGACGCCCCTACCTGATGGTACGGGGCAAGCTGCGCCAGCGGGCTCCACCGTTGTCCCGGAGTCTCCAGCCACAGCTGCTGGAGGAGGTGGTGTGTGCGCTGTTCCCGTCGAGACCGGAGCACACACCACCGGCTATGGTTCCGCCTCGCAATGTGCCCGACGCGGAAGACGACACTGACGACGACGTGCCCGAAGTGACCCGGGTAGAGTTGAGAGCGGCGGTGGCTCGCATCAGGAACACCGCCCCAGGGCCCGACGGCATTCCAGGCCGTGCATGGGTCCTGGCCATGGAGGCTCTCGGACCCCGACTAGCGGGGCTCTTAAGCGCTTGTTTGGAGCGGGGCCAGTTTCCAAGCCGGTGGAAGACCGGAGAGCTGGTCCTGCTCAAGAAGGAGGGGCGCCCCGCAGACTCACCATCTGCGTACAGGCCAATCGTGTTGCTGGACGAGGTGTGCAAGATCTTCGAGCGAATCATCGCCAGTCGCCTCGTCCAGCACATGACCAGGGTAGGGCCGGATTTGGCGGACAATCAATTTGGTTTCCGCCAAGGGCGCTCCACGGTGGACGCGATCAAGCGCGTGAGGGCCCTCGCGGAGGAGGCAGTCGCCCGGGGCGAGGTGGTCTTGGTGGTGTCGCTCGACATCGCCAACGCTTTCAACACCTTGCCCTGGAGTACCATCCGAGAGGCACTCCGGTACCACGGGGTGCCGCGCTACCTCCAACGCATTGTCAGGGCCTATTTGTCCGAAAGATCGGTGGTGTACCCGGGTCGAGAAGGTTGGTGTCGGCGAGAGACGTCATGCGGTGTTCCGCAGGGTTCGGTGTTGGGGCCGCCCCTGTGGAACATAGGGTATGACTGGGCTCTGCGCGGTGCGCTTATCCACGGCGTCGGCGTCATTTGTTACGCCGACGACACGCTAGTCACAGCGCGTGGAAAGTCGTACCGGCAGGCGGCCATACGCGCGACTGCTGGTGTCGCGCACGTCGTGGGTAGGATCCGGCGGCTGGGCTTAGAGGTGGCATTGCACAAGTCTGAGGCCCTGTGTTTTCACGGGCCGAGGATGCAGCCGCCTCCGGGGTCCAGCATCATAGTAGGAGGGGTCTCCATCGCTGTCGAGTCGACGATGAAGTACCTTGGACTCGTCCTCGACAGTCGATGGAGCTTCGGGCCGCACTTTACACGGCTCGGCCCCCGGTTGTTGGGCGCCGCTTCTGCGCTCTTGCGCTTGCTGCCCAACCTGGGGGGGCCCAACTCCTCTTGTCGGAGGCTCTACATGGGGGTCGTACGGTCGATGGCGCTATACGCCGCGCCAGTGTGGGCGGACGTCCTGACGGCCCGCAACGTCGCCGCGCTGCGAAGGCCGCAGCGCGCGATGGCCGTCAGGATCATAAGGGGATACCGTACGATCTCCTTTGAGGCAGCGAGCCTCCTAGCCGGATCCCCGCCCTGGGACCTCGACGCAAAGCTCCTCGCGTCGCTCTATTCGTGGCGCGCGGAGGCGGTCGAGCGGGGCGAGCGCCTGGTGCCTCGACAGGTTGAGGCACGCAGGGCGGAGCTCCGCCAGGTCCTAGTGGCGGAGTGGCAGACGCGCTTAGTCACGAGACTTAGTGACGGAGGTGGTAAAGAAGGGCAAGAAGAAGAAGCCCGCAGCGCCCGCAGCGACCGCTGCAGCGGCCAAAAAGGCTCCAGCCGGCGGGAGGAAGCTGGTTCCTCCCAAAACCGCGGCGGTCGTGGTGACCATCACCCCGGAGGCCGCAGAGCGGGGCGAGACGTATGAGTCCGTCCTAAGACGGGCTCGTACCAACGCGGACCCCTCCCGGCTGGGGATTAGCGGCATCACGTGCCGCCGAACTCTAACCGGGGCTCGGATCTTCGAGTTCTCGGGGGAGCAGCGTAGCGCAAACGCGGACCTCTTTGCAACAAAAATGCAAGAGGTCATCGCGGATGCGGCAACGGTCGCCAGGCCTGTAAAGACTGCAGCCTTGGAGGTGGCCGATCTGGATGATTCGGTCACCAAAGAGGATGTGGTGGCGGCCGTTGCCGCAGCTGGAGGCTGCGTCGCTGGCGCGGTAAAGGGTGGAGCCATCAGGCCCGGCCGCCGCGGCATGGGCACCATCCGCGTCGAGTGCCCGATAGCCGCAGCTAGGGCCGTCCTTTCGGCGACCAAGGGGCGGCTGCCTGTGGGGCTCAGCTCGGCCGCAGTCCGGCCACTTGAAGACCAGCCTATGCGCTGCTTCAAGTGCTTCGCGTCCGGCCACACCCGAGCCACGTGTCCCTCCAAGTCCGACTGGGGAGACTCCTGCTACCAGTGCGGGCAGAAGGGACACAAGAGTGCCGCTTGCAGCGCAGCCACGCCACATTGCGCGGCGTGTGCCGCCAGTGGCCGCCCCGCGGCCCACAAGATGGCGGGCAGGAGCTGCAAGCCTCCCGCGAGGAAGGGCATAGTGCCGGCGCAGGTTCGCCCTGTTGCTGCCACCGCTGCCACCGTCGTCGCTGCTGTAGCTTCAGCGGCGGTGGCTGAGGAGGGTAATGCGATGCTGGAATAGTGGGTTCCGACTACCGCATCCTCCAGACGAACACCAACCACTGCAGAGCAGCCCAGGACCTGGTGGCGCAGGTCATGGCCGAGTGGTTGGTGAACGTAGCGGTGGTCGCCGAGCCCTACTCAATACCCGGCAGCTGGCTGGGTGACGAGGACGGCTTGGTGGCACTAGCGGCGCGGTCTTCCACAGACTCCCCTCCCCTCTCGCTATTAGAGAAGGGACCGGGATACGTGGCCGCCGCGTGGGGAGAGATGGCCCTTGTGGGCGTCTATTTCTCCCCAAACCGCCCTTTGCAGGATTTCGAGAACTATCTCGGAATCCTGGCCGCCGTGGTCGACAGGGCGGCGCCGCGTCAGGTCTCCGTACTGGGAGACCTGAATGCCAAGTCAGTGTCCTGGGGCAACCCGGCCACCGACGCACGCGGGCGGGCAGTGGAGATGTGGGCAGCCTCCTCTGGGCTCTCCCTCCTGAACAGAGGAAGCGTCCAGACATGCGTGCGGCGGCAGGGTGGCTCAATAGTGGATGTCACTTTCGCCGCACCTGCGCTGGCCGCGCGCGTGTCGAACTGGCGGGTGGAGCCGGTGGAGACTATGTCGGACCACCGCTACGTGCGGTTCGACATCTCCACCGGTGGCCCAGGGGAGACACGGCCCCCCTCGGCACGATCGCCGTTCCCGCGGTGGGCCCTGACCCACCTGGACAGGGAGGCGGCGGCGGAGGCGGCGTTCATCCAGGACTGGCTGTCGCCGCCCGCCGCTGGTCTGGACGTGGACGCCGCTGCGCGGCAGCTGGGGGATTCCCTGACCGAGGTGTGCAACTCTAGCATGCCTCGGTCTCGCCGGCCGCCACCCAGGCGTGCCGTCTACTGGTGGTCGGCGGAGCTGGCGGAGCTCCGCGCAGCGTGCGTGCGGGCCAGGAGGGCCTACACGCGGAGTCGGCGGCGGCGTCGCAGAGACTTGGCCGACGAGGACCGCCTCTACGAGGCGTACGTGGTGGCCAAGACGGTCCTCGATCGGGCTATCGCCACGGCCAAGGACTCGGCGAGAGCCGAGATGCTGGAGGGTCTCGACAACGACCCCTTCGGGAGGCCATACAAGGTGGCGCGCAGCAAGCTGCGCCCCTTCGGCCCCCCCGTTGCCGAGACCCTGGAGCCCTCCCTCCTGGACGGGGTGGTGCGGTCCCTGTTTCCGCGCAGGGGCAGCTTCACCCCGCCAGTGATGGCTCCGCCGCCGCCGCCGCCGCACGTTGCGGAGGAGGAGGAGGCCCCGCCGGTCACGGAGTCGGAGCTCGGCGCGGCCATCGACCGTGCCCGCGCCGGGAAGAAGGCTCCGGGCCCCGACGGGGTCCCCGCAAGGGTGGTGGCGATCGCCGCCACCCAAATGGAGGCGCGGTTTCGGGACCTCTTCGACGCATGCTTCGCGTCGGGGAGGTTCCCGAAACCGTGGAAGGAGGGCCTATTGTGCCTCCTTCGCAAGGAGGGCCGCCCGGCGGACTCCCCCTCGGCATACCGGCCGATCATGCTCCTGGCAGACGTCGGGAAAATGTTCGAGGGGATAGTCGCCGCCCGCCTAAAGGAGCACCTGCGGGATGTCGGACCGGACTTGTCGGACGCTCAGTTCGGCTTTCGGGCTGAGCGTTCGACGGTGGACGCACTGGCCTGCCTCAAGGGGCAGGTGGAGGAGGCTATTTTGTTATTGGATCGTATTCAGAGAAACACTTATTTCCACATAATAAACTTATTTCTTTATTTTAAAATATAATTACAGAATACCATTTTACTCAGTGCAAGCCATGACAGGGAAGAAGGGAAGTTGCCAACTTAGAAAAATAGAAATGTATACCAGTGTAATAACACACTAATACTTTAACACGCCTCCTTACATTTATATTTTTATTTTCACATCTCATTACTTTAACAAATTCTTACTAGGCAACATCAATTACAATTATCTTTTACTTACAACATAATATGTACCTATTCATAGAACTTCTATAATATTTATTCACTTAAGTATACTAGTACCTACCTAGCTTGCACACTCTTTCCTTTAAAACAGTTCTGTTAAATTGTTTAACTTAAATATTAACAAAATAAAAACAAACAAAAAGCTTTTCTTTCTCAACAAAAATTAAAACAAACTTAAGACATTCTTTCTTATTCACCTATTAACTTAAAATTCTTATTTATTAATTAACTTTCTTATGTATCTACTAATTTAACTTTCTTATTCATTTAAGTTTTACATATGTAATTTCAACATTTCTCTAAACTTAAGAAATTTTAATTTACCCAGAGATTTGGTAAGTATATCTGCAACATATGAATCTGAGTTTATCTTTACAATTTCAATAACTTTACTTTTACAGTTTTCATGTACATAATGATACTGTACTTCTATATGTTTAGAATTTTTAGTAAAATTTCCGTATTTTGCTATAGCAAGTGCTCCTGAATTATCTTCATAAATCTTAATAGGTTTACATATTTTAATGAACATATCACTAATTACATTTTTTAAGAAATTTATCTCAGTTACAGCCTCAGATAATGCAACATATTCTGCAAAGGTAGATGATTTAGTTACACAAGTTTGTTTTCTAGATTTCCAATAAATTGGATTTCCAAACAATTCAATAACAAAACCTGTAGTTGATTTCCTATCTGTACTATCTCCTGCCCAATCGGCATCTACATAGCAATTTACAATATTATCAGTATTAAGACTCTGTTGGTAAGTTAGTTTTAAATCTTTTGTTAGATACAAATACTTTAGAACTCTCAGAGCATATTTAAAATGTGTTTCATCGTAACAATTCTGAAATCTACTTAAATAATTCACACTGTAAGATATGTCTGGTCTAGTACCATGACTGATATACAAGAGTGCACCTATCAAGTTTCTATATTTAACATCTTCATTTACATCACATTTACTTAGTTTCAAGTTGGGTTCCATAGGTGTCTTATACAGTTTTGCATTTTTAATATTATATTTTTCAGCTAAAGACTCTATGTAATTTTCCTGACACAATGTTAAGACATTTGTAGAGTTATCATAATCATATTCAATATCAATACCAATATAGCTTTTTACTTTATTTAAATCCTTCATTTTAAATTTATTATGCAACTGTTTCTTTATATTATCAATAATGTTTATATCTCTACAACAAATTAATAAATCGTCAACAAATAAAAGTATATAAACTGTTACATTGCACTCTCTTTTTACATAAAGACAATAATCGTACTTGCTTCTACAAAAACCAAGATTCTTAATAAAATCATTAAAACATTCGTACCAAGCTCTAGGGCTTTCTTTTAATCCGTACAAAGCTTTATTTAGTTTATAAACTTTATTAGAAACATCATTATAACCTTGTGGTTGTTTTACATAAACTTCTGATACTACTTTACCATTCAAAAAGGCTGTTTCCACATCCATCTGATGAATGAGAAAGCTGAACTGACAAGAATAAGATAACAACAATTTTAATGTTTGCATTTTGGCAACAGGTGAGTATGTATCATCAATATTATCCTTTTGCTGAAAACCTCTAACTACTAAACGAGCTTTAAAAATGTTACCTGGTTTCCTTTTGTAAACCCACTTCACATCTAGGATCTCTTTGCCCTCTGGTCTACTCACAAAGTTCCATGTATTGTTTTAACAAGGCTGCTCATCTCACGGTCCATTGCTTCTTTCCATTGATTGGCCTCATCACATTGCATCGCCTCCTGAAATGTACCTGGAATCATAGCATCACAAAAATTTGCACAAATGCAGTAATATCCAAATTCTTCATCAAATCTGATTGGACGTCTGATTGTTCTCTTTGCTCTTCCTTGTACTTTATCATCATTCATCGAGTTGTCATCAAATTTTATTAATTTAGTCTCTTCCGGTAAGTTATTTTCAAATTTTTCCTTTTCTTCTTCTTGTCTTTCTTCCTCTGAGTCTGTATCTTCATTGTTATTCATAAACTTGACATCTTCTTCTATTATATCAACATGTCTGGCAACTACTATTCTATTATTTATCAACACTTTGTAGCCAACTTCAACATATCCAAGTAATATTCCTAATTCTGCCTTTTTATCCCATTTTGATCTTCTTTTTTCTTCTGGTATTCTCACATAAACTCTACTTCCATACAATTTCAATTGCTCTATTGATGGTTTCTTATTGAAGAATATTTCATAGGGTGTTTTTCTTTCTATAGTATTTGCCAAACTTCTATTTTTTAAATAAGCTGCTGTTTTAATTACTTCCGGCCAATAGCATTTATTTACTCTTGCTTCTGCTAGTAGACATCTAGCCATATCCATTATAGTCCTGTTATATCTCTCTGCAGTTCCATTCAACTCGTGTACATATGCCGGGCATGCCTTTATCATTATTCCCTTTTCTCTTGCAAAACTATACATCTTACTGTTCATATATTCTTTACCATTGTCACATCTTAATTCTTTTATCATTTTTCCAGTTAAATTTTGAACTGTATTTACATATTCTTTAAAACAATCTGCAACTTGATCTTTAGACTTGATGCAATAAACTTTTGCCAATTTACTGTAGTCATCTATGAATGTTACGAAGTATTTTTCACCACAATAACCTATTGTATTATGTGGTCCATTTACATCTGTATGCACAATCTCTAATATATCTTGAGCTCTTCTTCTTTTGTTTTTAAAGGGTAAGTTATGCATTTTATTCTCTATGCATATAGCACACTTCATATACTCTGATTCAATTTCTTTAGGTATTCCTTCCAGTAACTGTTCCTTACATAAGATTTCTAGATATTTGAAATTTACATGACCAAGTGTACGGTGTAATTTTTCCTTCACTGACAATTTACTTTCAATTATATTTGCTTGTACTTTACTTTGTATATCTATGTAGCTGTTCACTTTATATAAGCTGTTTTCCTTTTGTGCTATAGCTATTACTTTTCTATTTGAATTATAAATTTTTGCCCATTGTCCTTTCGATATTACCGTGTTGTTATTATCTGTGATCCTTGCATAACTCAATAAATTTGCCTTCATTTCTTTTACATAGAATACATTTTTTACTGTTATATATGATTTAGAACCATAAACAAGAAAATGTATGTTAATATCACCAACCTTTGTGGCCTCCAGCATCCGTCCATCTCCAACTTTCACTTGCACTGGTTTTTTTAATATAACTGAATTTTCAAAATACTTGTCGCAGTTGATTATGTGGTCTGTGCATCCACTGTCTAATAACCATGTAATTTGGTTCTTATTTGACTTATCTTCGCTCACACTTGATGTCATGTTGTTTTGAATAACTAAAGTTTGGAAAACATTTTGTTGATTTTGTGTATTTGATGCACTATGTTCAGTGTGTCTACCTCGACCACGATTATTAAATCCACGACCACGTCCCCGATGATTTGAATGACCTCTTCCTCTTGTATTATTGTTATTTGTGTATCTATTATGCTGTCCTCGATTGTACCAACAGTTGCGTTTCACATGGCCTGGTTTTCCACAAATAAAACATAAATTTGAGTTAGGGGCTGACAGGGCTGACTTTGTTTCTGTTTTAAAAGCATTTGATTTGTCTGTAACTTCTGACTTTTCTTGTGGTTTTTGTGTCAAATATTTAATTTTAATTTTATTTGTTAGATATTCCACAGTTCTTTCCTCTTTTGACAACACATCCAATAAGTCTCCAATGTGACTATATTCACTGGGCAGTGCTCTTAGCATATAATTCAACTTCTCATTTTCTGATATAGTAGCACCTGCCTGTTTCAGCTCGTTTACTGATCTTTCAAAATCATCAAAAAAGGAGTCTAGTTCTTGATAGTTTTTTAACTTTAAATTTTCAAGATTGTTTCGGTAAACTATTTGCAAGGATGTTGAACCTTGTAAGTACATAGAATCAAATTTACAAATTATGTCGTATGCCGTTTCACATTCTGATATATATTCCAATTGCTTATTCGTTATTGCCCCGTAAATGTAGTTCGTTGCTTGCACATCTTTGTCCGTCCATTTTTCTTTGTCATCAGTGCTTAAGATTTTTCTCGTAATAACGTCTTGACACTTTTTGAATTGCAGAAATTTTGTTAGTCTTATTTTCCAATGTGCGTATTCTTTTCCGTCGAAAATGGGTATTACAATTTGTTGATTACGCTCCATTTTTTATTTTCAGCACACACATGTATGCCACAGCACAAAAACAATTTTCACTTTTTTTCAATCCTGCGATATTTTAGCAATCTTTTTACATATTCAATTAACCACGGACTGCTACCATATTTTGTTATTGGATCGTATTCAGAGAAACACTTATTTCCACATAATAAACTTATTTCTTTATTTTAAAATATAATTACAGAATACCATTTTACTCAGTGCAAGCCATGACAGGGAAGAAGGGAAGTTGCCAACTTAGAAAAATAGAAATGTATACCAGTGTAATAACACACTAATACTTTAACAGAGGCGATGCAGGCGGGGGACGGGTTGCTGGCGGTGTCGTTCGACATAGCCAACGCCTTCAACTCGATCCCCCACTCTACCATCATGGAGGCGCTCCGCTTCCACGGAGTGCCTCCATACCTGCGGCGTCTGCTGGCCAGCTACCTGGAGGACAGGGAGGTCCTCCTGGTGGACAGGTCTGGCCGAGTCCGGCGATATCCCGCCGAAGCCGGCGTCCCGCAGGGGTCGGTCGTGGGGCCCCTGCTCTGGAACGTCGGCTACGATTGGCTCCTGCGGGGAACTCTCCCCCGGGGCGTTAGGGTCGTCTGCTACGCGGACGACACTCTCCTCACCGCCCGGGGGGAGAGTTTCGGAGAGGCGGCCAACTTGGCCTCGGCGGGCGGCTCCCTCATCGCGGGGAGGATCCGCCGCCTCGGCCTGACGGTGGCGCTGCACAAAACCGAGGCCGTGTACTTCCACGGTCCCCGGCAGCGGCAGCGCCCCCCGCCCGACGCCCACATCCACGTGGAGGGCGTCCGCATCGCGGTCGGGGCCCAGATGAAATATCTGGGCCTCGTGCTTGACAGCAGGTGGCGCTTCGGCCCGCACTTCCGCGGGCTGTCGGCGCGCCTGCTGAAGACCGCGGGCGCCCTCTCGTGGCTGCTCCCCAACGTGGGGGGGCCCAGCGTCCGATGCCGGCGACTCTACGCCGGCATCCTGAGGAGTATGGCCACCTACGGGGCCCCCATCTGGGAGGACTCCCTCCGGAGGAGGGAGAACGCCGCGGCCTTGCGGGCCCCGCAGAGGGCCATAGCCCAGCGGGTGGCGCGGACCTACCGCACGGTGGGCTTCGCGGCGGCGTGCGCTCTGGCGGGCACCCCGCCTTGGGAACTCGAGGCGTGGGTGCTCGCCAGAGTGTACGAGTGGACGGCGGGGCGGCGGGCGAGCGGAGAGCGCCCAGCCCCGCGTGAGAGGGAGGCCGTCCGGCGGGAGGCGAAGGAAGCCGTCGTCCGGCATTGGTCGACGGACCTCGCCACCGCGGTATTCGGTCGCCGCACACTCGACGCGATCGGGCCGCTCCTGCAAGAGTGGCTCGATCGGTCGCACGGGGTGGTCTCCTTCCGACTGGCGCAGGTGCTGACCGGCCACGGATGTTTCGGGGCCTACCTGCACCGCATCGGTCGGGAGGAGACACCGTCGTGCCGCGATTGCGGCGCGGCGGTGGACACGGCGCAGCACACCCTTGAGGGGTGCCCGTCGTGGTCGGAGCCGCGCCGCGACCTCGTTGCGGCGATCGGGCCGGACCTCTCGCTCCCCGGCGTGATCAACGCCATGCTGGGGGACGAGGGGTCCTGGGCGGCGGTAGCCTCCTTCTGTGAACAGGTCATGTCGCAGAAGGAGGCGGCGGAGCGCGCGCGCGAGGACGACCCCCTCGCGCCGGCGCTCCGCAGGCGGAGGAGGGGTCGGAGAAGACGTCAGTATGACGAGCACCTCCGACTCCTCCCTGGTGGAGGCCAGCAGGCAACGGGTGCGGGGGCACCCCTGCCTGCACTGCACGCGCCTTCACCAGCGCCGGACGGGAGTGGCCAGGTGTTCCCGGCCAATCCCGTCGCCCCCCAGCCCGGGGGGCACGTAGGGCCCGCCATCTAGGCGGGCACGCGCCAGAGGGCCGTGGACGCAGAACGTCTCCCACAGCCCTCCCAACAAGGCGCCGGAGGGAACACCGCTGAGTTTTAGTGGGTATACTGTCGCCGTCATGCGACAGGGAGTCCCACACTCCCCGTCTCGCCCCCCCAGCGAGCGGAAGTGCGTAATTGCCATTTCTCAGCGTCAAAAAAAAAAAAAAAAAAAAAAAAAAAAAAAAAAAAAAAAAAAAAAAAAAGGTTAGGTTAGGTTGGGGGATCCCCCACAGCGCATACTTCCACGCAGTATCCCCCGGGCAACGCCGTGTCTGACCACCGTAACGGAGTGGCAGACCGGCGGCTAAAGTGCGCTGTGACATCGTAGACTTTTATTGAAATACTGTTTTACCTGCCGGATTTTATTTTAATTGCTGTGTGTCTACGATAAGATGAAAAAGAAACCAAGCCGTGACGCCTCAGGGCGCTTTTTATCACATCGCTCCTCTCAGGACGATCTAAACGGCCCTTCTCAGGGCCACGCCGACGGCGCTTCGGCGTCGGAAGCTGACCGCGCACCATCTGCGGCCAGCTTCTTTTGCAGGCCAGACGAGGTGTCGGACTCTGACGACTCCAATGCAGGCACGTCGGCGGCTGAATACGACCGTACGAAGCGGAAGTTTGAGTCCGAGACCTCCTCTGGATCGGCCGTAGCTAGGACGAAGAAGAAGCTGAAGTCTAAAAGGGCCTCGAGCCCTTCCTTGACCTCCACTTCGCCTTGCACCCACGATGTGGGCTTATTGGAGGCTGAGCGCCGCCCGAACCTGGCCAAGCGGGCGCAGGCCCAGCAGGACCTCGAGGAGCGGGTCGCTGCCAAGGAGCAGCAGGCGCGCGCTGCCCGGGCCAAGTCCGGGTACGGCGCGTCCCTCCTCCAGTACGCGGACCGCTCCTTGGGCGAGCTGGAGAAGATGGCGGAGGAGGATGAGGGGGAGATCATTGAGATCGCCACCAAGTCCTCCCACCTGAAGGGTACCTTTCAGAAGGCCCTCAAGTGCCGGGCCGCGAGCATGCGCGCTATCATCCAGGAGGTGGCCCAGCGCACTGCGTCAGAAGAAACACGGCAGCTGCAGGCGCGCGTCGACCGCCTGCAGCTGGAGGTCAGCCAGCTGCACCAAAAGCTGGCTGAGGCCACGGCCCGGCCCATTCAGGCCGAACGGGCACCGGCAGTGGTGGCCTCCATCCCCTCCTCCTCCTCCAACCTGGAGGAAATTATCAGGAGGGTGATAGCGGAGGAGAGGAATTTTACCAGGGCCTGCCTAGCGGGCATAGAGGACCGGCTCCTGCCGGAAAGGCGACTCCGCCCACCGCTAGCGGCGGACAAGAGCTCGCCACAGGTGGAGCCGGGACCCGTGCCCCAGGCGGGCCCGGCAGCGGGCGCCCAGCCCGCAGGGAAGGGCAAAGGTGGGGGCAAGAGGAGCAAAGCGGCCCCTCCTCCTCCGCAAGCCCCTACCAACACAAGCCCAGAGGGGGCGCCCGAGCCGGTGCCCGGGCCTTCCTCCGCTACCCAGCCGGCCCCTCCCCAAACCCAGGACGCCCTTCTTCCGTCCACCACCCCGGCCAACATGTCGTGGACGGAGGTGGTGAAGAAGGGCAAGAAGAAGCCCGCAGCGCCCGCAGCGTCCGCAGCGCCCGCAGCGACCGCACCTCCAGCCAAAACGGCTCCAGCCGCCGGCAGGAAACTGCCTCCTCCTCCCCGAACCGCGGCCGTCGTGGTAACAATCACCCCGGAGGCCGCGGAGCGGGGGGCGACGTACGAGTCCGTCCTCAGACGGGCTCGTTCCAACGCTGATCCCACGCAACTAGGGATCAGCAATATCACCTGCCGGCGGACAATGACCGGGGCTCGAATTTTCGAGTTCGGGGGGGAGCGGCGCGAGAGCAACGCCGACCTCTTCGCAAAAAAATTGCGGGAGGTCATTGCGGACGCGGCGACGGTCGCCAGGCCCGCGAAGACCGCACCCCTGGAGGTGGCTGACGTCGACGACTCGGCCACCAGGGAGGATGTGGTGGCGGCCGTCGCGGCGGCGGGTGGCTGCGACGCCAGCGCGGTGAGGTGCGGGCCCATCAGGCCTGGCCGCCGCGGCATGGGCACCACGCGCGTGGAGTGCCCAATTGTCGCCGCCAGGGCCCTCCTCGCCGCGACCAAGGGGCGGCTGCCTCTGGGGCTCAGCACGGCCGTAGTGCGGGCGCTTGAGGACGGGCCGATGCGTTGTTTTAAATGCTTCGCACTCGGCCACACTCGGGCCACGTGTCCCTCCAAGGCCGACTGGGGGGACGCGTGCTACCGCTGCGGGCTCCAGGGGCACAAGAATGCCGCCTGCGGCGCCGCCACGCCACATTGCGTGACGTGCGCCGCCAGTGGCCGCCCTGCCGACCACAAGATGGCGGGTGGGAGCTGCAAGCCCCCCGTCAGAAAGGGAGTGGTGCAGGCGCAGGTCCGACCTGCCGCCTCCGCCGCCACCGCCGTCGTCGTCGCCGCCGCAGCTCCAGCGGCGGCAACAGAGGGGGGAGCAATGACGGTCGATGGATAGGGTCGACCGTCATCGCTTCCTCCAGGCGAACACCAACCACTGCAAAGCGGCCCAGGACCTGGTGGTTCAGGTCATGTCCGAGTGGTTGGTGAACGTGGCGGCGGTCGCCGAGCCGTACTCGATCCCCGGCAGCTGGCTGGGCGACGAGGACGGCTTGGTGGCACTGGCGGCGCGGTCTTCCACGGACTCCCCTCCCCTCTCGCTATTAGAGAGGGGACCGGGATACGTGGCCGCCGCGTGGGGAGACTCGGCCCTCGTGGCCGTGTACTTCTCCCCAAACCGCTCCTTGCAGGACTTCGAGGACTTTCTCGGGGTCCTGGCCGCCGTGGTCGGCAGGGCGGCGCCGCGTCAGGTCGTAGTCTTGGGCGACCTGAACGCCAAGTCGACAGCCTGGGGCAACCCGGCCGCCTCGTGCAACGTCCGAGGTCGCGCCGTGGAGCTCTGGGCGGCCACGTCCGGCGTCTCCCTGCTCAACAGGGGGGCGGTCCACACGTGTGTGCGGCAGCGGGGAGGGTCGGTGGTGGACGTTTCGTTCGCCACCCCCGCGATAGCCGCCCGCGTCGTGGACTGGCGGGTGGAGTTGGTGGAGACCTTGTCGGACCACCGCTACGTGCGGTTCGACATCGTCTCCGCCAGGGGCTCCGCGGAGTCCGCTGGGTCGGGGCAATCGCCGTTCCCGCGGTGGGCTCTGACCCACCTGGACAGGGAGGCGGCGGCGGAGGCGGCGTTCATCCAGGACTGGCTGTCGCCGCCCGCCGCCGGTCTGGACGTGGACACCGCTGCGCGGCAGCTGGGGGATTCCCTGACCGAGGTGTGCAACTCCAGCATGCCTCGGTCTCGCCGGCCGCCAGCCAGACGGGCCGTGTACTGGTGGTCGGCGGAGCTGGCGGAGCTCCGTGCAGCGTGCGTGCGGGCCAGGAGGGCCTACACGCGGAGCCGGCGGCGGCGTCGCAGAGACTTGGCCGACGAGGACCGCCTCTACGAGGCGTACGTGGAGGCCAAGACGGTCCTCGATCGGGCCATCGCCACGGCCAAGGACTCGGCGAGAGCCGAAATGCTGGAGGGTCTCGACAACGACCCCTTCGGGAGGCCATACAAGGTGGCGCGCAGCAAGCTGCGCCCCTTCGGCCCCCCCGTTGTCGAGACCCTGGAGCCCTCCTTCCTGGACGGGATGGTGCGGTCCCTGTTTCCGCGCAGGGGCAACTTCACCCCGCCAGTGATGGCTCCGCCGCCGCCGCCGCCGCCGCCGCCGCACGAGGCGGAGGAGGAGGAAGCCCCGCCGGTCACGGAGTCAGAGCTCGGCGCGGCCATCGACCGTGTCCGCGCCAGAAAGAAGGCTCCGGGCCCCGACGGGGTCCCCGCAAGGGTGGTGGCGATCGCCGCCACCCAAATGGAGGCGCGGTTTCGGGACCTCTTCGACGCATGCTTCGCGTCGGGGAGGTTCCCGAAACCGTGGAAGGAGGGCCTATTGTGCCTCCTTCGCAAGGAGGGCCGCCCGGCGGACTCCCCCTCGGCATACCGGCCGATCATGCTCCTGGCAGACGTCGGGAAAATGTTCGAGGGGATAGTCGCCGCCCGCCTAAAGGAGCACCTGCGGGATGTCGGACCGGACCTGTCGGACGCTCAGTTCGGCTTTCGGGCTGAGCGTTCGACGGTGGACGCACTGGCCTGCCTCAAGGGGCAGGTGGAGGAGGCGATGCAGGCGGGGGACGGGTTGCTGGCGGTGTCGTTCGACATAGCCAACGCCTTCAACTCGATCCCCCACTCTACCATCATGGAGGCGCTCCGCTTCCACGGAGTGCCTCCATACCTGCGGCGTCTGCTGGCCAGCTACCTGGAGGACAGGGAGGTCCTCCTGGTGGACAAATCTGGCCAGGTCCGGCGATATCCCGCGGAAGCCGGCGTTCCACAGGGGTCGGTCGTGGGGCCCCTCCTCTGGAACGTCGGCTACGATTGGCTCCTGCGGGGAACTCTCCCCCGGGGCGTAAGGGTCGTCTGCTACGCGGACGACACTCTCCTCACCGCCCGGGGGGAGAGTTTCGGAGAGGCGGCCAACTTGGCCTCGGCGGGCGGCTCTCTCGTCGCGGGGAGGATCCGCCGCCTCGGCCTGACGGTGGCGCTGCACAAAACTGAGGCCGTGTACTTCCACGGTCCTCGGCAGCGGCAGCGCCCCCCGCCCGACGCCCACATCCACGTGGAGGGCGTCCGCATCGCGGTCGGGGCCCAGATGAAATATCTGGGCCTCGTGCTTGACAGCAGGTGGCGCTTCGGCCCGCACTTCCGCGGACTGTCGGCGCGCCTGCTGAAGACCGCGGGCGCCCTCTCGTGGCTGCTCCCCAACGTGGGGGGGCCCAGCGTCCGATGCCGGCGACTCTACGCCGGCATCCTGAGGAGTATGGCCACCTACGGGGCCCCCATCTGGGAGGACTCCCTCCGGAGGAGGGAGAACGCCGCGGCCTTGCGGGCCCCGCAGAGGGCCATAGCCCAGCGGGTGGCGCGGACCTACCGCACGGTGGGCTTCGCGGCGGCGTGCGCTCTGGCGGGCACCCCGCCTTGGGAACTCGAGGCGTGGGTGCTCGCCAGAGTGTACGAGTGGACGGCGGGGCGGCGGGCGAGCGGAGAGCGCCCAGCCCCGCGTGAGAGGGAGGCCGTCCGGCGGGAGGCGAAGGAAGCCGTCGTCCGGCATTGGTCGACGGACCTCGCCACCGCGGTATTCGGTCGCCGCACACTCGACGCGATCGGGCCGCTCCTGCAAGAGTGGCTCGATCGGTCGCACGGGGTGGTCTCCTTCCGACTGGCGCAGGTGCTGACCGGCCACGGATGTTTCGGGGCCTACCTGCACCGCATCGGTCGGGAGGAGACACCGTCGTGCCGCGATTGCGGCGCGGCGGTGGACACGGCGCAGCACACCCTTGAGGGGTGCCCGTCGTGGTCGGAGCCGCGCCGCGACCTCGTTGCGGCGATCGGGCCGGACCTCTCGCTCCCCGGCGTGATCAACGCCATGCTGGGGGACGAGGGGTCCTGGGCGGCGGTAGCCTCCTTCTGTGAACAGGTCATGTCGCAGAAGGAGGCGGCGGAGCGCGCGCGCGAGGACGACCCCCTCGCGCCGGCGCTCCGCAGGCGGAGGAGGGGTCGGAGAAGACGTCAGTATGACGAGCACCTCCGACTCCTCCCTGGTGGAGGCCAGCAGGCAACGGGTGCGGGGGCACCCCTGCCTGCATCGCACGCGCCTTCACTAGCGCCGGACGGGAGTGGCCAGGTGTTCCCGGCCATTCCCGTCGCCCCCCAGCCCGGGGGGCACGTAGGGCCCGCCATCTAGGCGGGCACGCGCCAGAGGGCCGTGGACGCAGAACGTCTCCCACAGCCCTCCCAACAAGGCGCCGGAGGGAACACCGCTGAGTTTTAGTGGGTATACTGTCGCCGTCATGCGACAGGGAGTCCCACACTCCCCGTCTCGCCCCCCCAGCGAGCGGAAGTGCGTAATTGCCATTTCTCAGCGTCAAAAAAAAAAAAAAAAAAAAAAAAAAAAAAAAAAAAAAAAAAAAAAGGTTAGGTTAGGTTAGGTTAGGTTAGGTTAGGTTAGGTTAGGTTTTGGCTCCTGCGGGGAACTCTCCCCCGGGGCGTTAGGGTCGTCTGCTACGCGGACGACACTCTCCTCACCGCCCGGGGGGAGAGTTTCGGAGAGGCGGCCAACTTGGCCTCGGCGGGCGGCTCCCTCATCGCGGGGAGGATCCGCCGCCTCGGCCTGACGGTGGCGCTGCACAAAACCGAGGCCGTGTACTTCCACGGTCCCCGGCAGCGGCAGCGCCCCCCGCCCGACGCCCACATCCACGTGGAGGGCGTCCGCATCGCAGTCGGGGCCCAGATGAAATACCTGGGCCTCGTGCTCGACAGCAGGTGGCGCTTCGGCCCGCACTTCCGCGGGCTGTCGGCGCGCCTGCTGAAGACCGCGGGCGCCCTCTCGTGGCTGCTCCCCAACGTGGGGGGGCCCAGCGTCCGATGCCGGCGACTCTACGCCGGCATCCTGAGGAGTATGGCCACCTACGGGGCCCCCATCTGGGAGGACTCCCTCCGGAGGAGGGAGAACGCCGCGGCCTTGCGGGCCCCGCAGAGGGCCATAGCCCAGCGGGTGGCGCGGACCTACCGCACGGTGGGCTTCGCGGCGGCGTGCGCTCTGGCGGGCACCCCGCCTTGGGAACTCGAGGCGTGGGTGCTCGCCAGAGTGTACGAGTGGACGGCGGGGCGGCGGGCGAGCGGAGAGCGCCCAGCCCCGCAAGAGAGGGAGGCCGTCCGGCGGGAGGCGAAGGAAGCCGTCGTCCGGCACTGGGCGACGGACCTCGCCACCGCGGCATTCGGTCGCCGCACACTCGACGCGATCGGGCCGCTCCTGCAAGAGTGGCTCGATCGGTCGCATGGGGTGGTCTCCTTCCGACTGGCGCAGGTGCTGACCGGCCACGGATGTTTCGGGGCCTACCTGCACCGCATCGGTCGGGAGGAGACACCGTCGTGCCGCGATTGCGGCGCGGCGGTGGACACGGCGCAGCACACCCTGGAGGAGTGCCCGTCGTGGTCGGAGCCGCGCCGCGATCTCGTTGCGGCGATCGGGCCGGAACTCTCGCTCCCCGGCGTGATCAACGCCATGCTGGGGGACGAGGGGTCCTGGGCGGCGGTAGCCTCCTTCTGTGAACAGGTCATGTCGCAGAAGGAGGCGGCGGAGCGCGCGCGCGAGGACGACCCTCTCGCGCCGGCGCTCCGCAGGCGGAGGAGGGGTCGGAGAAGACGTCAGTATGACGAGCACCTCCGACTCCTCCCTGGTGGTGGCCAGCAGGCAACGGGTGCGGGGGCACCCCTGCCTGCATCGCACGCGCCTTCACCAGCGCCGGACGGGAGTGGCCAGGTGTTCCCGGCCATTCCCGTCGCCCCCCAGTCCGGGGGGCACGTAGGGCCCGCCATCTAGGCGGGCACGCGCCAGAGGGCCGTGGACGCAGAACGTCTCCCACAGCCCTCCCAACAAGGCGCCGGAGGGAACACCGCTGAGTTTTAGTGGGTATACTGTCGCCGTCATGCGACAGGGAGTCCCACACTCCCCGTCTCGCCCCCCCAGCGAGCGGAAGTGCGTAATTGCCATTTCTCAGCGACAAAAAAAAAAAAAAAAAAAAGGTTAGGTTAGGTTAGGTTAGCCCAGCGGGTGGCGCGGACCTACCGCACGGTGGGCTTCGCGGCGGCGTGCGCTCTGGCGGGCACCCCGCCTTGGGAACTCGAGGCGTGGGTGCTCGCCAGAGTGTACGAGTGGACGGCGGGGCGGCGGGCGAGCGGAGAGCGCCCAGCCCCGCGTGAGAGGGAGGCCGTCCGGCGGGAGGCGAAGGAAGCCGTCGTCCGGCATTGGTCGACGGACCTCGCCACCGCGGTATTCGGTCGCCGCACACTCGACGCGATCGGGCCGCTCCTGCAAGAGTGGCTCGATCGGTCGCACGGGGTGGTCTCCTTCCGACTGGCGCAGGTGCTGACCGGCCACGGATGTTTCGGGGCCTACCTGCACCGCATCGGTCGGGAGGAGACACCGTCGTGCCGCGATTGCGGCGCGGCGGTGGACACGGCGCAGCACACCCTTGAGGGGTGCCCGTCGTGGTCGGAGCCGCGCCGCGACCTCGTTGCGGCGATCGGGCCGGACCTCTCGCTCCCCGGCGTGATCAACGCCATGCTGGGGGACGAGGGGTCCTGGGCGGCGGTAGCCTCCTTCTGTGGACAGGTCATGTCGCAGAAGGAGGCGGCGGAGCGCGCGCGCGAGGACGACCCTCTCGCGCCGGCGCTCCGCAGGCGGAGGAGGGGTCGGAGAAGACGTCAGTATGACGAGCACCTCCGACTCCTCCCTGGTGGAGGCCAGCAGGCAACGGGTGCGGGGGCACCCCTGCCTGCACTGCACGCGCATTCACCAGCGCCGGACGGGAGTGGCCAGGTGTTCCCGGCCATTCCCGTCGCCCCCCAGCCCGGGGGGCACGTAGGGCCCGCCATCTAGGCGGGCACGCGCCAGAGGGCCGTGGACGCAGAACGTCTCCCACAGCCCTCCCAACAAGGCGCCGGAGGGAACACCGCTGAGTTTTAGTGGGTATACTGTCGCCGTCATGCGACAGGGAGTCCCACACTCCCCGTCTCGCCCCCCCAGCGAGCGGAAGTGCGTAATTGCCATTTCTCAGCGTCAAAAAAAAAAAAAAAAAAAAAAAAAAAAAAAAAAAAAAAAAAAGGTTAGGTTAGGTTAGGTTAGGTTTTGCTGGAGGGTCTCGACAACGACCCCTTCGGGAGGCCATACAAGGTGGCGCGCAGCAAGCTGCGCCCCTTCGGCCCCCCCGTTGCCGAGACCCTGGAGCCCTCCCTCCTGGACGGGGTGGTGCGGTCCCTGTTTCCACGCAGGGGCAGCTTCACCCCGCCAGTGATGGCTCCGCCGCCGCCGCCGCCGCACGTTGCGGAGGAGGAGGAGGCCCCGCCGGTCACGGAGTCGGAGCTCGGCGCGGCCATCGACCGTGCCCGCGCCGGGAAGAAGGCTCCGGGCCCCGACGGGGTCCCCGCAAGGGTGGTGGCGATCGCCGCCACCCAAATGGAGGCGCGGTTTCGGGACCTCTTCGACGCATGCTTCGCGTCGGGGAGGTTCCCGAAACCGTGGAAGGAGGGCCTATTGTGCCTCCTTCGCAAGGAGGGCCGCCCGGCGGACTCCCCCTCGGCATACCGGCCGATCATGCTCCTGGCAGACGTCGGGAAAATGTTCGAGGGGATAGTCGCCGCCCGCCTAAAGGAGCACCTGCGGGATGTCGGACCGGACTTGTCGGACGCTCAGTTCGGCTTTCGGGCTGAGCGTTCGACGGTGGACGCACTGGCCTGCCTCAAGGGGCAGGTGGAGGAGGCGATGCAGGCGGGGGACGGGTTGCTGGCGGTGTCGTTCGACATAGCCAACGCCTTCAACTCGATCCCCCACTCTACCATCATGGAGGCGCTCCGCTTCCACGGAGTGCCTCCATACCTGCGGCGTCTGCTGGCCAGCTACCTGGAGGACAGGGAGGTCCTCCTGGTGGACAGGTCTGGCCGAGTCCGGCGATATCCCGCCGAAGCCGGCGTCCCACAGGGGTCGGTCGTGGGGCCCCTGCTCTGGAACGTCGGCTACGATTGGCTCCTGCGGGGAACTCTCCCCCGGGGCGTTAGGGTCGTCTGCTACGCGGACGACACTCTCCTCACCGCCCGGGGGGAGAGTTTCGGAGAGGCGGCCAACTTGGCCTCGGCGGGCGGCTCCCTCATCGCGGGGAGGATCCGCCGCCTCGGCCTGACGGTGGCGCTGCACAAAACCGAGGCCGTGTACTTCCACGGTCCCCGGCAGCGGCAGCGCCCCCCGCCCGACGCCCACATCCACGTGGAGGGCGTCCGCATCGCGGTCGGGGCCCAGATGAAATATCTGGGCCTCGTGCTTGACAGCAGGTGGCGCTTCGGCCCGCACTTCCGCGGGCTGTCGGCGCGCCTGCTGAAGACCGCGGGCGCCCTCTCGTGGCTGCTCCCCAACGTGGGGGGGCCCAGCGTCCGATGCCGGCGACTCTACGCCGGCATCCTGAGGAGTATGGCCACCTACGGGGCCCCCATCTGGGAGGACTCCCTCCGGAGGAGGGAGAACGCCGCGGCCTTGCGGGCCCCGCAGAGGGCCATAGCCCAGCGGGTGGCGCGGACCTACCGCACGGTGGGCTTCGCGGCGGCGTGCGCTCTGGCGGGCACCCCGCCTTGGGAACTCGAGGCGTGGGTGCTCGCCAGAGTGTACGAGTGGACGGCGGGGCGGCGGGCGAGCGGAGAGCGCCCAGCCCCGCGTGAGAGGGAGGCCGTCCGGCGGGAGGCGAAGGAAGCCGTCGTCCGGCATTGGTCGACGGACCTCGCCACCGCGGTATTCGGTCGCCGCACACTCGACGCGATCGGGCCGCTCCTGCAAGAGTGGCTCGATCGGTCGCACGGGGTGGTCTCCTTCCGACTGGCGCAGGTGCTGACCGGCCACGGATGTTTCGGGGCCTACCTGCACCGCATCGGTCGGGAGGAGACACCGTCGTGCCGCGATTGCGGCGCGGCGGTGGACACGGCGCAGCACACCCTTGAGGGGTGCCCGTCGTGGTCGGAGCCGCGCCGCCACCTCGTTGCGGCGATCGGGCCGGACCTCTCGCTCCCCGGCGTGATCAACGCCATGCTGGGGGACGAGGGGTCCTGGGCGGCGGTAGCCTCCTTCTGTGAACAGGTCATGTCGCAGAAGGAGGCGGCGGAGCGCGCGCGCGAGGACGACCCCCTCGCGCCGGCGCTCCGCAGGCGGAGGAGGGGTCGGAGAAGACGTCAGTATGACGAGCACCTCCGACTCCTCCCTGGTGGAGGCCAGCAGGCAACGGGTGCGGGGGCACCCCTGCCTGCACTGCACGCGCCTTCACCAGCGCCGGACGGGAGTGGCCAGGTGTTCCCGGCCAATCCCGTCGCCCCCCAGCCCGGGGGGCACGTAGGGCCCGCCATCTAGGCGGGCACGCGCCAGAGGGCCGTGGACGCAGAACGTCTCCCACAGCCCTCCCAACAAGGCGCCGGAGGGAACACCGCTGAGTTTTAGTGGGTATACTGTCGCCGTCATGCGACAGGGAGTCCCACACTCCCCGTCTCGCCCCCCCAGCGAGCGGAAGTGCGTAATTGCCATTTCTCAGCGTCAAAAAAAAAAAAAAAAAAAAAAAAAAAAAAAAAAAAAAAGGTTAGGTTAGGTTTTTTTTTTTTTTTTTTTTTTCTTTTTTTTTTTTTTTTTTTTACAGCTTTTCCCCGGTCATGAGACCACCAGGACCTTGTTTATCTATATAACTCATTCATTCTAGTTCTTCTTTTATGCCTCTCGCACTTTCATTCTTCATACTATATCTTTCTTTCATTCAACCTTTCATACTTCGCCGGGTGGGACTCCCGCATATGTTAGTCTATTCTATTTCATCATTTTATTTATTTAGGGTATGGTAATTAATGTGACACCTTGTTTTATTTACATGGTTGTTAAAAATTTAAAAAATGTTAAAACTATTATTATATCTAAACATGTACTTATTCTAGTTGTTCTATTACATTTCTATTTTATTCTGATTTAAATAGCAATATATCAATCCTTTATCTTGCATGCTTATTTTGTTAGTAAAAAGTTACATCTTATCTCTTATTCGTTGACATAGTTGCGTATATATAAGAAGAGGTTTAGTATAGTAAACTACTATCATACAGATGAGTACTATTTGACTGTTGTGCTAGATACCAATATCTATTACAGCTACGGTACTATATTTTCCAGTTTTAAAACATGATTTGCCTATTTAACTTATACACAGACTTTAAAGTACCATTAGTAGCAATCTAAATAACATACATAAACAACTTGTGTAATTAATTAGCCGACCTAGGGTACACACCACGTGAACAGTTTTCATTTTGAATTTTATGTGCTTTACAATGTGTAATGTTTTGTGTGTTAAGGCAATACTATATATATATTCTGATAATACAATATTTATTACCTTTCTTATTGTTTGTTGTTTCGCTTGTATTTCCGGACTGCGTGCTTATTTCGCTTAACAATTGTAATATAATTGCAAACAAATATAAACAACAACAATGTAAAAAGGACAAAACAAAACAACAATTTTTTGTGTTTTCGTGTTGAGTGTAGTGCATGTTTTGTATTTTGTGCGTGTTTTCATATATTACTATATATTTAATATATGTTTTGTATGTCTTGTGTGTTAATGTGCGTGTTGTGCATGTAACGTGTGTGTTGTACGTCCCCAGAAACGGCTCAGGCGTACGCCGTTGTCGTCCGAGCCAGGTAGTCCCACTTCTTGCGCACCGGACACTCCACGCTAAAGGCGTTGTGGCCGGTCCCTTGGAACTTCGAGTGCAGGCAGTTGCAGCACCGCGGTTCATTGCCCGCAATGAACTCCGCACACTTCTCGCGAAGGTGCGGACCCCCGCAGTGACTGCACCTGTCTGCACTCTCGGTACAAAATTTCCGGCCGTGTCCGAATGCCAAGCACTTCGTGCATTGGATGAGCGGGGACTGGTCCTCAACCCTGACCCTTTGCAGGTCAAGGTAGAGGGCCCCAGCCTCCGTCATCCTTTGCCATACCTTGGGCCTGACTTGGACGACAACGTGCGCCGTCCTGGGGTTCCTCGTCCTCTTCTTATATTTTATTACCATTTCTTTATCTTGCTGGTCTAGGTCCCTAAATATATTTTCATTTTGGGAGTGGATCGCCTTTACCAGCTCGTCGTCCTCGCTGTCCAAAAAGACGTCCTTTAGGACGACGAGCGGGTTTTTATTTTGCATAGGCGCCACTGTCAGTCCTCCGCCTTGGCTCTTGATCCTATCCCTTACTCTTTGGAGTTCCTCCTCAGAGTCGCACCCCAGTATTACCGTCTGGTTTTTCGCCTTGCGTACTTTATTTATTCTGAGGCCAGTTACCCTGGCATCGACCGCCTTCTTCACCCTGGCGAGCACCTCGTCCGCAGTCTCCTGGCTGCCCTCCAAGGTGATCGCCACCGAGTGAAGAGCCGGCCGGTGCCAGGGTTTGGCTGCCGTGACGCTGGCGTACGTCGGCGGGTCGGTTTTCGGTTCGACCACAACCTCCCGTATGACCTCCTTTATCCTATCAGTCCTTGCTGCGACATCCCTGCTAAGGCCATTCATCTGGTCCTCGAGGCTGACCATACAACGACCGAAGGTCCTCACCCCTTCCATCGTGTTGTCCATACTCGTCTGGACGGTGTCGATCTTCAAACCGACCTCGTCGGTCTTCAGACCGACCTCGTCGACCCGACCAATGACCTTATCGAGGATGTCGAAGCCGCAGTTATTACATTCAGTCTTCATATCTTCTACTCCTTTCGTCACTTCCTCTTGGAGGTCGTTGAGCCGCATATTTAGGTTCGACTCCATCCCTTCCAGCCTATCCAAAACCTCCCTCAGTTCGGGGGGTGTAGGCGTGGTGAGTGGAGCTTTTTTAGACTCTAAGACTTTAGTTTCTAAGATTTTTACTCGCCTACTTACCTCAAACAGGACCCGCAAACCCCTGTCCGACTGGACCTCCAGGAAGGTCTTGATGTCCCGACGCATCTGAGAATAGTCCCTCACTCTGGACGGGATATCCTCAAAGGTCTTCATGACCTCCTGGAGGAGTTTGTCATTGGACAGGTTTAAGTAGTTGTCGCCCTGTTTGACGTAAGAGTCCATGAGGTCTATGGACCTCCTCTTCCTCTCCGGTCTCCGGATGAAGGTCTTGGCGGCATCCAGCGTCTGTCCAGGCGGGCTTGCTGGGTTGGGAGTAGTGGCGGGAGCGGCTTTCCCACCGAACTTCAGGGATATCCCCTTCGGCGCTTCGCGCGCTCCGGAGGGCCCCCCGTTGTCCGGATGGGTAGGCGACACAGACCCACTTGGTCTGCTGGCTCCAGCTCCCGATCCTCTCCCTGTAACTGGGGTGCGAATTCCAGACATCATGTTTTGTGTGGTGTGTGGCTCGTGTGTAAAGGGCACGGCGTACACGGGGAAAATTGTCAATAATTAAATTAAAATTTAAAATCTAAAATAAAATAAAATAAAATATAATAATATAATATTAAGTCAATGTCTATGTCTATGTCTGCCCTGTATAGGGGGGTAAAATTCGTCAGTTAAAATCTAAAATCTAACTATATACTACTTAACGTTTAACCCTGTATAGGGGGGTAAAGTCAAAATAAAATAACTAACTAAATACTAATAAAATAAAAAAGTTAAAATCAATAAGTCTAAATCTGCAGTCTAAAAATCCCTATGCCTCTTAGTTACCGAGATATCGTTATTTGAAATAAGGGGTGGGGGGGGGTCCAAAAAGGGGGGAAAGGAAACCTCTTATGCGACTTATGCCGTGGTGTCTTCGACACCACAAAGGCTAAATTCAGAGTCGGTTTGGCGCTATCTCCTCTCGCTTCCGAGATATGGCCCGCAAGAGGTAGGAAAAAGAAAAGTTGGGAAAAAGAGGAAAATAAGGGGGGGGATCGATATCTCGTCTACGGTTTTCACCTTAGTGTCGTGTCTAACGACACTACACAGGCCGAATCTGGGGTCCAAATTCGCCTATCTCGTCTAGTTTACGAGATATTCAATTTTTGGGTACCGGGTTCGATTCCCGGTTGGTGAAATTTCCGAAATTTCCGAACTAGAGGCAAGGGATTTTTCACACTTTGTAAGTTGGTGTTTGTTTGTGTTGTTTGCGTATTTTGAGATGCGGTGTATAAGTATGTAAAAAATTTTTATTCTGGAAGCTTCTTTTTTACGGAAAAAAGTTGAGGGTAGCGGCTAGGCGACCGAGATCTTGTACGGAAACAAAGTTAATTTTACAGTTTTCGCCGAGCACTCCCTCAACTTCGGGGGTCGATATCTTGATTTCTATTTGTGACGCGTGGACTTCCGATACGTCCACAGACGCGGGGAAGATTCCCCTTTCTCCCGACCCGCGTTCCGGATTTTTCAGCCAAGGGGTACGCTTGTGAGGGAGCGTCAAAGTGTGTTGTTCCCACTTTCACAACCGCAAATGTTGTGGTAATCGGACCTCCCGTGTACTGAAAAATCCGGGACTCGGCTCGGAAGTGGGTCCGCCCCGTCCCTGCGACGTACCGAAAATCTGGATGTAAAACACCCCTCCTTCAACCCCTAATTTACTGATTTTAAAATTTTTAAGTTTCCAGTGTTATTGATATTCCGCTTTTTTGTAGCTTATATCTGCAGATAAAATTATGAAATAAGGCTATTCTTGTGGCAGTACCCCTAACGTTATTACGTACAATTTTCAAAATGAGGTTGGGGTGGTATTTTCCAACCCCCGATTTTTTTAAAAACTAAAATCTAAATATCTAAGAATCTACTCAAGCTATAATTATGAAAATCTAACACTAGTTACAATTTAATAAGCCTAATTTTTTAAAACTATAGGAAGCAATATATCTATCCTGGTTTTCCAGGAATAGATTTTTTAAGTTTAGAAAAAGTTTATATGCACGTTTCAAGGGTCCTCCACACCAAATTTCCTTGTTCTTTTTTCGCCGCCCGGCACCTCGTCTGCGTCGCCTGCGATGTGTGCTCCGGGATTTGGTTCGCACCCTCGGGAACACCGTTTTCACACCTCGTGGCTGACTGTTTTCGGTGCTATCTCTGGCACCTCTGGACGGAATACCCCGAGTGAGGTGTCCAGAGATAGGTCTTTTTATCCCGCACCTAGCTGCAGTCTCAGTTTTTCGAGTGCCCGCGCAAAATCGGGCAGCGTCGGGTTTTGAACGTTTTTCCGCACGGTTTTTTGCACTTTTGAGGCACAATTTTCCACTTTTTTCACAAAATTTTTTCGCGTTTGCGTGCGTCTCGGCAGCGCGCATCCAACGATATATGACTCTTATAGGTTTTCGCGAAAAATACCACGACTTGTATTTTTCGAGCGCGGAGCGTTATAAAAATGATCTGATCGCGGCGGGGGGTGCCGTGTGACTGGGTTAGGTTAGGTTAGGTTAGGTTAGGTTAGGTTAGGTTAGGTTAGGTTAGGTTAGGTTAGGTTCCAGCGGGTGGCGCGGACCTACCGCACGGTGGGCTTCGCGGCGGCGTGCGCTCTGGCGGGCACCCCGCCTTGGGAGCTCGAGGCGTGGGTGCTCGCCAGAGTGTACGAGTGGACGGCGGGGCGGCGGGTGAGCGGAGAGCGCCCAGCCCCGCAAGAGAGGGAGGCCGTCCGGCGGGAGGCGAAGGAAGCCGTCGTCCGGCACTGGGCGACGGACCTCGCCACCGCGGCATTCGGTCGCCGCACACTCGACGCGATCGGGCCGCTCCTGCAAGAGTGGCTCGATCGGTCGCACGGGGTGGTCTCCTTCCGACTGGCGCAGGTGCTGACCGGCCACGGATGTTTCGGGGCCTACCTGCACCGCATCGGTCGGGAGGAGACACCGTCGTGCCGCGATTGCGGCGCGGCGGTGGACACGGCGCAGCACACCCTTGAGGGGTGCCCGTCGTGGTCGGAGCCGCGCCGCGACCTCGTTGCGGCGATCGGGCCGGACCTCTCGCTCCCCGGTGTGATCAACGCCATGCTGGGGGACGAGGGGTCCTGGGCGGCGGTAGCCTCCTTCTGTGAACAGGTCATGTCGCAGAAGGAGGCGGCGGAGCGCGCGCGCGAGGACGACCCTCTCGCGCCGGCGCTCCGCAGGCGGAGGAGGGGTCGGAGAAGACGTCAGTATGACGAGCACCTCCGACTCCTCCCTGGTGGAGGCCAGCAGGCAACGGGTGCGGGGGCACCCCTGCCTGCATCGCACGCGCCTTCACCAGCGCCGGACGGGAGTGGCCAGGTGTTCCCGGCCATTCCCGTCGCCCCCCAGTCCGGGGGGCACGTAGGGCCCGCCATCTAGGCGGGCACGCGCCAGAGGGCCGTGGACGCAGAACGTCTCCCACAGCCCTCCCAACAAGGCGCCGGAGGGAACACCGCTGAGTTTTAGTGGGTATACTGTCGCCGTCATGCGACAGGGAGTCCCACACTCCCCGTCTCGCCCCCCCAGCGAGCGGAAGTGCGTAATTGCCATTTCTCAGCGTCAAAAAAAAAAAAAAAAAAAAAAAAAAAAAAAAAAAAAAAAAAAAAAAAAAAAAAAGGTTAGGTTAGGTTGGGGGATCCCCCACAGCGCATACTTCCACGCAGTATCCCCCGGGCAACGCCGTGTCTGACCACCGTAACGGAGTGGCAGACCGGCGGCTAAAGTGCGCTGTGAATTCGTAGTCTACAATTTTAATACTGTTTTTATTGCCTGAGAGTATTTTAATCTGCCTGTGACTACGAACCTGCCGAGGCCATCATGCCAAAACAATCGCGGGACGCCTCCGGGCGTTTTTTAAAAACAAAAGGCCCTTCTCAGGGCCAACCCAAAGGCCCTTCTCAGGGCCACTCCGACGCTTCGGCGTCAGAGGCCAGCCGCGCGCCTTCTGCGACTGGCTTCTTCCGGAGAGCGGACGAGTCGTCCGATAATGACTCGCAAGTGTCAGATGCGGACGACCGTCTTTCGCAGAAGCGGTCGCAGCTGCGGAAGCGGCAGCGATCGCGGAACGATGGGTCTGGGGGCTCCTCGACCTCGGGGCCTTCGAGGGCCAAAGAGCCGGCGACCCATGTTCTGGGGCTCGCGGACGCCCAACGCCAGCTGGGGTCGATGGAAAAGGCGCGGCTCCAACTGGACCTAGAGGAGAGGGTCGCCGCCAGGGAGAAGAAGGCGCAAGTCGCCCGGTCGAGGGCTGGCTATGGTGCGTCCACGTTACTATATGCTGACCACTCCCTGGCGGAATTAGAGCGCATGGCGCAGGAAGACAGAGAGGAGGTCATGGAGGTCGCCTCAAGGTCCTCCAACTTAAAGGGGACCTTTCAAAAGGCCCTCAAATGCCGGGCTGCCAGCTTGTATGGCATAGTCACCGAGCTGGTGAAGCGAACGGCCACGGAAGAGACGCGGCAGCTGCAGGCGAGGGTGGATCGCCTGCAGGCGGAGGTCAGCCAGCTGCACCAGAAGCTGGCTGAGGCCACGGCCCGGCCTGCCCAATCTGCCCCAGGTCCGGTGGAAGGAGGCTCCTCCTCCCCCGCCGGCCTTGAGGCAATAATCCGCGGGGTGGTGATGGAGGAGCGGAACTTCATCAGGAGCTGCCTCGCGGGTATCGAAGACCGGCTCTTGCCAGAAAGGCGGCTCCGCCCTCCACTGGCGGCGGACAAGAGTCCGCCGTCAGTGGAGCCGGAGCCTACGCGCTTGGAGGGCGCGGCGTCGGGTGCGCAACCTCAGGCCTCGAAGCCCTCCAAGGGCAAAGGCAAGGGCAAGGGCAAGAGGAGCACGACGGCCTCTCACGCGCCCACCACGAGCGCGGAGGAGGCGCCTGGGTCGTCTGCTACTGCAGCAGCGCCCCGGAGCTCGCAGGAGGAAGACGCCCTTCTTCCCTCCACCACCCCGGCCAACATGTCATGGACGGAGGTGGTAAAGAAGGGCAAGAAGAAGAAGCCCGCAGCGCCCGCAGCGACTGCTGCAGCGGCCAAAAAGGCTCCAGCCGGCGGGAGGAAGCTGGTTCCTCCCAAAACCGCGGCGGTCGTGGTGACCATCACCCCGGAGGCCGCAGAGCGGGGCGAGACGTATGAGTCCGTCCTAAGACGGGCTCGTACCAACGCGGACCCCTCCCGGCTGGGGATTAGCGGCATCACGTGCCGCCGAACTCTAACCGGGGCTCGGATCTTCGAGTTCTCGGGGGAGCAGCGTGGCGCAAACGCGGACCTCTTTGCAACAAAAATGCAAGAGGTCATCGCGGATGCGGCAACGGTCGCCAGGCCTGTAAAGACTGCAGCCTTGGAGGTGGCCGATCTGGATGATTCGGTCACCAAAGAGGATGTGGTGGCGGCCGTTGCCGCAGCTGGAGGCTGCGTCGCTGGCGCGGTAAAGGGTGGAGCCATCAGGCCCGGCCGCCGCGGCATGGGCACCATCCGCGTCGAGTGCCCGATAGCCGCAGCTAGGGCCGTCCTTTCGGCGACCAAGGGGCGGCTGCCTGTGGGGCTCAGCTCGGCCGCAGTCCGGCCACTTGAAGACCAGCCTATGCGCTGCTTCAAGTGCTTCGCGTCCGGCCACACCCGAGCCACGTGTCCCTCCAAGTCCGACTGGGGAGACTCCTGCTACCAGTGCGGGCAGAAGGGACACAAGAGTGCCGCTTGCAGCGCAGCCACGCCACATTGCGCGGCGTGTGCCGCCAGTGGCCGCCCCGCGGCCCACAAGATGGCGGGCAGGAGCTGCAAGCCTCCCGCGAGGAAGGGCATAGTGCCGGCGCAGGTTCGCCCTGTTGCTGCCACCGCTGCCACCGTCGTCGCTGCTGTAGCTTCAGCGGCGGTGGCTGAGGAGGGTAATGCGATGCTGGAATAGTGGGTTCCGACTACCGCATCCTCCAGACGAACACCAACCACTGCAGAGCAGCCCAGGACCTGGTGGCGCAGGTCATGGCCGAGTGGTTGGTGAACGTAGCGGTGGTCGCCGAGCCCTACTCAATACCCGGCAGCTGGCTGGGTGACGAGGACGGCTTGGTGGCACTAGCGGCGCGGTCTTCCACAGACTCCCCTCCCCTCTCGCTATTAGAGAAGGGACCGGGATACGTGGCCGCCGCGTGGGGAGAGATGGCCCTTGTGGGCGTCTATTTCTCCCCAAACCGCCCTTTGCAGGATTTCGAGAACTATCTCGGAATCCTGGCCGCCGTGGTCGACAGGGCGGCGCCGCGTCAGGTCTCCGTACTGGGAGACCTGAATGCCAAGTCAGTGTCCTGGGGCAACCCGGCCACCGACGCACGCGGGCGGGCAGTGGAGATGTGGGCAGCCTCCTCTGGGCTCTCCCTCCTGAACAGAGGAAGCGTCCAGACATGCGTGCGGCGGCAGGGTGGCTCAATAGTGGATGTCACTTTCGCCGCACCTGCGCTGGCCGCGCGCGTGTCGAACTGGCGGGTGGAGCCGGTGGAGACTATGTCGGACCACCGCTACGTGCGGTTCGACATCTCCACCGGTGGCCCAGGGGAGACACGGCCCCCCTCGGCACGATCGCCGTTCCCGCGGTGGGCCCTGACCCACCTGGACAGGGAGGCGGCGGCGGAGGCGGCGTTCATCCAGGACTGGCTGTCGCCGCCCGCCGCTGGTCTGGACGTGGACGCCGCTGCGCGGCAGCTGGGGGATTCCCTGACCGAGGTGTGCAACTCTAGCATGCCTCGGTCTCGCCGGCCGCCACCCAGGCGTGCCGTCTACTGGTGGTCGGCGGAGCTGGCGGAGCTCCGCGCAGCGTGCGTGCGGGCCAGGAGGGCCTACACGCGGAGTCGGCGGCGGCGTCGCAGAGACTTGGCCGACGAGGACCGCCTCTACGAGGCGTACGTGGTGGCCAAGACGGTCCTCGATCGGGCTATCGCCACGGCCAAGGACTCGGCGAGAGCCGAGATGCTGGAGGGTCTCGACAACGACCCCTTCGGGAGGCCATACAAGGTGGCGCGCAGCAAGCTGCGCCCCTTCGGCCCCCCCGTTGCCGAGACCCTGGAGCCCTCCCTCCTGGACGGGGTGGTGCGGTCCCTGTTTCCACGCAGGGGCAGCTTCACCCCGCCAGTGATGGCTCCGCCGCCGCCGCCGCCGCACGTTGCGGAGGAGGAGGAGGCCCCGCCGGTCACGGAGTCGGAGCTCGGCGCGGCCATCGACCGTGCCCGCGCCGGGAAGAAGGCTCCGGGCCCCGACGGGGTCCCCGCAAGGGTGGTGGCGATCGCCGCCACCCAAATGGAGGCGCGGTTTCGGGACCTCTTCGACGCATGCTTCGCGTCGGGGAGGTTCCCGAAACCGTGGAAGGAGGGCCTATTGTGCCTCCTTCGCAAGGAGGGCCGCCCGGCGGACTCCCCCTCGGCATACCGGCCGATCATGCTCCTGGCAGACGTCGGGAAAATGTTCGAGGGGATAGTCGCCGCCCGCCTAAAGGAGCACCTGCGGGATGTCGGACCGGACTTGTCGGACGCTCAGTTCGGCTTTCGGGCTGAGCGTTCGACGGTGGACGCACTGGCCTGCCTCAAGGGGCAGGTGGAGGAGGCGATGCAGGCGGGGGACGGGTTGCTGGCGGTGTCGTTCGACATAGCCAACGCCTTCAACTCGATCCCCCACTCTACCATCATGGAGGCGCTCCGCTTCCACGGAGTGCCTCCATACCTGCGGCGTCTGCTGGCCAGCTACCTGGAGGACAGGGAGGTCCTCCTGGTGGACAGGTCTGGCCGAGTCCGGCGATATCCCGCCGAAGCCGGCGTCCCACAGGGGTCGGTCGTGGGGCCCCTGCTCTGGAACGTCGGCTACGATTGGCTCCTGCGGGGAACTCTCCCCCGGGGCGTTAGGGTCGTCTGCTACGCGGACGACACTCTCCTCACCGCCCGGGGGGAGAGTTTCGGAGAGGCGGCCAACTTGGCCTCGGCGGGCGGCTCCCTCATCGCGGGGAGGATCCGCCGCCTCGGCCTGACGGTGGCGCTGCACAAAACCGAGGCCGTGTACTTCCACGGTCCCCGGCAGCGGCAGCGCCCCCCGCCCGACGCCCACATCCACGTGGAGGGCGTCCGCATCGCGGTCGGGGCCCAGATGAAATATCTGGGCCTCGTGCTTGACAGCAGGTGGCGCTTCGGCCCGCACTTCCGCGGGCTGTCGGCGCGCCTGCTGAAGACCGCGGGCGCCCTCTCGTGGCTGCTCCCCAACGTGGGGGGGCCCAGCGTCCGATGCCGGCGACTCTACGCCGGCATCCTGAGGAGTATGGCCACCTACGGGGCCCCCATCTGGGAGGACTCCCTCCGGAGGAGGGAGAACGCCGCGGCCTTGCGGGCCCCGCAGAGGGCCATAGCCCAGCGGGTGGCGCGGACCTACCGCACGGTGGGCTTCGCGGCGGCGTGCGCTCTGGCGGGCACCCCGCCTTGGGAACTCGAGGCGTGGGTGCTCGCCAGAGTGTACGAGTGGACGGCGGGGCGGCGGGCGAGCGGAGAGCGCCCAGCCCCGCGTGAGAGGGAGGCCGTCCGGCGGGAGGCGAAGGAAGCCGTCGTCCGGCATTGGTCGACGGACCTCGCCACCGCGGTATTCGGTCGCCGCACACTCGACGCGATCGGGCCGCTCCTGCAAGAGTGGCTCGATCGGTCGCACGGGGTGGTCTCCTTCCGACTGGCGCAGGTGCTGACCGGCCACGGATGTTTCGGGGCCTACCTGCACCGCATCGGTCGGGAGGAGACACCGTCGTGCCGCGATTGCGGCGCGGCGGTGGACACGGCGCAGCACACCCTTGAGGGGTGCCCGTCGTGGTCGGAGCCGCGCCGCGACCTCGTTGCGGCGATCGGGCCGGACCTCTCGCTCCCCGGCGTGATCAACGCCATGCTGGGGGACGAGGGGTCCTGGGCGGCGGTAGCCTCCTTCTGTGAACAGGTCATGTCGCAGAAGGAGGCGGCGGAGCGCGCGCGCGAGGACGACCCCCTCGCGCCGGCGCTCCGCAGGCGGAGGAGGGGTCGGAGAAGACGTCAGTATGACGAGCACCTCCGACTCCTCCCTGGTGGAGGCCAGCAGGCAACGGGTGCGGGGGCACCCCTGCCTGCACTGCACGCGCCTTCACCAGCGCCGGACGGGAGTGGCCAGGTGTTCCCGGCCAATCCCGTCGCCCCCCAGCCCGGGGGGCACGTAGGGCCCGCCATCTAGGCGGGCACGCGCCAGAGGGCCGTGGACGCAGAACGTCTCCCACAGCCCTCCCAACAAGGCGCCGGAGGGAACACCGCTGAGTTTTAGTGGGTATACTGTCGCCGTCATGCGACAGGGAGTCCCACACTCCCCGTCTCGCCCCCCCAGCGAGCGGAAGTGCGTAATTGCCATTTCTCAGCGTCAAAAAAAAAAAAAAAAAAAAAAGGTTAGGTTAGGTTAGGTTAGGTTAGGTTAGGTTAGGTTAGGTTAGGTTAGGTTGGGGGATCCCCCACAGCGCATACTTCCACGCAGTATCCCCCGGGCAACGCCGTGTCTAACCACCGTAACGGAGTGGCAGACCGGCGGCTAAAGTGCGCTGTGAATTCGTAGTCTACAATTTTAATACTGTTTTTATTGCCTGAGAGTATTTTAATCTGCCTTGTGACTACGAACCTGCCGAGGCCATCATGCCAAAACAATCGCGGGACGCCTCCGGGCGTTTTTTAAAAACAAAAGGCCCTTCTCAGGGCCAACCCAAAGGCCCTTCTCAGGGCCACTCTGACGCTTCGGCGTCAGAGGCCAGCCGCGCGCCTTCTGCGACTGGCTTCTTCCGGAAAGCGGACGAGTCGTCCGATAATGACTCGCAAGTGTCAGATGCGGACGACCGTCTTTCGCAGAAGCGGTCGCAGCTGCGGAAGCGGCAGCGATCGCGGAACGATGGGTCTGGGGGCTCCTCGACCTCGGGGCCTTCGAGGGCCAAAGAGCCGGCGACCCATGTTCTGGGGCTCGCGGACGCCCAACGCCAGCTGGGGTCGATGGAAAAGGCGCGGCTCCAACTGGACCTAGAGGAGAGGGTCGCCGCCAGGGAGAAGAAGGCGCAAGTCGCCCGGTCGAGGGCTGGCTATGGTGCGTCCACCGTACTATATGCTGACCACTCCCTGGCGGAATTAGAGCGCATGGCGCAGGAAGACAGAGAGGAGGTCATGGAGGTCGCCTCAAGGTCCTCCAACTTAAAGGGGACCTTTCAAAAGGCCCTCAAATGCCGGGCTGCCAGCTTGTATGGCATAGTCACCGAGCTGGTGAAGCGAACGGCCACGGAAGAGACGCGGCAGCTGCAGGCGAGGGTGGATCGCCTGCAGGCGGAGGTCAGCCAGCTGCACCAGAAGCTGGCTGAGGCCACGGCCCGGCCTGCCCAATCTGCCCCAGGTCCGGTGGAAGGAGGCTCCTTCTCCCCCGCCGGCCTTGAGGCAATAATCCGCGGGGTGGTGATGGAGGAGCGGAACTTCATCAGGAGCTGCCTCGCGGGCATCGAAGACCGGCTCTTGCCAGAAAGGCGGCTCCGCCCTCCACTGGCGGCGGACAAGAGTCCGCCGTCAGTGGAGCCGGAGCCTACGCGCTTGGAGGGCGCGGCATCGGGTGCGCAGCCTCAGGCCTCGAAGCCCTCCAAGGGCAAAGGCAAGGGCAAGGGCAAGAGGAGCACGACGGCCTCTCACGCGCCCACCACGAGCGCGGAGGAGGCGCCTGGGTCGTCTGCTACTGCGGCAGCGCCCCGGAGCTCGCAGGAGGAAGACGCCCTTCTTCCCTCCACCACCCCGGCCAACATGTCATGGACCGAGGTGGTCAAGAAGGGCAAGAAGAAGAAGCCCGCAGCGCCCGCAGCGACTGCTGCAGCGGCCAAAAAGGCTCCAGCCGGCGGGAGGAAGCTGGTTCCTCCCAAAACCGCGGCGGTCGTGGTGACCATCACCCCGGAGGCCGCAGAGCGGGGCGAGACGTATGAGTCCGTCCTAAGACGGGCTCGTACCAACGCGGACCCCTCCCGGCTGGGGATTAGCGGCATCACGTGCCGCCGAACTCTAACCGGGGCTCGGATCTTCGAGTTCTCGGGGGAGCAGCGTGGCGCAAACGCGGACCTCTTTGCAACAAAAATGCAAGAGGTCATCGCGGATGCGGCAACGGTCGCCAGGCCTGTAAAGACTGCAGCCTTGGAGGTGGCCGATCTGGATGATTCGGTCACCAAAGAGGATGTGGTGGCGGCCGTTGCCGCAGCTGGAGGCTGCGTCGCTGGCGCGGTAAAGGGTGGAGCCATCAGGCCCGGCCGCCGCGGCATGGGCACCATCCGCGTCGAGTGCCCGATCGCCGCAGCTAGGGCCGTCCTTTCGGCGACCAAGGGGCGGCTGCCTGTGGGGCTCAGCTCGGCCGCAGTCCGGCCACTTGAAGACCAGCCTATGCGCTGCTTCAAGTGCTTCGCGTCCGGCCACACCCGAGCCACGTGTCCCTCCAAGTCCGACTGGGGAGACTCCTGCTACCAGTGCGGGCAGAAGGGACACAAGAGTTCCGCTTGCAGCGCAGCCACGCCACACTGCGCAGCGTGTGCCGCCAGTGGCCGCCCCGCGGCCCACAAGATGGCGGGCAGGGGCTGCAAGCCTCCCGCGAGGAAGGGCATAGTGCCGGCGCAGGTTCGCCCTGTTGCTGCCACCGCTGCCACCGTCGTCGCTGCTGTAGCTTCAGCGGCGGTGGCTGAGGAGGGTAATGCAATGCTGGAATAGTGGGTTCCGACTACCGCATCCTCCAGACGAACACCAACCACTGCAGAGCGGCCCAGGACCTGGTGGCGCAGGTCATGGCCGAGTGGTTGGTGAACGTAGCGGTGGTCGCCGAGCCCTACTCAATACCCGGCAGCTGGCTGGGTGATGAGGACGGCTTGGTGGCACTAGCGGCGCGGTCTTCCACAGACTCCCCTCCCCTCTCGCTATTAGAGAAGGGACCGGGATACGTGGCCGCCGCGTGGGGAGAGGTAGCCCTTGTGGGCGTCTATTTCTCCCCAAACCGCCCTTTGCAGGATTTCGAGAACTATCTCGGAATCCTGGCCGCCGTGGTCGGCAGGGCGGCGCCGCGTCAGGTCTCCGTACTGGGAGACCTGAATGCCAAGTCAGTGTCCTGGGGCAACCCGGCCACCGACGCACGCGGGCGGGCAGTGGAGATGTGGGCAGCCTCCTCTGGGCTCTCCCTCCTGAACAGAGGAAGCGTCCAGACATGCGTGCGGCGGCAGGGTGGCTCAATAGTGGATGTCACTTTCGCCACACCTGCGCTGGCCGCGCGCGTGTCGAACTGGCGGGTGGAGCCGGTGGAGACTATGTCGGACCACCGCTACGTGCGGTTCGACATCTCCACCGGTGGCCCAGGGGAGACGCGGCCCCCCTCGGCACGATCGCCGTTCCCGCGGTGGGCCCTGACCCACCTGGACAGGGAGGCGGCGGCGGAGGCGGCGTTCATCCAGGACTGGCTGTCGCCGCCCGCCGCTGGTCTGGACATGGACGCCGCTGCGCGGCAGCTGGGGGATTCCCTGACCGAGGTGTGCAACTCTAGCATGCCTCGGTCTCGCCGGCCGCCACCCAGGCGGGCCGTCTACTGGTGGTCGGCGGAGCTGGCGGAGCTCCGCGCAGCGTGCGTGCGGGCCAGGAGGGCCTACACGCGGAGTCGGCGGCGGCGTCGCAGAGACTTGGCCGACGAGGACCGCCTCTACGAGGCGTACGTGGAGGCCAAGACGGTCCTCGATCGGGCTACCGCCACGGCCAAGGACTCGGCGAGAGCCGAGATGCTGGAGGGTCTCGACAATGACCCCTTCGGGAGGCCATACAAGGTGGCGCGCAGCAAGCTGCGCCCCTTCGGCCCCCCCATTGTCGAGACCCTGGAGCCCTCCCTCCTGGACGGGGTGGTGCGGTCCCTGTTTCCACGCAGGGGCAGCTTCACCCCGCCAGTGATGGCTCCGCCGCCACCGCCGCCACCGTCGCCGCACGGGGCGGAGGAGGAGGAGGCCCCGTCGGTCACGGAGTCTGAGCTGGGCGCGGCCATCGACCGTGTCCGCGCCAGGAAGAAGGCTCCGGGCCCCGACGGGGTCCCCGCAAGGGTGGTGGCGATCGCCGCCACCCAAATGGAGGCGCGGTTTCGGGACCTCTTCGACGCATGCTTCGCGTCGGGAAGGTTCCCGAAACCGTGGAAGGAGGGCCAGTTGTGCCTCCTTCGTAAGGAGGGCCGCCCGGCGGACTCCCCCTCGGCATACCGGCCGATCGTGCTCCTGCCGGATGTCGGGAAAATGTTTGAGGGGATAGTCGCCGCCCGCCTAAAGGAGCACCTGCGGGATGTCGGACCGGACTTGTCGGACGCTCAGTTCGGCTTTCGGGCTGAGCGTTCGACGGTGGACGCACTGGCCTGCCTCAAGGGGCAGGTGGAGGAGGCGATGCAGGCGGGGGACGGGTTGCTGGCGGTGTCGTTCGACATAGCCAACGCCTTCAACTCGATCCCCCACTCTACCATCATGGAGGCGCTCCGCTTCCACGGAGTGCCTCCATACCTGCGGCGTCTGCTGGCCAGCTACCTGGAGGACAGGGAGGTCCTCCTGGTGGACAGGTCTGGCCGAGTCCGGCGATATCCCGCCGAAGCCGGCGTCCCGCAGGGGTCGGTCGTGGGGCCCCTGCTCTGGAACGTCGGCTACGATTGGCTCCTGCGGGGAACTCTCCCCCGGGGCGTTAGGGTCGTCTGCTACGCGGACGACACTCTCCTCACCGCCCGGGGGGAGAGTTTCGGAGAGGCGGCCAACTTGGCCTCGGCGGGCGGCTCCCTCATCGCGGGGAGGATCCGCCGCCTCGGCCTGACGGTGGCGCTGCACAAAACCGAGGCCGTGTACTTCCACGGTCCTCGGCAGCGGCAGCGCCCCCCGCCCGACGCCCACATCCACGTGGAGGGCGTCCGCATCGCGGTCGGGGCCCAGATGAAATATCTGGGCCTCGTGCTTGACAGCAGGTGGCGCTTCGGCCCGCACTTCCGCGGGCTGTCGGCGCGCCTGCTGAAGACCGCGGGCGCCCTCTCGTGGCTTCTCCCCAACGTGGGGGGGCCCAGCGTCCGATGCCGGCGACTCTACGCCGGCATCCTGAGGAGTATGGCCACCTACGGGGCCCCCATCTGGGAGGACTCCCTCCGGAGGAGGGAGAACGCCGCGGCCTTGCGGGCCCCGCAGAGGGCCATAGCCCAGCGGGTGGCGCGGACCTACCGCACGGTGGGCTTCGCGGCGGCGTGCGCTCTGGCGGGCACCCCGCCTTGGGAACTCGAGGCGTGGGTGCTCGCCAGAGTGTACGAGTGGACGGCGGGGCGGCGGGCGAGTGGAGAGCGCCCAGCCCCGCGTGAGAGGGAGGCCGTCCGGCGGGAGGCGAAGGAAGCCGTCGTCCGGCATTGGTCGACGGACCTCGCCACCGCGGTATTCGGTCGCCGCACACTCGACGCGATCGGGCCGCTCCTGCAAGAGTGGCTCGATCGGTCGCACGGGGTGGTCTCCTTCCGACTGGCGCAGGTGCTGACCGGCCACGGATGTTTCGGGGCCTACCTGCACCGCATCGGTCGGGAGGAGACACCGTCGTGCCGCGATTGCGGCGCGGCGGTGGACACGGCGCAGCACACCCTTGAGGGGTGCCCGTCGTGGTCGGAGCCGCGCCGCGACCTCGTTGCGGCGATCGGGCCGGACCTCTCGCTCCCCGGCGTGATCAACGCCATGCTGGGGGACGAGGGGTCCTGGGCGGCGGTAGCCTCCTTCTGTGAACAGGTCATGTCGCAGAAGGAGGCGGCGGAGCGCGCGCGCGAGGACGACCCCCTCGCGCCGGCGCTCCGCAGGCGGAGGAGGGGTCGGAGAAGACGTCAGTATGACGAGCACCTCCGACTCCTCCCTGGTGGAGGCCAGCAGGCAACGGGTGCGGGGGCACCCCTGCCTGCATCGCACGCGCCTTCACCAGCGCCGGACGGGAGTGGCCAGGTGTTCCCGGCCATTCCCGTCGCCCCCCAGCCCGGGGGGCACGTAGGGCCCGCCATCTAGGCGGGCACGCGCCAGAGGGCCGTGGACGCAGAACGTCTCCCACAGCCCTCCCAACAAGGCGCCGGAGGGAACACCGCTGAGTTTTAGTGGGTATACTGTCGCCGTCATGCGACAGGGAGTCCCACACTCCCCGTCTCGCCCCCCCAGCGAGCGGAAGTGCGTAATTGCCATTTCTCAGCGTCAAAAAAAAAAAAAAAAAAAAAAAAAAAAGGTTAGGTTAGGTTAGGTTAGGTTAGGTTAGGTTAGGTTAGGTTGGGGGATGAGGGGGAGATCATTGAGATCGCCACCAAGTCCTCCCACCTGAAGGGCACCTTTCAGAAGGCCCTCAAGTGCCGGGCCGCGAGCATGCGCGCTATTATCCAGGAGGTGGCCCAGCGCACTGCGTCAGAAGAAACACGGCAGCTGCAGGCGCGCGTCGACCGCCTGCAGCTTGAGGTCAGCCAGCTGCACAAGAAGCTGGCTGAGGCCACGGCCCGGCCCATCCAGGCGGAACGGGCACCAGAAGCGGTGGCCCCCCTCTCCTCCTCCTCCTCCTCCTCCTCCTCCAACCTGGAGGAAATTATTAGGAGGGTCATAGCGGAGGAGAGAAACTTTACTAGGGCCTGCCTCGCGGGCATAGAGGACCGGCTCCTGCCGGAAAGGCGACTCCGCCCGCCGCTAGCGGCGGACAAGAGTTCGCCCCAGACGGAGCCGGAACCCGTGCCCCAGGCGGGCCCGGCAGCGGGCGCCCAACCCACTGGGAAGGGCAAAGGCAGGGGCAAGAGGAGCAAAGCGGCTCCTCCTCCTCCGCAAGCCCCTACCACCACGAGCCCAGAGGGAGCGCCCGAGCCGGTGCCCGGGCCCTCCTCCGCTACCCAGCCGGCCCCTCCCCAGATGAAACAGGACGCCCTTCTTCCCTCCACCACCCCGGCCAACATGTCGTGGACGGAGGTGGTCAAGAAGGGCAAGAAGAGGAAGCCCGCAGCGCCCGCAGCGTCCGCAGCGCCCGCAGCGACCGCTCCCCCAGCCAAGACGGCTCCAGCCGCCGGCAGGAAACTGCCTCCTCCTCCCCGAACCGCGGCCGTCGTGGTGAAAATCACCCCGGAGGCCGCGGAGCGGGGGGCGACGTACGAGTCCGTCCTCAGACGGGCCCGTACTAACGCTGATCCCACCCAACTCGGGATCAGCAACATAACCTGCCGGCGGACCATGACCGGGGCTCGAATCTTCGAGTTCGGGGGGGAGCGGCGCGAGAGTAACGCCGACCTCTTCGCGGATAAACTGCGGGAGGTCATAGCGGACGCGGCAACGGTCGCCAGGCCCGTAAAGACCGCACCCCTGGAGGTGGCCGACGTCGATGACTCGGCCACCAGGGAGGACGTGGTGGCGGCCGTTGCGGCGGCGGGTGGCTGCGACGTCAGCGCGGTGAGGTGCGGGCCCATCAGGCCTGGCCGCCGCGGCATGGGCACCACGCGCGTGGAGTGCCCCATCGTCGCCGCCAGGGCTCTCCTCGCTGCGACCAAGGGGCGGCTGCCCCTGGGCCTGAGCACGGCCGTGGTGCGAGCGCTTGAAGACGGCCCGATGCGCTGCTTCAAGTGCTTCGCACTCGGCCACACCCGGGCCACGTGTCCCTCCAAGGCCGACTGGGGGGACGCGTGCTACCGCTGCGGGCTCCAGGGGCACAAAAATGCTGCCTGCGGCGCCGCCACGCCGCATTGCGTGACGTGCGCCGCCAGTGGCCGCCCTGCCGACCACAAGATGGCGGGCGGGAGCTGTAAGCCCCCCGTCAAAAAGGGAGTGGTGCAGGCGCAGGTCCGACCTGCCGCCTCCGCCGCCACCGCCGTCGTCGTCGCCGCCGCAGCTCCAGCGGCGGCAACAGAGGGGGGAGCAATGACGATCGATGGATAGGGTCGACCGTCATCGCTTCCTCCAGGCGAACACCAACCACTGTAAAGCGGCCCAGGATCTGGTGGTCCAGGTCATGGCCGAGTGGTTGGTGAACGTGGCGGCGGTCGCCGAGCCGTACTCGATCCCCGGCAGCTGGCTGGGCGACGAGGACGGCTTGGTGGCACTAGCGGCGCGGTCTTCCACGGACTCCCCTCCCCTCTCGCTATTAGAGAAGGGACCGGGATACGTGGCCGCCGCGTGGGGAGACTCGGCCCTCGTGGCCGTGTACTTCTCCCCAAACCGCTCCCTGCAGGACTTCGAGGACTTTCTCGGGGTCCTGGCCGCCGTGGTCGGCAGGGCGGCGCCGCGTCAGGTCGTAGTCTTGGGCGACCTGAACGCCAAGTCGGCAGCCTGGGGCAACCCGGCCGCCTCGTGCAACGTCCGAGGTCGCGCCGTGGAGCTCTGGGCGGCCACGTCCGGCGTCTCCCTGCTCAACAGGGGGGCGGTCCACACGTGTGTGCGGCAGCGGGGAGGGTCGGTGGTGGACGTTTCGTTCGCCACCCCCGCGATAGCCGCCCGCGTCGTGGACTGGCGGGTGGAGTTGGTGGAGACCTTGTCGGACCACCGCTACGTGCGGTTCGACATCGTCTCCGCCAGGGGCTCCGGAGAGTCCGCTGGGTCGGGGCAATCGCCGTTCCCGCGGTGGGCCCTGACCCACCTGGACAGGGAGGCGGCGGCGGAGGCGGCGTTCATCCAGGACTGGCTGTCGCCGCCCGCCGCCGGTCCGGACGTGGACACCGCTGCGCGGCAGCTGGGGGATTCCCTGACCGAGGTGTGCAACTCCAGCATGCCTCGGTCTCGCCGGCCGCCAGCCAGACGGGCCGTGTACTGGTGGTCGGCGGAGCTGGCGGAGCTCCGTGCAGCGTGCGTGCGGGCCAGGAGGGCCTACACGCGGAGTCGGCGGCGGCGTCGCAGAGACTTGGCCAACGAGGACCGCCTCTACGAGGCATACGTAGAGGCCAAGACGGTCCTCGATCGGGCCATCGCCACGGCCAAGGACTCGGCGAGAGCCGAGATGCTGGAGGGTCTCGACAACGACCCCTTCGGGAGGCCATACAAGGTGGCGCGCAGCAAGCTGCGCCCCTTCGGCCCCCCCGTTGCCGAGACCCTGGAGCCCTCCCTCCTGGACGGGGTGGTGCGGTCCCTGTTTCCGCGCAGGGGCAACTTCACCCCACCAGTGATGGCTCCGCCGCCGCCGCGGCCGCTGTCGCCGCACTTTGCGGAGGAGGAGGAGGCCCCGCCGGTCACGGAGTCGGAGCTCGGCGCGGCCATCGACCGTGCCCGCGCCAGGAAGAAGGCTCCGGGCCCCGACGGGGTCCCCGCAAGGGTGGTGGCGATCGCCGCCACCCAAATGGAGGCGCGGTTTCGGGACCTCTTCGACGCATGCTTCGCGTCGGGGAGGTTCCCGAAACCGTGGAAGGAGGGCCTATTGTGCCTCCTTCGCAAGGAGGGCCGCCCGGCGGACTCCCCCTCGGCATACCGGCCGATCATGCTCCTGGCAGACGTCGGGAAAATGTTCGAGGGGATAGTCGCCGCCCGCCTAAAGGAGCACCTGCGGGATGTCGGACCGGACTTGTCGGACGCTCAGTTCGGCTTTCGGGCTGAGCGTTCGACGGTGGACGCACTGGCCTGCCTCAAGGGGCAGGTGGAGGAGGCGATGCAGGCGGGGGACGGGTTGCTGGCGGTGTCGTTCGACATAGCCAACGCCTTCAACTCGATCCCCCATTCTACCATCATGGAGGCGCTCCGCTTCCACGGAGTGCCTCCATACCTGCGGCGTCTGCTGGCCAGCTACCTGGAGGACAGGGAGGTCCTCCTGGTGGACAGGTCTGGCCGAGTCCGGCGATATCCCGCCGAAGCCGGCGTCCCACAGGGGTCGGTCGTGGGGCCCCTGCTCTGGAACGTCGGCTACGATTGGCTCCTGCGGGGAACTCTCCCCCGGGGCGTTAGGGTCGTCTGCTACGCGGACGACACTCTCCTCACCGCCCGGGGGGAGAGTTTCGGAGAGGCGGCCAACTTGGCCTCGGCGGGCGGCTCCCTCATCGCGGGGAGGATCCGCCGCCTCGGCCTGACGGTGGCGCTGCACAAAACCGAGGCCGTGTACTTCCACGGTCCCCGGCAGCGGCAGCGCCCCCCGCCCGACGCCCACATCCACGTGGAGGGCGTCCGCATCGCGGTCGGGGCCCAGATGAAATATCTGGGCCTCGTGCTTGACAGCAGGTGGCGCTTCGGCCCGCATTTCCGCGGGCTGTCGGCGCGCCTGCTGAAGACCGCGGGCGCCCTCTCGTGGCTGCTCCCCAACGTGGGGGGGCCCAGCGTCCGATGCCGGCGACTCTACGCCGGCATCCTGAGGAGTATGGCCACCTACGGGGCCCCCATCTGGGAGGACTCCCTCCGGAGGAGGGAGAACGCCGCGGCCTTGCGGGCCCCGCAGAGGGCCATAGCCCAGCGGGTGGCGCGGACCTACCGCACGGTGGGCTTCGCGGCGGCGTGCGCTCTGGCGGGCACCCCGCCTTGGGAACTCGAGGCGTGGGTGCTCGCCAGAGTGTACGAGTGGACGGCGGGGCGGCGGGCGAGCGGAGAGCGCCCAGCCCCGCAAGAGAGGGAGGCCATCCGGCGGGAGGCGAAGGAAGCCGTCGTCCGGCACTGGGCGACGGACCTCGCCACCGTGGCATTCGGTCGCCGCACACTCGACGCGATCGGGCCGCTCCTGCAAGAGTGGCTCGATCGGTCGCACGGGGTGGTCTCCTTCCGACTGGCGCAGGTGCTGACCGGCCACGGATGTTTCGGGGCCTACCTGCACCGCATCGGTCGGGAGGAGACACCGTCGTGCCGCGATTGCGGCGCGGCGGTGGACACGGCGCAGCACACCCTGGAGGAGTGCCCGTCGTGGTCGGAGCCGCGCCGCGACCTCGTTGCGGCGATCGGGCCGGACCTCTCGCTCCCCGGCGTGATCAATGCCATGCTGGGGGACGAGGGGTCCTGGGCGGCGGTAGCCTCCTTCTGTGAACAGGTCATGTCGCAGAAGGAGGCGGCGGAGCGCGCGCGCGAGGACGACCCTCTCGCGCCGGCGCTCCGCAGGCGGAGGAGGGGTCGGAGAAGACGTCAGTATGACGAGCACCTCCGACTCCTCCCTGGTGGAGGCCAGCAGGCAACGGGTGCGGGGGCACCCCTGCCTGCACTGCACGCGCCTTCACCAGCGCCGGACGGGAGTGGCCAGGTGTTCCCGGCCATTCCCGTCGCCCCCCAGCCCGGGGGGCACGTAGGGCCCGCCATCTAGGCGGGCACGCGCCAGAGGGCCGTGGACGCAGAACGTCTCCCACAGCCCTCCCAGCAAGGCGCCGGAGGGAACACCGCTGAGTTTTAGTGGGTATACTGTCGCCGTCATGCGACAGGGAGTCCCACACTCCCCGTCTCGCCCCCCAGCGAGCGGAAGTGCGTAATTGCCATTTCTCAGCGTCAAAAAAAAAAAAAAAAAAAAAAAGGTTGGGGGATCCCCCACAGCGCATACTTCCACGCAGTATCCCCCGGGCAACGCCGTGTCTGACCACCGTAACGGAGTGGCAGACCGGCGGCTAAAGTGCGCTGTGACATCGTAGACTTTTATTGAAATACTGTTTTACCTGCCGGATTTTATTTTAATTGCTGTGTGTCTACGATAAGATGAAAAAGAAACCAAGCCGTGACGCCTCAGGGCGCTTTTTATCACATCGCTCCTCTCAGGACGATCTAAACGGCCCTTCTCAGGGCCACGCCGACGGCGCTTCGGCGTCGGAAGCTGACCGCGCACCATCTGCGGCCAGCTTCTTTTGCAGGCCAGACGAGGTGTCGGACTCTGACGACTCCAATGCAGGCACGTCGGCGGCTGAATACGACCGTACGAAGCGGAAGTTTGAGTCCGAGACCTCCTCTGGATCGGCCGTAGCTAGGACGAAGAAAAAGCTGAAGTCTAAAAGGGCCTCGAGCCCTTCCTTGACCTCCACCTCGCCTTGCACCCACGATGTGGGCTTATTGGAGGCCGAGCGCCGCCCGAACCTGGCCAAGCGGGTGCAGGCCCAGCAGGACCTCGAGGAGCGGGTCGCTGCCAAGGAGCAGCAGGCGCGCGCTGCCCGGGCCAAGTCCGGGTACGGCGCGTCCCTCCTCCAGTACGCGGACCGCTCCTTGGGCGAGCTGGAGAAGATGGCGGAGGAGGATGAGGGGGAGATCATTGAGATCGCCACCAAGTCCTCCCACCTGAAGGGCACCTTTCAGAAGGCCCTCAAGTGCCGGGCCGCGAGCATGCGCGCTATTATCCAGGAGGTGGCCCAGCGCACTGCGTCAGAAGAAACACGGCAGCTGCAGGCGCGCGTCGACCGCCTGCAGCTTGAGGTCAGCCAGCTGCACAAGAAGCTGGCTGAGGCCACGGCCCGGCCCATCCAGGCGGAACGGGCACCAGAAGCGGTGGCCCCCCTCTCCTCCTCCTCCTCCTCCTCCTCCTCCAACCTGGAGGAAATTATTAGGAGGGTCATAGCGGAGGAGAGAAACTTTACTAGGGCCTGCCTCGCGGGCATAGAGGACCGGCTCCTGCCGGAAAGGCGACTCCGCCCGCCGCTAGCGGCGGACAAGAGTTCGCCCCAGACGGAGCCGGAACCCGTGCCCCAGGCGGGCCCGGCAGCGGGCGCCCAACCCACTGGGAAGGGCAAAGGCAGGGGCAAGAGGAGCAAAGCGGCTCCTCCTCCTCCGCAAGCCCCTACCACCACGAGCCCAGAGGGAGCGCCCGAGCCGGTGCCCGGGCCCTCCTCCGCTACCCAGCCGGCCCCTCCCCAGATGAAACAGGACGCCCTTCTTCCCTCCACCACCCCGGCCAACATGTCGTGGACGGAGGTGGTCAAGAAGGGCAAGAAGAGGAAGCCCGCAGCGCCCGCAGCGTCCGCAGCGCCCGCAGCGACCGCTCCCCCAGCCAAGACGGCTCCAGCCGCCGGCAGGAAACTGCCTCCTCCTCCCCGAACCGCGGCCGTCGTGGTGAAAATCACCCCGGAGGCCGCGGAGCGGGGGGCGACGTACGAGTCCGTCCTCAGACGGGCCCGTACTAACGCTGATCCCACCCAACTCGGGATCAGCAACATAACCTGCCGGCGGACCATGACCGGGGCTCGAATCTTCGAGTTCGGGGGGGAGCGGCGCGAGAGTAACGCCGACCTCTTCGCGGATAAACTGCGGGAGGTCATAGCGGACGCGGCAACGGTCGCCAGGCCCGTAAAGACCGCACCCCTGGAGGTGGCCGACGTCGATGACTCGGCCACCAGGGAGGACGTGGTGGCGGCCGTTGCGGCGGCGGGTGGCTGCGACGTCAGCGCGGTGAGGTGCGGGCCCATCAGGCCTGGCCGCCGCGGCATGGGCACCACGCGCGTGGAGTGCCCCGTCGTCGCCGCCAGGGCTCTCCTCGCTGCGACCAAGGGGCGGCTGCCCCTGGGCCTGAGCACGGCCGTGGTGCGAGCGCTTGAAGACGGCCCGATGCGCTGCTTCAAGTGCTTCGCACTCGGCCACACCCGGGCCACGTGTCCCTCCAAGGCCGACTGGGGGGACGCGTGCTACCGCTGCGGGCTCCAGGGGCACAAAAATGCTGCCTGCGGCGCCGCCACGCCGCATTGCGTGACGTGCGCCGCCAGTGGCCGCCCTGCCGACCACAAGATGGCGGGCGGGAGCTGTAAGCCCCCCGTCAAAAAGGGGAGTGGTGCAGGCGCAGGTCCGACCTGCCGCCTCCGCCGCCACCGCCGTCGTCGTCGCCGCCGCAGCTCCAGCGGCGGCAACAGAGGGGGAGCAATGACGATCGATGGATAGGGTCGACCGTCATCGCTTCCTCCAGGCGAACACCAACCACTGTAAAGCGGCCCAGGATCTGGTGGTCCAGGTCATGGCCGAGTGGTTGGTGAACGTGGCGGCGGTCGCCGAGCCGTACTCGATCCCCGGCAGCTGGCTGGGCGACGAGGACGGCTTGGTGGCACTAGCGGCGCGGTCTTCCACGGACTCCCCTCCCCTCTCGCTATTAGAGAAGGGACCGGGATACGTGGCCGCCGCGTGGGGAGACTCGGCCCTCGTGGCCGTGTACTTCTCCCCAAACCGCTCCCTGCAGGACTTCGAGGACTTTCTCGGGGTCCTGGCCGCCGTGGTCGGCAGGGCGGCGCCGCGTCAGGTCGTAGTCTTGGGCGACCTGAACGCCAAGTCGGCAGCCTGGGGCAACCCGGCCGCCTCGTGCAACGTCCGAGGTCGCGCCGTGGAGCTCTGGGCGGCCACGTCCGGCGTCTCCCTGCTCAACAGGGGGGCGGTCCACACGTGTGTGCGGCAGCGGGGAGGGTCGGTGGTGGACGTTTCGTTCGCCACCCCCGCGATAGCCGCCCGCGTCGTGGACTGGCGGGTGGAGTTGGTGGAGACCTTGTCGGACCACCGCTACGTGCGGTTCGACATCGTCTCCGCCAGGGGCTCCGGAGAGTCCGCTGGGTCGGGGCAATCGCCGTTCCCGCGGTGGGCCCTGACCCACCTGGACTGTCGCCGCCCGCCGCCGGTCCGGACGTGGACACCGCTGCGCGGCAGCTGGGGGATTCCCTGACCGAGGTGTGCAACTCCAGCATGCCTCGGTCTCGCCGGCCGCCAGCCAGACGGGCCGTGTACTGGTGGTCGGCGGAGCTGGCGGAGCTCCGTGCAGCGTGCGTGCGGGCCAGGAGGGCCTACACGCGGAGTCGGCGGCGGCGTCGCAGAGACTTGGCCAACGAGGACCGCCTCTACGAGGCATACGTAGAGGCCAAGACGGTCCTCGATCGGGCCATCGCCACGGCCAAGGACTCGGCGAGAGCCGAGATGCTGGAGGGTCTCGACAACGACCCCTTCGGGAGGCCATACAAGGTGGCGCGCAGCAAGCTGCGCCCCTTCGGCCCCCCCGTTGCCGAGACCCTGGAGCCCTCCCTCCTGGACGGGGTGGTGCGGTCCCTGTTTCCGCGCAGGGGCAACTTCACCCCACCAGTGATGGCTCCGCCGCCGCCGCGGCCGCTGTCGCCGCACTTTGCGGAGGAGGAGGAGGCCCCGCCGGTCACGGAGTCGGAGCTCGGCGCGGCCATCGACCGTGCCCGCGCCAGGAAGAAGGCTCCGGGCCCCGACGGGGTCCCCGCAAGGGTGGTGGCGATCGCCGCCACCCAAATGGAGGCGCGGTTTCGGGACCTCTTCGACGCATGCTTCGCGTCGGGGAGGTTCCCGAAACCGTGGAAGGAGGGCCTATTGTGCCTCCTTCGCAAGGAGGGCCGCCCGGCGGACTCCCCCTCGGCATACCGGCCGATCATGCTCCTGGCAGACGTCGGGAAAATGTTCGAGGGGATAGTCGCCGCCCGCCTAAAGGAGCACCTGCGGGATGTCGGACCGGACTTGTCGGACGCTCAGTTCGGCTTTCGGGCTGAGCGTTCGACGGTGGACGCACTGGCCTGCCTCAAGGGGCAGGTGGAGGAGGCGATGCAGGCGGGGGACGGGTTGCTGGCGGTGTCGTTCGACATAGCCAACGCCTTCAACTCGATCCCCCATTCTACCATCATGGAGGCGCTCCGCTTCCACGGAGTGCCTCCATACCTGCGGCGTCTGCTGGCCAGCTACCTGGAGGACAGGGAGGTCCTCCTGGTGGACAGGTCTGGCCGAGTCCGGCGATATCCCGCCGAAGCCGGCGTCCCACAGGGGTCGGTCGTGGGGCCCCTGCTCTGGAACGTCGGCTACGATTGGCTCCTGCGGGGAACTCTCCCCCGGGGCGTTAGGGTCGTCTGCTACGCGGACGACACTCTCCTCACCGCCCGGGGGGAGAGTTTCGGAGAGGCGGCCAACTTGGCCTCGGCGGGCGGCTCCCTCATCGCGGGGAGGATCCGCCGCCTCGGCCTGACGGTGGCGCTGCACAAAACCGAGGCCGTGTACTTCCACGGTCCCCGGCAGCGGCAGCGCCCCCCGCCCGACGCCCACATCCACGTGGAGGGCGTCCGCATCGCGGTCGGGGCCCAGATGAAATATCTGGGCCTCGTGCTTGACAGCAGGTGGCGCTTCGGCCCGCATTTCCGCGGGCTGTCGGCGCGCCTGCTGAAGACCGCGGGCGCCCTCTCGTGGCTGCTCCCCAACGTGGGGGGGCCCAGCGTCCGATGCCGGCGACTCTACGCCGGCATCCTGAGGAGTATGGCCACCTACGGGGCCCCCATCTGGGAGGACTCCCTCCGGAGGAGGGAGAACGCCGCGGCCTTGCGGGCCCCGCAGAGGGCCATAGCCCAGCGGGTGGCGCGGACCTACCGCACGGTGGGCTTCGCGGCGGCGTGCGCTCTGGCGGGCACCCCGCCTTGGGAACTCGAGGCGTGGGTGCTCGCCAGAGTGTACGAGTGGACGGCGGGGCGGCGGGCGAGCGGAGAGCGCCCAGCCCCGCAAGAGAGGGAGGCCATCCGGCGGGAGGCGAAGGAAGCCGTCGTCCGGCACTGGGCGACGGACCTCGCCACCGTGGCATTCGGTCGCCGCACACTCGACGCGATCGGGCCGCTCCTGCAAGAGTGGCTCGATCGGTCGCACGGGGTGGTCTCCTTCCGACTGGCGCAGGTGCTGACCGGCCACGGATGTTTCGGGGCCTACCTGCACCGCATCGGTCGGGAGGAGACACCGTCGTGCCGCGATTGCGGCGCGGCGGTGGACACGGCGCAGCACACCCTGGAGGAGTGCCCGTCGTGGTCGGAGCCGCGCCGCGACCTCGTTGCGGCGATCGGGCCGGACCTCTCGCTCCCCGGCGTGATCAATGCCATGCTGGGGGACGAGGGGTCCTGGGCGGCGGTAGCCTCCTTCTGTGAACAGGTCATGTCGCAGAAGGAGGCGGCGGAGCGCGCGCGCGAGGACGACCCTCTCGCGCCGGCGCTCCGCAGGCGGAGGAGGGGTCGGAGAAGACGTCAGTATGACGAGCACCTCCGACTCCTCCCTGGTGGAGGCCAGCAGGCAACGGGTGCGGGGGCACCCCTGCCTGCACTGCACGCGCCTTCACCAGCGCCGGACGGGAGTGGCCAGGTGTTCCCGGCCATTCCCGTCGCCCCCCAGCCCGGGGGGCACGTAGGGCCCGCCATCTAGGCGGGCACGCGCCAGAGGGCCGTGGACGCAGAACGTCTCCCACAGCCCTCCCAGCAAGGCGCCGGAGGGAACACCGCTGAGTTTTAGTGGGTATACTGTCGCCGTCATGCGACAGGGAGTCCCACACTCCCCGTCTCGCCCCCCAGCGAGCGGAAGTGCGTAATTGCCATTTCTCAGCGTCAAAAAAAAAAAAAAAAAAAAAAAAAAAAAAAAAAAAAAAAAAAGGTTAGGTTAGGTTAGGTTAGGTTAGGTTAGGTTAGGTTAGGTTAGGTTAGGTTAGGTTAGGTTAGGTTAGGTTAGGTTAGGTTAGGTTAGGTTAGGTTAGGTTAGGTTAGGTTAGGTTAGGTT